>OX388306.1:25834610-25887813 GCA_947579605.1 Athripsodes cinereus | reverse complement strand
CCACTCTCTAGTACGTGTGCGGAAATTAAAGTTTAATTGTTTCACTTAACGTTTATTCTATGTATGTTTGTTTGTAAAGAAACCCATTTTATGAACCGAGTTTACTACTGGAAGAGTTCCAATTATTAAAATGGTATTGCTACACTTAAAGCAAACGCTGTTTCCACCATTCACATGGTAATTTCTGCAATGTTTTTATGGTTATCACCCATTTTATTTGATTACAAAAGGTGCCTACTAAATGTTTCTTGTATAATTTTCAGGTAAGTATCATATAATATATAATTTTGAGGTAACTTCACATAACCAGTAAATGTATTTGAAAGGTGTTATTACATACCCGACTAATGTATACAAATCAAAAACTTTCAATCAAATCTCACGAGAAAAACCGAAGGATTAAATTTTACATAGACACACTTACACAGAACGATCAATACGAACTAAGTACGGGTAAGTACGGTACATACTCGTATTGTGTACTCGTAACAGATACATGAAACAAACCCGAGGCGTTTTCAAAGGTTTCGATTAGTAAAATCTATGTTGAATTTAACTTTAGTAACTATCGCTATATTTTAATTTATTTGTTGATTAACTCCCTTACCCATTCATTTTTATAAAGGCAGTATGACTTTAAAAGTTTTCAGACTTTAATGGTTTTTATAAATAACTTAAGTGGATGTAGTATGCCGCAGCGACAAATATATATCCATGTTATAAGTACACAAAAACCCTTTAAACATGAATAAAAGTTAATAACAAATGTAATAAATAATAATTACACATTACGTATAAAATTAAATAGATTATCATCTACACATGTTTATCATAAAATGATTTAAAAAATTTAGTCAACCCCACAAAATTATTATAATTTTTACTACTCTCATTTTTTTGTATTCTCAGAATCTTATTTTTTTTAATACCAATAGGTTTATGCAATAGCATATATATTTTTAAATAATGATGAACCATGAAAAAAGATATTAAAGATATCATAATCTTCCAAGTATAATACATTAAATATTTCTCTAGATTCTTATAACATCATAACAAATACTACTTGTACTACTGTCCCATTACGATGTATCCCACAAATGGTGTAGGTAGCTATGTAACTGCAAGTTTATGCCGATTGTCCTACCCGAATCAATAAAAAATAAGAAATTTAGGATGGGTAGTACGCCTTATCGCTGAATTCAAGATGTTTATTGTCTTATGTGGATGAGGTTTACCGTACATTTTACCGTAAAATAATCTTATATTAATAAAATAATAATCTTTTCTTAATAATTGTATGTTAGTAGACAATTCATCATATATTTGGCTGGTGATAAATTTATTTTACGTATGTATGGAAAACATGTTAATCAGTAATATTGTGTATTAGCTGAATTTAACATCAATTATAATATTAAGTGGTGTTATAAAATTCATATTGTTTCTATACATTCGTTATTCTTTGACTTGTATTAATACATATTAAGGTACAACCCTCATTTTTAACAAATTATACATAATCAGTACTTTTTACTTGATTATATTTGCATATAAATGTTTTCCTACATCCTATTTAATTTAGGCATTATAAAGATTTACCATATACTACACAAAAAAGCGGCGGTTCTTCCTTAAGGAAGTTAAGCAAGACCTGCAAGGAATCACGGAGATGGAAAAATCTACCACGCCTTCAAAACTTGAGGGCTGATTTCCAGACAAAGTTCGACGAGATTTCTGCATTCCTTCCAAAGCACAACACCATCGTCAAACTTTCGACAACGTGCTCCAATATTCTTAGTACTTTCACACCTGCATCTATGACAGAGCTCAGAAAACCTTTGGAAATTCTCCCAACAAACAGTGTCAGCTCGATGCTGTACCCACCCACTTGTTACAGGAAAATCTCGTCCTCCTGTTGCCCCTAATTATACGCATATTAAATCTTTCTTTGACGCGTGGTATTGTGTCGTCATTTTGGAAAGTGTCGCATGTCATTACTTCACTCAAAAAAAGAACACTCCCGCCCTCACAATACTGACCTCTTACTTGATTGCGGGCGTTGCATCAGGAAAACATCGGCCTGGTATCGGGTCTTTCCTGATTCTTTCTTTCAGGTTCTCTTTCAGAAAGAATTTGGACTATGTTCAGAATTCTGCTCTGACTTTAAATCTTCCAGGCTCTTGAAGTTCTGCGACGAATTTTAAGTTATCGTTATTACATTTTTATGTTTATATGGAACGCATTTGGGTTAAGATGGATTAAGAAGGATTCAGTAGATATTTTTTTCTCATTCTCATAAACAATTCTTCAAAAATATAATTCATGTATACCTATTATTATATAAACTGAACAGCTTAACTAAGTTTGTTAATAAAACGAGAATCAAGAAAGTACATCAATGTTTCCTATACAAACATTGTTTTCATCAACCCCACCGCATCTCCATCATTCCAACTCACCAGTCTCCTCTGCGCATGGAGAAGGTATTATACTAATAGCAATAACAATATAAATAGCATGTATGCATATTACAAAAGGGGCTTTATGTAATTCGATCACGTTATGTAATGTAATAATTATAAAATCACTCTCACAACGTTATTTCAGAAACGATTTATAATGGAACATTCAATATTAAAAACGTTAAAATAGAGCGCACTAAAATATCAATAGGTACCTAATAACAATTTAATAATACTTTAAAGAGTTAATATTTTAAATGGTTACAAAAAATGAAATCACTGTGTACCAAATAAGAAACAATCAGAAAAAAACCAGTAGTTTGGTATCACAAAACAGTATTTTCTCAAAATAAGTACTTTCTACAATATGTATAAAAAATATTTTAAGATTAAATGGAAGAGATACTATACTATACCCTCATGCCGTGTCCCAAGTGGGGTAGGCAAAAAAAACGGAACGCCAAATATATCTATGCTTACACACTTCTTTCGCTTCCTCCACATTTATACAATTTCTCATGCACGCACGTCGGTTCCTCTTACTTAGCATACGGCCATCCTTAAGAATTTGATCCACGTGACCAAACCACGTAAGTAGTTTTCGAACGCCCGCGCTTCATCACACCCTTTCTTTCAGACAAGTATATCCTCTTTGTCATTCTTACCTCATACATTCAATTAACAAGTCCAAACCACCGTAGCTTATTCACGCGCATTCTGTCCACAATACTCTTCTTGCATCCGCTCATTCTTCTAATATCCTCATTCTTCATTCTATCACGCAACCATTGATGCTGATGATTCTGGATGATTTTATTTTGATGCCGTTTAACAGTCCCTAGACCGTCTCAAGGGCGCCGGTGAAGAGTTCAGTTTTCAATTTGCTTCTGAAGCTGGTGACAGTCTGACTATTTCTCAATCGCACCGGTAGGCGATTCCACGTAACTGGTCCAACAATACCAAAGGCCTTCTCATAGAAGTTAGACTTATCGGCTCTATTGGGCTCGGTAAGTCTATTCACAGCCAGTTTCGAAGAGCGCAGAGGTCTTCTAGTGGTTGAGTCAAGGGGACAAAGCTCTGTGAAGCACGATGGTACCATTTTGTTGATAGCCTTGTAGACCAGAAGGCATTCTTCTCAGCGATCATATCTCCACTGCATTTATTCCCCTTTCATCCTTCTTCAACCATGGAAGAGTTCGTGTTTAATTATGCTATAAAACACCCTTGATATATTGATTATGCAATTTATGCATATTTTGTGAGAAATCGTTTGAAATTAGCTTGTAGTAAAGAATTAATAAAATTTAAAAAATGGAACTCCTTATTGATTCTTAATTCAATAACTTCAGAATGATTTTAACTTTATTGTTTCGATAAATCATGCATATTACAAATCAAACAATAATACATTTTAATTATTCTACGTTTGTTGAGTTTTATAAACATAAGTATGCGACATGTGTACATATAAGTAAATGAAATAATCTGTCTATCGATGTATTGTCAATAAATAAAATATGTATGAAATGCAGGAACTTCAAGTACCTATATACAAATATGTATAGATATGTAGGTATATTTACGATACGTGAATTATGATTTAAGGCTACGAGCTAAAATTTCTACACGTTCATTATAATATTTTCAATCATAAATAAATTGTAATTTTCTCCCTGGTAGAAACCTATTACATAACATCACGCGAGATATCATTTTAAATGAAGAAGGAATCTTCCAGTACTATGTGATATTCTTTTCCTTTTTTTAAACAAATATTTAATTTCCTTATAAAATACATTACAAATGTACTTTACAGAAGTAGATAATTTTATCTTCATAAAAAAATGCATTAATTAAAATTGTATTTATTTTTAATTAGTTACCAAATCCATTTTTGTATAGAAGCATTGTAAATATAAGGAAACTTAAAGTAGGAATTTCATAGCCACATTATAACGATGATAACTTGCAAGTGGAGTTTTAGAGTGTTTTATACATAAATGGTTTATACTTTTTACCGCATAAAACAAAACAATAAAGAGAGTGTGATTTAATCGTCATACTGAGAAGTCAGTAGATGCATAGTACATATTATGTAATTCAGTATTTAAATTATTTAGCATATACATATATACCTACTAGAATTAAAAACACGAACGTGGTGAAAGCATTTATGTTTGGGTTAAATTTTTGCTAGACTTTAATATTGTTATTTTATTACTGTATCTGTAACGGTGCCTATAGTACCTATATAAATTTGTAATAAGGATTTTGAATTAATTATTCATTATATGGCGACCAACAAAATGTTCACAAAGTAAATATTAGTATTCTGTTGAATTATTGTAATAAAATAAATAACACGGAACAAATTGTCTAGTACATACAATAATAAAAATGTTTGTTAATCACTGCACACTTGTTTAATTACTCAAGCCTTTTATCCCTTTTAACCAGTTTCAGGGCATGTGTTCGGTCTCCCTCATCAACAAATTAACACATCCACTCCTCGACACGAAGGAAAATTATCATTGTTAGCGATACAACACGCCAATGTATTATTATAACGGTTATACGATTACATACCTACGCCATAGCTTTACTCTCTAGTATTTTAGAAGCATTAGTGAATTCAATCAATTATACGAGTACCTACTTACATTATTCGTAGATATTTGATTACATTCAGGCACACGAAACTCGTTTAGCTAAAGGCGTTCCTAATTCAAATTGAAAATGTAAGCGAACTCGGAAGGGAAACTGTAGTTTCTAAGCAATCATTACAATAGTATTATATTATGTATTTAACTGACTGTTGCATGATGGCCATCCATAAATACTACATCAAATATGTAGCATACAGATACAAAATTATTATGTACGTCTTATTATCACATAATTACCTCTGTTATTATATTATTCAAGAACAAATAAAGATGAAACGCATTAAAATTTCCGCTTGTTCCGTTTCTAAACGAATTTCAAAACAATGACCAAATGATATCATCAAACTCATAATACTTCAACAAAGTACGAAAGGATATATTCATAGAATAAAATTTATTTATTGGTAAACACATTTCTACTATTTTTTACGTGCTAAAATATTTAGAGTACTTTGTTTTCTATTAGAATGTTTTTTTATTATGGTGATAGAAATGCTACGTAAATGCGATCGCTAAAATAATGGTTTGTAAAACGTTACACAATAGCGTAAGGAATGACAAGATTAGGAAAATGGGAAGATAATAGAGGACTGTAGTGGATAGAATGCTTGGAAATAAATTACGATGGCCCGGACATGAAGAGTGAGTGGATGAAGAAAGGATGACGAAGAGAGATAAATATCTGAAAGAGGGGGTATGAAAAAACACGGACGTCCTATAGCTACCTGACTGGAATACGTGGATCAAAATCAAGGATGGGAGCATGCTGGTTAAGAGAAATTAGCGTTCATGAATGAGAAATTGCATGAATGTGGAAAAAGAGAAATAAATATGAAGGTAGATGTATTAATATTGCTTTTTGTTCTCACTGCTTACCCCTATTAGAATACGGTGTGAGAGTATGAATAGATAAATAGAGTAAAATCAAAACACACACACAGTTAATGTCTAAATAATTGTTTGTTGTATGTTAACTATTTAGATTATTATTATTAACTCATTTAACTATTTATCTATTTACTTAAACTAGTGACTTCGATAACTTTTGATTTCAACTAGTTGTATTAAAATAACATCAAATTACTAATATAAATATTTAGTTAGGTATGTATCTTTGGGTAGGTACTTGAAAATACGGCTTAGTAATTTCCTTTGACATTTTGTTAAACAATGGACAAAAAGCAGACATCTGCCACCCCCTCTTTGGCCCTAAATAGTAAAGGAACAAAAGCAGTCCGAAACAACATTCATCACCAATGTCCCACCATCATGTACACATATAATGAGATGAATAAAACCGCAGCTATGTCGGACTTGGTCATCGGCTGACATAATGACATACTCGTAAGACCCTCACGAATTGAAGCGAGCTTTGTGTTTGTATTGTGTCAGTGATGAACATTATTCGGACATATTAATGCTACTTCATTACAGCACTTTTGTTGGAATTATTATTCTGCATTATTTGTTACCCCTACTTACATATATACACATCCAACTTTGCACCTTCTGACTCTTAATATTTTAAATCTTTCATCTATCAAATGGAATCTCAACGAATGCGTGTTATCTTATCACAAAATTTACCTAAATTAATATTTCATAGGAAATACTATGGAATATTTATAAATATGAAAGATAATGGAATATTTATAAATAGGAAAGATAATGGAAATAACAAAAAAATCTTCTTCAGCCTTTTAAACTCTTTTCTCGGGAGAACCTACATTGTGAAAATATTTTTTAAAATTCAGAGCGATTAAGCGGTAATTGAATCAACCCTTCCCACGATAGTTCTAATGATATGATATAATCGTCGTAGAAACTATTTATTGCTGTAGAGTATGTCTCACAAAAACGGCTAGTCAATCTTTTTGTTTCATTATTATTATTTTTATATTTTTTTAAATTTAATTAACCATAAAAATACAACAAAAAATAAAATACATATAACATTATTCTTTTAACATAATTTTCATTTTGATCTCATCCGGCGAAGCTACATATAGAACATATAGCTTTTGTCCGGGTATTTCATCAGTGAAAAATATTGACAAGCTATCAATTTGCGTTACAATAGGAAGATAAGCATTGTATGTTGAAGAAACCCTACGAGCATTATAACAATCGTCTATTCAACAATAGAGTTTTGTCATTATCATGCAAATTTCATATCTAACTCGAGGCGCTAATTACAAATTATTGTTTCAATGTGTCTCTACATATTATCAGCAGAGAAGTATTAGATGTATATATAAATATATTTGGATGTAAATGTGTGTGTACGAGTATACCTGACTGAATGTGCAAACAGTTAATAAACTAAACAATACAGTACAGATGTATAAGTTGTACGTACTACTTACTAATGATTTGAACCAAAGTAGGATTACGATGTTTACACTCCATAGACGATTAAGTATACACAGAGGTTGATGGAAATTAGCAAGCATCACTCAATTAGTACCTGTCAATACACAATAATTTACTCCACAAGCACCAATCAACCGCAACATAACAGATTAAAATTGTCTCGAGTTATACATGCATTCATTCAGTCATTATTCTATCTGTCGTAAAACAAAATTTAATTTATGTGTAAGTAAGCGCAGTGTGAAGAAGCGCGGGTGTTCGAGAACCACGTGGATCAAATTCTCAAGAACGGCCGTTAAGTAAGAGGAACCGACGTGCGTGTATGAAAAACTATATGAATGTGGAGGAAGTTCTCTACCTAGCCAACTTGGGACACGGCGTGAAAGTATAGTATAGTACCTATAAATTTTGACTGACTGAGAATAGGGAGGATTGGAGATGAAAATCCAAACTCGTTGCAGACCAATCCATTATATAGTAGTATAGATTGTATCTCATTATATAGTATACAAAATAAATATTACGATATTTCAATGTGAATGATATTTTCTCTACCACAAAATCACATAGCAAGAAGAAAATGAATGCAGGTGAAATGTACCCGCCTACGCTTAACAATGTAATGAAATCAAATTATTGAATGTACCATGTCCCGAGGGATAGAAAGAGAACAATATGCGATGTCGAATTCATTCAGTGTTTCAGGATATCATACTATTTAGCAGGAGAGTTTTGGAAAACGTTACGTTTTATAAGACTGGTATGAAGAGTTTTTATTGGAATTTCTCTGAAAATATTTGTTTTGAGCAAAACAACATGATATCGTTTCTATTCATTGAGCCTAATGTATAGTTCCAAGTCCCTGAGTTGTTGCCGCTATTGTACTGTGAAAGCTTTTATTTTATCTCTGTCGTTATTTGTGAAATTCTCTTAGTACAAGCTGGGAATTATAAGCAGAAGATATACCCAGTATGTATGTATACACCACTACGGAGGTAGCCAGATAGTCAGTATAGTACATACCCGACATTGTAATTAGAATTACTTTTGTGTTTCAGTCACAATTACCTTATGAATTATGTACATGCTGTTTTGAAATTGTTTGTTTTTCATCCAATGCCGCATATTGAATGAATAAATTTTGTATGTTACTCAGAATATAATGTTTTACAAATTTAACTTAATATTAACATGCTAGGTAGGTATATCTAATATGTTTTTCTCTAATAATTTAATACACTTAATAATAGACCCATGTTTAAAATATATGTATTTGTAAATAATAAAGTATTCGTAAAAAAATGTTTTGATTATTTTAAATTACTTAAATAATGAACCATATATGAGGGATATAAAAGCAAAATCACTAATGTTCAACAAACCCACATTGGACATTAGTGGTTTTTCTTTTAACCCCCTCATATATTAATGTTGGTTAATGGAAACATAGAAAAGTTAGAATATGCAAGAGAAAAAACACGAGCCTAGTTTTATATATTTCACCAATCTAATTAGGTAAAATTATTTTAAAATAGAAATGTGTAGAATATTTAAGAGGAACTTAATGTCCAAAGAGGGAACCAGAATAGCGGGAGAAGAATATGAAATTGATTTTCCATATTTTCATACCATGATGTAATTTTTTCCACATCCATGTAGTTCTCAAACCCATGGGCTTCAATACCAAATTCAACCATGTAATGAAGTATAATTAACATCTTTGTAAAGTGAAAGTATTTTTAATTTGTTGCAGGCGTTGTTATAAAATAATCTAAAGTAATCGATTCAAGTCTCATTGTGTAAAGAAGCGAAATAATTATATATGTATGTATAGCAAGCAACATCATGTACCTACTCGTGCAAAATTTGCTACGGATAATATCAATGGAAAAGACAATTTTTAAAATAAGGCACTAATTATTATTAAATAAGCTAAACACAGCGAAAACAGTCTGTTATCATCGCAATGTAAATATATTTATATAATTCTCTCAAAGCTTTCTCCCAACACTATTTACGTGGGTATATTAATTTCAACTGATTACATTGTTTAGGGAAACACGAAACTGCGACATTACACACCGTACTACGTAGATAGTGTAGATCAGGCGTCGGCAACCTATGGCCCGCGTGCCAGGCTTGGCACGCGATGGGGTTCTGAATGGCACTCTACAAAGTAATCAGGGAAATCGCGAAAATATCGAGACGAAGTGATTTTTAAATAAATGTTTAATTTTTTTTTTTTTATAAAAAAGATATATCTGGGTTTTGTTTGTTATAAACCCAAATACAACCTTATACACCTTTCACAGTAAGCTACTAAAAGCTAGTGTCGTTATAATTATTTATTTAACGTGGCTCGCCAATGTCACGAAAATCTGCGCGAAGGGTGAGTGAGAGCGCATTCGGAGTAAAAAGGATGAAACATGCGCAGCGCCGACTAATTTAATTAATTTATGTTAGAATTTTATGTTATTTTTTTAATAAATATGTTTAAAAGATAAATTTGGTATAAAATTCTTCTCCTCTAGAACCCCATTATATAATTTAGAATTAAGGCGGCACCCTGAATCATATTGGTAGAGTGGCTTGGCACACCACAGCTAAAAGGTTGCCGACCCCTGGTGTAGATACTCAATGTACTTATAGTACTGTACGAGTACCTATATTATAATCCTAGAAAGCGTGTAGAGCTTATTTGAACACACAAGAAACGCAAAATAAACAAAACGATTTTCCGGTAGTCATTATTAGGAGTATTGGTATTCAATTTACATTTCACGTTTACTCACAAACGACGGCAGATATTCGAACAATGTGCTGATAATGTAAAAAATATAATATTGAATTATCTATGATACACAAAGAGAGTGTTAAAAATGCTAATTATATTGGCACCCAAAAACAACGAGTTAATATTTTTTTCTTTTTGGAAAACTAAAAAATCTATTAAAATATTTATACTGGGGGAAAAAAACTGTATACATAGTTACTATTGTAAATAAGCTTTCATATTCAATAATTATGTATATATACAGTAAGTAAACAATATATTCATTTATCCATTTATTTTTTTCAATTTTACAGGATACATACAGTTCATGTAAACTTGTCATGTAAACTTGTTATGAACCATGGAGTAGAACTTACCATAATAAAAATTAAGTAAATGTTAAATCTTCATTGAATATCAACTACTACATAACTATTCTACTAACTGCGCCGTTTAACCTATCATTGGAGTTCATTTTCTAATTCATGATCCATTTGAAGAATAGGATTGGATATTGCAGTATATATAGGTACATTATATTACTATATCAGTAGGTATATTATTTTACTTTATCGTTTTATGTAGACATTGAGTTCATGTAAAGGATAATCGTTCATGTTATAGAGAACGTACTAGTGATTTTCAAATATCTTGTGTACATGTAACATCTGAAAACTGAGCTATAAATTTTTCTTTAAACTTCTAGAAAAATATTTTGAGAACACTATTTTGATCTAATTTTAACTGGATAAAATAATCAAGCATATACACAATATTAAAAACCAACCTAATAGCTGCAAAACTTTATGTTGTGTAAAAAAGTAAATCTTTTATTGCGTTTTTAATAATTCTTACAAACCATCGCATTTTTAGATATAAGAAAAGTTTTTTTATGTATACAAACGTATTGGCAACATAATATTATTTCCATTTATTTATTTAATTAACGCTAATCTGTGGTTGACCTTATTGTATCCCAAAACATTTCTAGAAGATTGATATTTAGGTACATACATGAGTAAACACCTACCTACAGATTTCTAGATGATGTGGAGATTTCTACATATGATATTTTATTAAAAACATCTGTGGGCTGTAGGATTACGCAGTGCAAATATCAAAGGGAATGAATGATATTACAAAAGGCTGTTTGGTGTCGGTACCTGCGTATGTAACTAAGAGAAGGTAGGTGATATTATGCATGTGTTATGATATATATATAAGTAATATAGTATTTAATAGTATAATAGGGAACGGTTTCCATTTGATGAATCTTGATAAAGCCGATCCCAAACCATCACAGCACTATCCTGCCAATTAATTCTAACGAGCGTAGTTCGGTCTGACGTTTATCACGATCATTGTATGTGTATCGGGCCTACCCTTACCTAACCCGGGATACATCAATACCCCACTAGGTGTATAATATAGTGATGCTTATGATAATATCCCTATAGACACATCAACCCATATGTGTGATACATAAGTAGGTATAGGTACATAAGTATTTCATCCATAATGATACATTATATTTCTGTGATATACACGCACTCACAAATTCAACATTATACTCGTATGTATTTATAAAATTAGTTCTACTAGGTAGAAATAAATTATTCCTAAAAACGAAAAAATGTTCAAATATTGTTTTATTAAAATTATATGATATTAATTTATCAATTTATCAATACTCCAAAAAATCTGAAAATATTCGTTTTTGAACAACAATATGTGAAGCCGACGCCATGTGTCTTCGTAGCATAATTGATAAATGTGATAATATGCAGTTAGAAGGTCCCAGGTTCTAATTCTGTTGAGGACGATTGTATATATACAAATAGACTGTAATTTAAAATAATTTAATTTTTGCTCGAAATGCTAGTGAAAACCCCACATACATTTGATGAACAAAAGATCACATATACAGTGCGAATATATGTATAATCATCCGAAATACACGATTTTTCACATACATTTCGGATGAAAATTTGATCATAAGTCATTCAGCAGGTAGCTCGTTGTTGGCTGATTCTTTTAAGGAGTTGCTGTCTTCCGCCTACCCTGGTTAAAACCTATTTATTTCCAACATGTTCCGACCAATGGATCTTCAGTATACGTCTGCAGCGATTATTTATTATAAAAAAAATATGCTTTGCTACAGGAAATTCAGACAGGTAGGTATTTATTTATTGAGAGAAAAAAATGAAAATTCTTAGTTTTTTCTAGTTAAAATATTTCTTGAAAATATCACCTTTTTAAATATATCATTAAAGGAAGGGGGAAGGTTTGATATTTTTTTTAAATATAAAGGAATGCCAAAATATAGACCCTTTTTTTGTTTGAGGCATCAAATATCTCCGTGAATAATATTATATCAATATTAATATTTATTAATATAACATAACGAATCTTGTTTTATTGAGTTCTAACGCGACGATACACAATATAATGTACTAAAGACATATACATGTAACACCCAGACCCAGGACAATTTGAAAAAGGTCATTTTTCATTTTGCTCGTGACCCGGGACCTCGTAATTCAAAGGCAAGAACTTTACCTCCGCGCCATGACGGCCGACATTAATTTGTCAGAAAATCAGTATTTTCAATATTGTAGAAAGATATCGACGAACTAATATAGATATTATACTAGAAAATTTCGAAAATAATAAAAACCGTTTTCTGGTTGTTTTCAAATGCATTCACACAATATGTTTTTAACATTGAAAAAATCATAATAAACTTCATTGCTAGCTGATGTCGAATTTTAATAGAAATGCTATGGTTTTATTTAACTTATCTCACTAAACATATATAGATACAGTAACATCTTATCTCACCTCACCTCACAATTATAAATAGGTTCAAAAAGTTAAATAAAGTATTCCTTTGGTATCATATCCGTCAGTGTCCTACGCTAGTTTGCAGTTCACTGCTGCAGTAAATAAAAATTCTACTGGGAGTTAAATTGAACTTTAACGAAGCAGTACTAACAGATTTACTGAATGTATTAGGTATATCATATGTATGCATGTACACTGTACAGAAGTTGTTAAAGCTTCTTTCACTTAGCTAAGTCTACCAAGTTCGCTTGACATAAGTTGTTACATTATTAGAGTAAAAGATGATGAGTACCTAAAACCTACTCCTATCTGGTTAAGTATATTTCATTTGATATGCAATAAATATTTTGTTTATTTGCAGGTTTGCCTTTTTGTGACGATAAATTCGTGTCAAATATGGAAACTTGGTCATAGACTGATTGGTACCTGAACATTATCACTCAATACTTGGTAAATTGAAAAGAGACCCACCACACACCCGGATATTTCAGTTTTCAAACAAACCGCACATTGAATTCAAAATTGTCTTCGCGGGGCAAGGTTGGAGATTCTTTCAAAACTTCCAATCAAGGGAATCTTATCACGTTTCAAAAATGTTTGTCTATTTCTTTATAAATACGGTAAAACATATCGATTCCTTCAAATCTGAACAGAGCTCGTGCTTTGAAAGATGATTTCACTACTACATACATGTAAATTTGCTCGTACTAATCTTTTATATTAAACTCTCTCTTTTATTCCCCTTTTGAAAATGAGTAAATTATTTTACCAAAAAAATAAAAATAATAAAATAAATTATAAATTACTGCATGTGACCTCTGAAAGAGATGGATATTGGTTGGTAAATGCGTTGATGTATGCAGATGATTTGGTATAAATGGCTGAGAGTGAGTGACTTACAAAAGTTCGTGTCGGTTGTATATGAAAGTTACAGTATGAATGGAATGAAAATGAATGTTTCGAAGACGAAAGTGAAAGTGTGATAGAACAATGTGTGAAATAAATGTTGATAATGAATGCTTGGAGCAAGTAGATAAATATGTGCATTTAGGAAGTTTATTTGTGAGTGGTGGAAGATGCGACAGGGATATCGAAAGAAAAAAGTGGTGCTAGAATGAACGGTGCACTTCGACCCATTGTTAGCAATGACAATGTGTCAAATATGGCGAAAATGCTGGTACGCAACACCATTCTTGTACCAATCTTATATATATATGCAAGCGAAACTTGGACGTGGTTAAAGAAGGATGAGAGTGGAATAAATGCTGTGGAAATACATATTTTTCTACGTTCTTTTGGTTATCCGAGGCTGTGTGATAGACGTGGATTCAAATTAAATTAATGTCGTTTTAATTTAGATTGTAATTATTAAAAGTACAAGGCAGTACATGAGCGTTATGATTCTAATAAATAAAAACAATTATATGAATTGAAAATGTATTTATTTGTAATACTCGTAGATAAAACCATAAATATAATAATATAGCAAAACATGTTAGATACTCCCGAGGCGATCGTAATCAAAAATCTTAAAAATATCAAACCAATGCACTTGGAAATACAGTGTACTATTATTTTATTTGATAGTTCAATTGATGAAAAAGATAACTTGAAATTACAAATCTGATTTTTCTAAGATTTCAGTTTGAAATCGCAATGAGAGAAATTCTTCAGAGCATAAATTACATAATAATATTTTAAGAGTCTTCAGTCGATGATGATGATTGATTATTCATCTCTCCATTTTGAAACATCGGCCTGTTGTCGATGCTTTTAT
This sequence comes from Athripsodes cinereus, assembly GCA_947579605.1. NCBI lineage: Eukaryota > Metazoa > Arthropoda > Insecta > Trichoptera > Leptoceridae > Athripsodes > Athripsodes cinereus. The sequence goes on along the minus strand of OX388306.1, from coordinate 25,872,915 downwards.
TTCTCTTTTGCTTTAGGTGATGTCTATGATTTTTTTCTTCTAGTATAATCCGTCTCTGCAATGTGTTAATTGCATCTTCTTGGATTTGATGTTGCTTTGAAAGTTCTATCAATTCTTTTTTCAGCGAAACTCTTTCCTCGATATTGCTAAAAATATATAAAAAAATAAATTTTCAAGGGATTTGCTTTGTGATAAAAATATTTAAAGCTTTAAAAGAATGTTGAAACGACAACACTGTGTAATTTTCACACTGCAAATATATGTAAACTTCGAACGGTTAAGTTAAAACAAAAATAATATTTAAAAAGAAAAACGCATTACTCGTCTACAATCATCTTAAATATTCCTACTTTGTTTATTTTACGACAAATCATTGCCAGTTGTTTTAATTTCTCAGTTCTCTGCAGTATCAAACTGTTTTGAAGAAAGCTCTCTAGGCTCTCGAAAGGTATTTTTATTCATAATTTCAGTCGATTTCTCAATTATGATGATCGAGACAATCATGATCCTAAGAATTGAGCGTTCTGTATATCGACCATTTCCGCCTCGAACTATCATCCGTCATGTACATACAGTGAGCTCTTTTTAACCTCCTTAATTTGATCGATCTATCTTTTTGGTATCTTTTTTATTATCGAAATGAGAACCTACTATCTTGTTTATAAATTTGTTTATATTCAGAAATATATTTCTTTTCTCACTTAATTCAAAGCATCAAATCTATAATTTTTAAGGGTTTCATTTCTCGTTAAAATATACAAGCAAAAATTAGTAAACTTATTACGTACCCTGTTATTTCATGAATCGAGGAGTTTTTGTCAATAAATGGGTTAAGAAAATTTAATCCTGTGAAGAAAAAACAATATAATGAAGAAAGCAAAGCTTAATATAAAGACTGCTTTTTCCCGTCAATGAATGTAGGTAGTAAAGTATTTCAATGCACACCTAGTTTTTATCGCAATAACCTTCAAAATTTACACCAATTTTGAATTTCAAATAAATGGGAAATACTACATAAACATTCATATCATATGTAAGTGTCAATAATAGTTGCTCATGGTAATCCCTAATTTTTTTGCTAAGTACCTACTTTTCTATTGTTTCCTTTAATACATTATCATGATCTCGAGACAGAGATAAGAGCTCTTCATCTTTTGCTTTCGATCTCTCTACCACATCTCTAAACCGAAGTTTCAGCTGGTTGTGACGCAATTGCCAAGAACGTATTTCTTCGTTATGACTATTTATTAACTTGGGTATTTCACCATTAGCGTCTTCGTATCTGAAACATAAAAAACAAAATGGTTGAGATATAAATAAGTCAAATTTAATTGAAAATTTCTTATAAATGTTGTTATTATTTTAATTATTCCCCTCACACCAGCTCTAAATTCCATATGCTGAATGGGGAACTAGATATTAATGTGTGTTATGTTATAAAAATAAGCTTGTGTCATTTTCTATATAATTGTAAGCTATATTTTATTGAATAAAATTCTATTCTATTCTATAATAATAATAATTCAATGAAATATACATAATTTTATAAAAAACTAATTTCATATTCGCTATGCAAAGTTCTCCAAAAAAACCATTACTCTGTGAATAGGAGAGTCTAGTTAGTTTTTTTTTTTGAAAAGATATATCTGGGTTTTATTATAAACCCAAATACAACCTTATACACCTTTCACAGTAAGCTACAAAAAGCTTGTGTCGTGAAAGGGGAGTTCGCCGGCACTTGGTGTCGAACCACGGACCCCTTGTTCACGAGGCCGAGACTCTACCTCCAGGCTACCGACGAACTCGTAATAAATAAAAAGGAATCGATGCCGCCGCAACAAATATTTATTATTTAGTTTTATAATCTACCATATCTTTTCCTTCTAATACTTTATTAAGTAAGTATTGTGGTCTATTTATACATCTTGTCTTACGACAGAGTTGTCCTTCCATATTTTTAGGATCTTCCTGGTAGGCGTTGCCCTTCAGATTCATGATACATACCTATTATGTTTATTAATTTTATATTACACATACCTTTTGAGAGAAGATTCATGCCTCTTCTGTATACTTTTCAATAGATTATTTTCTTTTGACAATTCCTGAAACATTGCACTCCTCATAAAATATTTATTATACATTTAACTGTGATTCTTTCGTAGAGATTGTCTCAACATATATCAACTAACAGTTATCATTCTCAACAAAATATATTAGAAAAATTAAATTGATTTAAAATAAAACACTATATTACTTTCACTATGACTCAGAGGCCTTTCGGGTAGACACCCATCATCGGTGAGTTTTTATTAGGAACTAAATACAAGGAAGAATTTTTTTTACAGATGTTTGCAAATATTATGAGATAATAAGTAAAGTGTATCAGGGATCTATGGAGGTGTGTGTAGCATATTATTGGGAGCAGGTAAGGGTGCAGGTATTGATAAAAAGACGGGTAATGGGAGTACAGTGTAGGGGTACAGTGTTTTATTTTAAATCTATTTTCATTCTATTAAAATGAACTCTCATAAAGTTATTCCGAGAATTATACAATCATTTTCTCCCCAAATCACGAGCTACGCTCAATTTTGGGAAGTAATTGTATTAGGAAAAAAATGTATTATTTTGTTGTTTGATTATTGTAAGTGATATCTGTGTTTAATAAACTATTATTATTATTATCATTGGAATAATTTATTAATTAAACAAAATTATTCATGGAACACGGTAAAACATGTTTTGTTTCTTTTATAAATAAGTTCAACGGATATCAAAGTGTTAATAATCTACTAATTATGTAAGGAATAGTTTGTATTGAAATCTATACAATATATGTATATATATTTACATTGATTTGTAAATTTATATCTGCCAATTGTGTTTCCAACTGTTTCAATCTTTGCTCCTTGAAGGATAAAATCTTTTCCGTGTTTATATTATTTCCCTTGCTTGAGTTTCTATTGAAGATGTTCGGTAATGGAACTATACCAGTAGAACTGAGTAAAGGATGAACAATCTTCTTCCGCTGTGGTATGGCGGGCAACTTTAAAGTTCTTGAAGAGTAAATGCTTTCAGCTATACTGAAAGCAAAATAACACATATTTTAAACAAATAAAATTAAAAAATAAAATAAAATAAAATTGATGTATAATAAATCTAAAATAAAACAATATATTTTAGTTAATTAAGACTTTTATAACAACAATAATAGCTGGTAAATGTAGTTTTTGCATTTTATTGGAGTAAGCAGGTCGTAGGAACACGTTTCGTGTAACGTTATTGTGCTATCTACATCAAAAAAATTAATTAATTTTATAAGCAGACAAATGAAATTAATAGAATATTAAACAAATTACTTTAAGGATTTTCTGGGATAAATTCTATGACTTAACCATTTGTTTTGTTTCATTTTTAATTATTTTACCCTTACACTATTACCAAATACACTTTTCATGTATGTAATACAATAAGAAATAATCCAAATAACTACTACTATTACTATATACTATTATACCATCACGGCATATCCCACAAGTGGGGTAGCCAGCAGATCAGCTGCATGTAAGAAACATGCAAACTGTCCTCTACGTGCCAATATAAAATCAAGACATTCAGGATGGGTGGCAAGCCTCATCGCTGAATTTAAGATGTAAAATGTCTTATTTTTTTCGAACACCTGCCTTTTACATGACACTCGAAAACTTACGCAGAAGAGTGGGAGACCAATTCTTTACCGGGTGCTCCACGGGATAAATACTAATATAACAATGAGATAATTCAAATAAACTCCACAAATATTCAATTCGAAATACACACTCAAACCAATTATCATAAGCTTTGCTCATCAAAAGTCAGTATATCACTATTAACAAATATTACGCGACTAAATTACGTAGGTATACAGTAAATTGTTTCATTATCGAAAAAATAGTAGGTAAGCTCTTCATATATATTTTACCTTGGAGCATATTTCTTTCCTTCTTGAAATGAAGGCATTTTGTACGAACAATGTTTTAATGGATTATTAATTATCTGTTAAAATAAAATGTAGAAAGTAAACAGTTAAAACAGTATTTTTATTATTATATAAAATGACATTGACATTTAGTTGATCTGAAATTCATAGAACACCAATGTTTAAATTATAGTGTTCCCACTTCCAAGTTTTTCAAAATTTCGTGTTTATATTTAGAATAAAATTTATGTGAGTACTAAAAAAGTAGGGTAATCTAAGTATGGTAGAGATATCCCAATTATTTCCTTTCCTATAAGCTGTAGAAGGAGGGCTCTCAGCGAAAAAACGCATCTTGAGCAGCCTTACCCAACTCATCAACTTAAAATATAATGTATTCATATCAAACCTTCGTAACGAATGAGGGACGGTCATTGTGTTTGACCAAAAGTATCAATTTTCTACATTGACATAAAAAAAATATTAGATTTAGTTAATTAGGTACATTTTTGATAACTGGGTTGTGAAAAATATGAATGATTGGTTATTTTTTTATTTTTTCAGACCACATTTTTTTATCTGAAAGCAGGCAGGTTTTGTTTCGACAAAATTTGTGGAAACAAATATGACCGTCAGATGATTTTTATAAGTTGAACATTTGAAGAATATGATGTCCATAATTTTGACATTCAATTTACACCCGCAATAAGCAATGGAAAATACGATAAGGATATCGAAAGAAGAAAAGTTGCCAGTGCTAAAGTGAACGGTGCACTTCGACACATTGTTAGCAATAGCAATCTGTCGAACATGACTAAAATGCTGGTGCAGAATACTATTCTGGTACCGACACTTATGTATGCAAATGAAACATGGAGGTGGTTGAAGAAGTACAAATGTGGAATAAATACTGTGGAGATGCGTTCACTGAGAAGAATGGTTGGTAAAACGTTGCGGAATAGAGTGAAGAATGAAGATATCAGGAAAATGAGCGGATGCGAGAAGAGTGTTGTGGATATAATGCGTGTAAATAAGTTACGATAGTTTGGACATGTTGAACGAATGCAAGATGAAAGAATGACGAAAAGGATGTATTTATCTGAAAGAGGGGTTGTGAGGAAGTGCGGACCTCCAAGAACCACGTAGCTTGATCAGATGGATCAAATTCTTAAAAACGGCCGCGAGTTGAGCAAGAGAAATCGGCGTGCATGTATGAGAAACTGGATGAATCTGGAGGAAGCGAAAGAAGTTTATAAGGATAGAGCTATATGTCGTTCTGTTCTCTCTACCAACCCCTACTGGGACACGGTGAGTATTTTAAGAGCTATATAAATTACAAAATATATGTTTTGGTTATGTCACACCCGACTCCTTTTGGTTTTACGAGTATAACTGTTTCTGGTAATAATCACTAGCTGTTTTTTTCAAAATCGTCTCTTGTTTTTGTAAGATTCAATTAATTTTTATAAATAAATTTTGTGTCCACTTAATATCAAGTACATTTTTGTCATTTTTTATGCACTACTGCAATGTTAACAGTCTGTCAAAGTAATTTTGGCACAATCGTATCCAGGTTACCCTAAGAATCGATTTTATACTTACTCATGACTGAGAGAAAATGATTTATTTTTTTACAAAAATATTCATTTCAATCACTGTTCATCATAAAACTCTTAATTCCACGAAATACATTATTGAAAATCTATAACAATGTGATGAATTTCTTTTAAATTTTTTTGAATAAAATACAAAAAAAAATGTCATATAGGTAGGTAGGTATGCTGAGAATTTACTAATATATAATTTTAGTTATTTTATTTATTTATTTTGTTTGATTCTTCATGCACATCATCATTCACATAACAAAACAAATAAATCAGTTAACATAAGAAAAATATGCGATTATATGCAGTGGCGAGATTATCACTTTATAGTGATTTCTTCTATCTACATAACTACGTCATATTAACACTTAACAAATTACAACAAAAATTAATAATTTGAATTATGTTTTGTGTTATTAAGATATACCTATTAATTTAGCGTAGAAATAGTTCTTATGATATCATTTTATTGTATAAAATAGAAATAGAGTATGTATACTTATGTATTATTGTAAAGTATGTAATTTAATAATTATGTTTTATATTAGAACCTGTTGACAAGTCAACTTATATGACTTAACAGGACCATGTATTTTATGCCTATAATTAATACTAATATTTAAAAAAAATATATAATAATAAAAACACAAGAATCGATGATTGTTAAAACGAACCTCGCCATACAAATGATCATTTTTCATTTTTTTGCTGATTTATTGTCTATAACCCAAAACACATCGATTGAGTGTAAAAACACCTCTCGTTCACACTTCTAAATACGTAATTTAACATACCTTAGTAATGAGTTGAGTGTTAAAAGAGACCTCAGTATAGCGCGGGTTTGTTTTTACATTCAAGTACTAGCAAAACTATGCTTATAATTGTCTCTGTCACATCATTTGTCAGTGTCATTTTCACATAATTTCCCGAGATTATTTTGACACTTAATCAATTCAACATTATTAATTTTTGGGATGGTTTTGGATCTAAATTACAAGTTCAAAATTTTTGTGTTTTGGTGAAAATGAGCACTGTCGAAACAGAATATAGTGGAAAGAAACGGCATGGCAATTCTGCAGATTACACAAGAAATAAAGTAAAAAGATATCGTCTTCAAGGCAATGAATACACTACTAGTAGGAGTAAAGTAGTGAATAAGAAAATAACTGGCCCACAATGCAAGTGTCCTCGTAATTGCTTCGAGGGAATATCTGATAGTGATAAAATACACAGTACAAGAGCTTATAGACATTATTATAGCATCGAGTGACAAAAGCGATTACTTCACTGTCCATCTAGTAGGTGGAAATGATATAATTGACTATTAGAAATGGTGGCCAAAATATTATATGAAGACTTCCCTATCCCTGGAAACAAAAGATCACCGTATCTCACGAAGTGACAAAGTCGCCTTCAACATTTCCCGTTACAACCACTTTACGTGCACTAAAACTGGAAATCATGTCGTGCTCCAGGCTCAAGACTTTATTGATTGAGCTTCTCCTGTGCTACTTCCAACTGATCGTGCATATGGGAACACCAAACGTCCTCTTAATATAAAAAAATGAAGGATCTAGAAAAATTGTGTAGCCTATGTGCCTGATGAAGCAAAGGAAGCATTCTGGAATAATATTCTGAAATGGCCAACTGTTTCAGAAGAGACGGAACATGAAACAGAATGAATTAGTATATAAAATAGTAATAATAATATGTTTTATTTCATTAAATAAATGCTATACTTTATTTAAAGAAAATTGAGTTTGATTGTAAAAACAAACCTGGTGCAATTTGACTGTTAAAACAAACCTCGTGACGAATTTTCAAAAATTTATAAAAAAAAACACTGTTTAAATAATTCACCTCATCTTAAGAATATACACTTCTTTTTGATAGACCTATTCATATAAGTAGCAAAAAAATATACCAAAGAACATTTTTTTTCACCAGATGTTTTTTTTAGTTTCTCAAAAATTTAAATTTTTACCGAGGTTTGTTTTAACAATCATCGATTCTAAGAAAAATCTCTACATAAATCAAAATGAAAGAAAAAAGAACTACAATCCATAAAACTAAAACTCCAAAGTTTGTCGGTAGCCTGGAGGTAGAGTCTCGGCCTTGTGAACAAGGGGTCCAGGGTTCGATCCCAGGTGCTGGCAAACTCCCCTTTCACGACACAAGCTTTTAGCTTACTGTGAAAGGTCTATAAGGTTGTATTTGGGTTTATAACAAAACCCAGATACATCTTTTTGAAAAAAAAATGACCGGGAACTATTGGAAGGGGTTAGGGGACGGATGCTGAGTTAAAAGGCAATAAATACTTCTTTCCGTATTTAAACCCATTACTTAAAAGATTGACATATTCTATAAGATTTTTTTCCAGCAACGAACACACATACTGAGAATGATTGAGAGTAGAAATTGCCAGAAGACGCTTGTTGTTGGAACGCAGTGGTAGACCATGGTTCGGTAGTTAAATTTTTTATAAGAATAAAAAACTCGAGTTCAGAAACGGACAGCTTTCGTTTATTCACACACTTCGATAATAATACACGAGAGACAGAACTCATCAATAAATTATGAAAAAATATTTTATAGATTTTCTTGATGTGAAATTCAATTCCTCTAAAGGAAAATAATCACAATCGAGTGATTTCCTTTCAATATCCTAAATTGCTTTCTCGTATCAGTTGATTAAACATTTAATATTCTATTCGGCAGGGAGCGGGTGGTTTCAAAATGTTTTAGTCTCAAATTACTTTTATGAATACTAGGATTGTCAATCTGGCAATTATTACATAATCGAAACATTCACTATTCTTACAATTCGTTATTATATTTAAAGATAAAAATATTATAAATTAATATAAAAAAGTCATGACTTCGTAAAACATTGTGAATAAGAAGTATAGCGCTTATTTCTAAAGTTTTTTTAGAGGAGACGACCTGTGTGCTAATTACACGCAATCACTATCTACCCCAATTTCGACCGACGTAAGTCAATTCAGATACAACATATTGCTTTAAATTGACTGTATATCCGCTGGATGTTATAAACACACAAATTTATATTTTCTAATTATTATTCATAATATCTATAAAACATAATAAGTCTTTTAGGTTTAAACATCTATCATTATAATTATTTTCAAAAGCGATCATATTAAACCATTTGAAAAATATTTTAGGCACTTGCTACTTTTTCATACCTATTCAAATAAGTGTTAATTTTTCCTTGTTATACTACTGTTTAGTCATTTTATTGTATGTAGTCCAATGGTCCATAATGTTGTTCATTATGTTTGTATGTATGTACTATTTTGAAATAAATACATAAGAAAAAAATATTCGTTTTTGATTAATTTTTCTTTGTTTCTGTTTTTTTTAATTTATTTAGAAAATTAAGAAAAATGTGAAAAAATCTACCATAAATATTTAATGAGTGTATGAAGACTAAATAGCCTTTTCTCAGCGATAGGATAAGATTTTTTCTTATAGATTGATAGAAGGATAATATAGATTTTATATTAAATTAATTACATATCATATAAAGCGATATACCTACGATGTAAGATTAATATTACTACTGAACCGACCGTGTTGGTAGGTTAATTCGTGTATTCGTAACTAACTTACTTATACAGCTGTTCCTATTCACTGCTGAACATAAACCTCCCTTATGTATCTCCAGGTATTTCTGTACTGAGCTTTATCCAACCAGCCACCAGCGACTATTCTTATGTCATCAGAATATCATGTGGGAGTTCTTCCTCTAATTTGTTTATCTTCACAAAGTTGGCACTCCATTTTGTCCATATTTGAGTCTAGAAACATTCCCTGCCTATGACAACTTTATCATGAGTATTGGTAATAGTAGAAGAGATTTTTTTTTTAATATTGTTCATTCAAATGTACTTCGGAAGGTATATTATTTTTAAAAATGGTTCCGTTCAAAATGATTGCACATAAAAACATTATATTTATAAAATATTTTCCAAACTTTTGACAGTTTCCTGAATCACCACGTTTGGCACATTGTGGTTTGGTTCTGATGAAAGGAAACAGAAAAAAATCAAACTTTCCCCGTCTTCTTCAAAAAGTTTTTTCTTCATTTAAAAATAAAGAAATATTCGGATTTCATTTCTATGGCCATTCCTTTTCCTTTTTAACTTTTCCTCTTTTGCCATTAAAAATCTTGAATCTGAAAAGAATTTTCTTATATCAACTGTGGTAAATTTGGTGGTGAAATATATATTTCATTTATATTAAACCTGGATTACGGAAGTAAAATCACAATGGACAAAAAAATATATTTTTATAGAAAAAGATTAGAAAATACGTGGACACTTCACCAGTAATAAAAAATTAACATCTTGCGTACCAATAAATACAGAAGAAAAAGAAAAGATGCTTTTTAGCAAAAACATAATGTAGCGATTTATTAGATTACCATTAAAAGTCCACTGGCGAAGTAAAGTAAAGCTTACGCATGTTAAATACATAATGTTCCTTTTTTAATCAAGATATTTGAATGCACGTTAACCTTCTTCTATAGCTTGGTAATATTTTGGCCTTTCTCCATTCGTACGGCATTAAAAATAATACACTAAGTATTCCAGTCACGGCTGATGAAGACATGGCCTCTCTACGGACATCGATATCATTGCTGGAATAAAACCTGAAACTCGAGATAGTTATGTGACCAAGAACTAATGATGCGACACGATTAGCTCAATTATGAAGAGAAAGTAAAATCAATACGACACTGATACCAAATCCCTCGATAGACATAGGTAAGAGAACAAAATATTTTGACACACTTTCTGACATTATTTATTTTTAACTGACGTGTTCTAAGAAAACGGTGACATAAATGTGTACAGTCACTTTCGAAAATGTAATGAAAAAATGATGGAAAGGCGATTCATGAAGACCCATATATTAAATTTGCAGAGCGCTTTATCCTTGCCTTGCCAACGTTCACCAATTCGACCTATCCATCTCTGAAGCCCGAGGATGCAAAGAGCATTGCCGCTGACAGGAAGAGCTGGTCAGAATTGGTTCAAGACCCACGGGGGGCATCCACTGCCGCATATAGGCTCCGTCCACGTGCACGACCTTATGCAGCAAGGGCTCCATAAGTAAGTAAGTATCCATCTCTTGCTTCTCTCATTTCAATCCTTTCAGAGCGGGTGACTGCACTAATCGCTGGATAACGACTTCGTACAGCCAACCGTATCTACTGGGAATCGAGCTCAGCACCTCTGTGTTCCGAGTTAAAGATTCACCATTTGGCCACAGAGGTATGTAGGAAGCCTCTGAGTATTATCATTATAATCTACACTATATTTATTTAATTCTTCACTGTAAATTGGCTACATTATTTCAAATCAGTACAATGAAAATATCATGAAAATATTAGTTATTTAATGTACAGAGGGTGAATTTATCGCTAGTATGCGATGTCTTCCAACTAGCCCGATAATAAAATTAAAATCAAAGAAATATACATAATTAATAAATATTTATATCAACAGAAAAAATTCGAGTGTCCTGTAAAAGGCAGGTATTCGAAAAAATTAAGACATTGTACATCTTAAATTCAGCGATGAGGTTTACCACCCATCCTGAATATCTTGATTTTATATTGGCACGAAGAGGACAGCTTGAATGTTTCTTACATGCAGCTGATATGCTGGTTACCCCACTTGTGGGATATGCCGTGATGGTATAGTAGTAGTAGTAGTAGTAGTAGAAATAATAGAAATAAAAACAAAACATACACACATATTAAGGCCATAAACAAGCAGTATGCATAATATAAGGCTGTACCTACCAACGTGTATAAGAAATACATAAAAAAGAAAAGTAAGAAAAAAGCACATGCAAGCAACAATGCACTTAAAGATCCATATAATAATAATAATAAAAGTGGAACGCTATAGTGCAGCATGCACACGCAAAAGGAAAAGGAATTTAGGAGACAGATGCCACCTACCTACATACATATATTCGACGAGAGAAAATGATTCAATATCAAAAGCGACCTTATCGACACCTACCAATATTGTTTGCAACTACCTTCTTAACTATTGTTAATGTTCATTACAAAATTCGACCTCGTGACCTTTGAACCTGTTATATATCTGTCAGTGGTATTTTACAGAGAAGTATTTTTTTGCATAAACTGGAATTCTTACCTACACCTACAAAAGTGTTTATATGATATATACTAGCTGACTCAGCGAACTTCGTACCGCCAAACAATCAATGAATGATTAATATTTTTAATATCTTTTCAAACTCCCGTAATTGTCCAAGTTTGTCATCGTATAACGAAAAAAAATAAAATTCATTTATGTTGAACAATTATACTTAACTCAGATTGGTTTATAAAATATACTTAAGGTAATATAATTATGTAGGTACTTATTTATTTTTTTATGTAGGTACTTATTTATTTTTTTATGTAGATACCTATTCATTTTAAATTTACAAAAATTCTTTCCATGTTTTTTTCAAAATTGAAATTTCAGAACCACGGATGTTAAGTTGTATGAATTACGAATCTAATTTGAAAATGTTTACAAAAGTTATTCTATAAATAGGCCAATCTATGAAAAAACTTCATCGTTGATTTTGTATAATTCTCCATATTGTTTTTTGGGGCGGAGAAGAATTCAACAAATCAGGAATCATTCATATTGGTACAGCCATTTTATAGTTATAAATGGTGTAACTAACCCGACTTTCTTTATATATATGTATAATATAGATTAAAATGGTTCAATTGCAAGATACATATTACTCGCAGGATAGAGGAGAAAGTATTGGGTGTTCCGACACTAACGATTTGGCTGAGACTGGCTTATGCACATTACCACATACTAATGTATGTTGATGTGGGTAACAACTGCTAGAGTGTAAGTGAAATATTATAATCGCCGCGTGTTCAAGATTATCAATGTGTTTATTTAACTAAAGTGACAAGGTATCACAATATTATCTTTGAAATAAATAATAATATTGTGATGTGTGTATAACTAATAACATGAAATGTATTTACATTACATATATTTTTTATGTAACCTTATGTTTGTAAAACCGAGCCGTTTATTGAAATAAATTAATATTATATTATGAATAATGCTACGACTGCAATATTATATGACGCAGTTCAGTGTGCATCTAAAATAATGTTTTATTATTCAGTATGTGTAACCCGTTTTCAAATTTGTAATGAATTTTAATATATTTTTCGAACATCGGTTATTATTATTTAATCGAATACAAGTTATTATTTATCGATTTATTTGAGTTTAAGATAATAATAATGTTATAATATGAGACGATTATATTGATTTGTTAACATGACGGTTTTTATGTAGTGTTCCAATTTATCGGCACAAAAAGTTCCGAATATTTTTGATTTCTCAATCCAAAAACTGAGTAATTATTGAGCATCTTGAAAAACTATGTACTTATATAATATATAAATTTATATTTTATATTATTTTCAAGGACGTCTACTCGTTTGTGAGTGAAATAAGTAGTAAATCAATTGTACAAAGCATGCCCGATGTGAAAAGTCTAGTCCCACCACTGATATGAAGATATATACCAAACTGTGATGTAATAGTAGCAAATAATATGCGAATTCAGGAAAGTCCGAAAACGTTGTTTATTTTTCGATCTAAATTTATCAATCATGAAGAAGGTGAATTATTTGAAGAGAATAATGTTTATTTCATTTACGCGGAAGTGCATGCTACTACTACTAATACTACTATACCATCACGGCATATCCCACAAGTGGGGTAGCCAGCAGATCAGCTGCATGTAAGAAACATGCAAACTGTCCTCTTCGTGCCAATATAAAATAAAGACATTCAGGATGGGTGGCAAACCTCATAGCTGAATTTAAGATGTAAAATGTCTTAATTTTTTCGAACACCTGCCTTTTACAGGACACTCGAAAACTTACGCAGAAGAGTGGGAGACCAATTCCTTACCGGGTGCTCCTCGGGATAAATGCTTATTTATTTTATATCGCTATGAAACTTTTCCTTTGACGGTGAAAGGAAGCGCTTTAAGACGGAAAAGAAAATATCTCAACTCTTTTAATTAGCATTTTTTATCTTTATAAATTTCATTTAATTTTTGTTGGAATTTTACGAAAAGCAGACTATTACTTCACTCGATTATATAATATTTCATTTGATGAGACTTTTGTTCTTTCATAAAATTATTAAATTTTGCTTTGAAATGAAAAATAAACGAACATAACATTCAAGAACACCAAAATCATAGATATTTTTTGCATATTTGTTTTACAATTATCTGGAATAAAAAAATTGTGTTTTCTTTTGTTAAACTAAAGTTAAAGGCATTTTTTAAATTACTAAACTTTTGTACGTACGATACGCGTACCTCTATAATATTTGTTTCTGAGTTGTTCCCAGTTTTATTAGGAAAGTCTATTCGAAAAAACTAAAGAGATTTTTCTTTCTTAACCTAAACAAAAGAGAATGGTATTAAGTAAGATTTACAATGTGGCTCGAAGTAAAAGAGAATCCATCTTGAGTTAAAAAAACTGTGAATTCTCATCAGGTCCTACAATTTGAGAAACATTTGGTGACAAAATTGTCCAATCACTATTTGTGCTTCAAAATATTGTTTGCGAGTGTTTCACGTGAGTATTTACGGTTGAAGGTTTTTCTCGCAAGAACTTTCAAGTCTGTGTTTATTGCACTACGAGAATGCCTTTTATCACTAAATCAAAGTTTTTGGTAAATATCCGTATCAAAGAGCAATATTTGAAAATAATTTGATCATAGTGAATGCAATTATACTAAGCAAGATCAAAAAGCTCCTCCACTTCTCAGATAGTTATGATATTGGGTCTGAATATTACCAAATCATGGCTCTCGCATTCCGCATATGTTCTTTTTCCATCAATCTTCGTAATCAGAGTTTTTTTTTACTTAAAACATTATTGTAAGATTATTTCATATCGGAAGAAAACTAACTAAATAGTATTTTTTTTTGTAGAGCAAACACTGTGAAAGTTCGTCATAATTATTTTTTTAATTTGGTTAAATCAAATTAAAACACAGTGTCTTTCACTTAGGTTAGTTGGAAGAGATCGCGCCTTTGCGATAGGCTCTCGTTCTGTATATTGATTGTATATAACTTGAATGTTTACCTTTTATGTAATTGTTTGTAATCAATGTACAGTAAAGAACTTAATAGTTTTATTTCTTATATGATAATTCCCGTTTGACATATATATATGGTATATTTTCATACTCCCCACTTACACATTCTCCATCTGTTGTGGGCGATTCAGTTAATAATATAAACCTTTTCAATAGCTAGAAGACAACATCATAATTATTACAAACAATTTAGTCATACTTCACGTAAGTATTTATTTTCGTTATAAAGCTTATGAAAAAATAATACGAGGACACACTTATGAGATATCTCATAATTACTTATGAGAACACATTTTTTGAAGAATGAACTTCAAAACTAACAACTTATTAGTCTCATAAATCATTTTTTTACCAATAATCGAATCAGATGTAACTTAGCAAATAGTGAGACAGAAGCGGATGATACTTGTACCAGTGTTACCGAGAAAAAATCCTGCATATATACCTACAGCTGTATGTGACAAAGTGATAATAATTCTTTATTTATTTATTACACACATATACAGCTTAGCTTTTACAACAATAAAAAATCAATTACATGGTATCAAAAACTAACAAAGTAACTAAAAACATATTAAAACATATAAAATATCCTATATTGCTCAAGATTTCCTTGAGTCTAGTTTATATATTTTTGGACAAACTATGTACTATCATAATTATAATTCTATTATTTTACATATTAGGTAGGTACTGTTTTGAATGCACATTTATTTTATTCTTTTAAGTGCTTTTACTTTATATTTGCAAATTGAATTTGTAATAGAAAGATTCGGTCAATGCCTTAATTTACTCTATTTTTAATTATTATAAATTTGATTGGAATGTAATTTTTAACTATCTTCATGATTTATGTTTTTGATTTAAGTAAGGTAAAGTGTATATTATTACTGTTTTTTTTATAACGTGTTCGTCATATGCTTTAGTTGTGTTATTCTTTTTTTGTGTTTTTTTTATTTTTTATTATGGTTGTTGTGTCTTAATATTCTACACTTGTATATACATCATATGAACTATGTATGTAAATGTATAACATGTAAAAGGCTAGCGCCGTGAATTGTTAATAAATAAATAAATAAATATATAATAAATAAAATAATAAATAAATAAATTTGCGGGACCTTGATTGGTCTGTTTACTGAAGAAATTTGAATATTGATATTTGTTAACTGTTTGTGTCTCTTAAGACAATAACTAAGTAAAAGTAGGTATATAATAAAAAACACACATAAAATAACGCAATTTTGGAACATATAATACTGTGCAATGGATGAGTTTATCGCAGAACCGTAATGTCCTTATATTTTATTGATCCCAATAAAATTCAGTAGAAACCTTTACATGTTTATATAAGAAGAAGGCTACACTCGCATGATGCCTGATATACTAAATAAAGATAATTTAATTCATACTCTAGACAACGAATATAATCAGTCCTCGTATATTCAACACTAATTGTAGTTAATAACACGAGAGAAGTAACAGTGGTAAATTATATTTTTATTCTTACTGATGTATTCGTATCTTCATCCTGATACGAAGATTCATAAAAATTCAGTTCACCACTTTTACGACTCGAAGTCCAATAAGAGAATTTTATTTAGAAATGTTGCAACATCAATGATTTAACTAATCTAAGCAATGCATCACAATATTTAGCAATAATAATTTCAACTTGTTAAATCGTATTTAAATTTTTATTAAATTTTTAAATATATTTCAAAACTTTTTTATGCTACACAGTCCAAATAATTACATGTAAGCATGTTGTATTATTCAATGATATTTTACATGAAATGTTTTTTCATAGAGTAAACTGAATATATTTCATTGTAAATAAGATGAAAAGTAATTTAATATTTATATTAATTTGAAAAAAACTATTCTTATTCATCTTATTTTATCCTTTTTATTTAGAATTAAATATTATTTTCTCAAAAGTCAAATCAAAATAAATCTCGTGCATAATGCACGTTAGTGACCTTATAAATAATATTATTTAGTACAGTACCTGCTTTACTCGTATTTAAACGATTTTACCATTGTATATGAGTAGGTATAATCGGATGAATAAGAGTGCAGCGAAATTTACATAAAGCACGAAGATTTTTTACTTTCATTTCATTATTTATATAAAATAAATTTTAAAAGTGGTTAGTCCACCTTATACGGTATATTATTATATCTCAGCGGACAAGTTGTACGAGATTTTCTCTACAACAAAACCCTACAACATTTTTACGTTTTTTCCTCACTTTTTACGAATGACTTCTGCAAGAAAGAATAATGATTCTGAGTTAAATTAATGCTTCAATCAATTACAAATGAACAGTTTTTACAAGAACACCCAAACACTAGTAGATTTTCATCCATTGTAGAATCCCGAATAGGAGATGATAGGGAGGGTTTCCGGCTCAAGGATGAAACACATAAGATGAATATCAGTTGGGTATCATCCCCTTGAAAGGCACTTTCCCTTTTGTAAATTTCTGCTTTTACAACAAGGATCTGTAATCGTTATCATAAATTTGAATGCTTTCATTCTTTCTTCTTTTTGTTTTTGTTTTCTAAAGGAGTTTGAAAGAACCTACATTAATATAACATCCATTGCTTTGTCCTAAACACATTGTTTTCCTTATTGCCAATCTCTCCACAATACAAGAAATACTCAAAATTCTCTCACTTATGTTTTTTTGTTTGTCGTAAATGTAAGTATACGAGTACCTACAAGAACTATATTGGAGGCTTATCCTAACAATATAAATATATTATAAAAAAATTATATAAAAATTTGAAATACGTAATACTAAACATAGATTAGTCATCATTCAATATTTAACATGGTATGATTATAATTTCCTTGTAGCAGCCCGTACTTGGCTCATAATTTTCCAGAGTGGCCCCTGTTCCCTGTAAGTCTATGCATCCCTGTAATATATAGATCGATAAATATCGTAACATGGATTATAATTTTCATAGCCCGAATAGTCTGTCGTTCAATGTAATAATAACAAACTATAAATGGAAATTTACTTGCAAATAATTATAACTACAAAACCAATTGGTTTTGTTTTACTATTTTATTTTCAATCAAAAAATATAATTCAACTCTGATATGTACACAATAATGTCATATCCAAACGATTTACACATTGATATATTTTTATATTTACATACGAGATTTACGATAGGTAGGTATATGTGTCTACTCATAGCTATAAAATTCTTCTTTCTTTCTTTTTCAGTAAAACACCCGACACTGAGCGAATTATGTCTATTTGTTTGTAGAATGAAAAAAATACTCAAGAGTGAAGTGTACCGATTTGTTATTAGAATTATAAAACAATTGCATTGTACTGATTTAATATACCTATTGATTTGTTAACACCGCTATATAATAACGATGCTCAAAAATAACAAAACAAACAAATAAAAGCTATGAATTTGTTCATATAAAAAATTGAGTACTTCATAATAATTATTTTTAAAAGTAAATATTTGTAACCACGTCACCATCAGCACATTGTATTGTATGATTGGTTAGTAAGTAGATTGTAAGAAACTGAGGATTTATCAGTAGGTACTTACTTACACACAATACACTTCAAGTTTTATTATTATGAAAGCTTTATAATAATAAAATTAATGTCACGTTGTCTTGACAAGAGGTCTTGGAAGTTTGAACAGTTCCTTTAAATCAATGTCACTGAGTTCTTAAAATTGTGTAAAATAATAATGAGAAAACAAATATTCTGTTTAAATACAGATTTCATAATACATAAGTATTCTGAAAACGAATCGCAGAATACTTCAAAGAATAATAATTCTTCAAAATATTGCGTAAACTTTCGTTCAATGTAAACTTTAATTAAGGCTACTGTGGTGATAATAAAACTTAATCACACGAATCAATCTTCACGCATATTGTTTTGCAAACAACGGAGAGTCACTCTGAAGATGACGTCACGTTAACAAGAGAACTTGGCAGCAATCCCGGATACTGGTTGGCATTGCATGCATCACGGCTGAGATGGAGTTCCGTTGGCAGCATGATGAAACACTATCAATCAACGGAGTGTTGGCAGAAAATATACTTACTCTATATTCTACACTGTACTGTATGCTGTGTTAAATCATGCGATGTGCGATCACGATGTTATCGTGGCACTTCTAAATAGCCTGACTCTATATATCAACATATTTACGTACTCCTATCTTCACTTTATACTAAATACTTATCAACGTAATAATTACACACGAAGATTATCACCGCATCAATATTCCACGAGGAACGGGATGCCGTAATCTTATAAATAATTATAATAGTACCTATTTCGGTCTATTCCCACTAACGTTTTTTGCACCATAAAAATTCACAATGCACAAAAAGTGGCATGAGTAGTTCATTATTAGAAACAATAATCAATTATTCAAATCCGATGAAGCCTGTATAAATATAAGTTCGTCGGTAGCCTGGGGTCTCGGCCTCATGATCAAGGGGTCCGTGATTTGATTCCAGGTGCCGGCAAACTCTTCTTTCACGACACAAGCTTTTAGCTTACTGTGAAAGGTGTATAAGGTGTTATTTGGGTTTATAAAAAAACCCAAATATATCTTTTTTTTTTTAAAAAACATATATATCAAATTACAAATATAATATTGTCACTTAGATTTGACATGATTTAATGGATTAGTTGGAAGATATCGCTTCTGCGATAAACTCGCCCATTGCACAATATCATTTATTTGTATCATATTATTTTATAACTTTGTAATTATGTATATTGTCCAATAAAGTTTCTTATTATTATTTGAAAAATAAGGTACAGATTTACTCAAACATTTCTTGAACTGTCATCCAAAATGTATTCTGATGCGCGGGAGTGGCGCTCTTGTCACGAGGTCTCAGGCACCATTCCTATTCAGGGAAAAGTGTGACCATTAATTAACTGACCGAAATTATTCTGGGTATTATTGTGATGGGCTACGTGGAGCTATGGATCGAATTTTTTGAACTTGGGACTGGAAAATATATCGAAAAAGTGGGATCAAAATATTCTGCACGAGAAGACTTTGGTCGACCAGCCCTTCATGGCCTGTCCAGATTTTTTGACATGCAATTTTTTTCTCACAATTCTCTATTTTTTTCTCATAATACTATATTGAATCCTATAGGAGTACCCCTGCACTGGCAGTAAAAGAAATCTGTGATGTGAATCAAATTATAGGCGCTGCGGATTTATTTCCGCGCGAATGTTTTCTACAGCAAATACGGAGAAAACGATCTGAATGTTCCCTACGTGTATTGTATAACTGTTATTTTTATGATACTGTTTTATTTTGTAATATTGTTACCAATGTACAATGAAGAATAAAATAAATAAATAAATATTAAGTCCACTGATTACCTACCGCATTTATGCGATATGCCGTAATGGTATAGTAGTAAAATATTAAATAAATGCGATATGTTTTTATATTCTTTACCGTTTGTTTTCAATTCATAAATATTATATACGAGTAAGTAAGTTAAGCTCACAAATAATCAAGATTTCTTCAGTGTTACGCAACGTACATCTTATCGCTCTACTTAAGTTATTTACTTCACTAGCGTTATGGCCTAAACTTAAGATTAGGTGAAGAAATTAACTTACTCAGAATAATTCTGAATCACTTGATGTTTATCGCGTTGCTTTATCTTACTTCGATTCCATTAACATGTCTGATTTGAGCTCAAGACGTATACTAAAGAAGAGAAACATTTAGATAATTAAATTATCTACAATTATATTTCGTGTTTTTGTTCTAAAAGGAAATCGGAGAACGAATAATGTGAATAAAGGAAAACTTCTACTTTTCATTCAACAACCATGTTTAAAAAAGTTCAATAAAACTGCTCATTACTTTTTTTGTTTTTTGAGCCACAGATATTAATAAAAACTTGCGTTGACATGATAATTATACTACAGCAATAATAATACGAAAGATTTGGATATGGTGCCGTTTTATAATCTGAACCAGCTCAAAGATGTCGTGATGTCTCCTGAACAGTAGTGTTTTCAACTACCTCTTGAATGTGGCAGAAAGCTGGTGCAATCTTCGATCCGTTGGCAATCGGTTCCAGGCAGTGCTTAAGCTCTTCTACGCGAATTCGGAAGCGTTCGTCCTATTGAATTATGCAAGTCTGTTGACGGCAGTGGATGCTGAGCGTAGTGGTCGCTTCAGAGATAAGTCGACGAGACAGCAGAGCATAAGCAGCGAGGCATAGAAGTGCCGCGCTGCTTAATAATTATAATGTTGCAATAGTCAAGACGAGAGACGACGAGGGCAGCTAGTATACTTTTTACTGCATCCACATATAAATGTATTAATACTAGGGCCGGTTGGCAAATGTGAAAGAAGACTATGTCTTTGACGTTAAAGCTTCTATGGAGAATGCTCCATCCAGTAGGGTCAGGAGAGTGCAATTATGTGGTGGCCGATGGTGTAATAATAGTCTCAGTGACAGAAATAAGCCTAATTTATCACTATCTATTTAAATAAGTAAATCTTATTAGAACAAGCAGTAAGAAACCTGAATGAAATAATTAACATATAATTTAAGACAAATATACTTAAACCCTTAGTATTAAGAAACGTCATTCTGTTTCGGGAATATCATACATATTATAAACTGTAAAGTTGTCAAAGGGTAGATATTACATTCTAAATATTTCTCAACAATAGTGAAGAACTTCAGCTTACCAAATCATATGAAATAAATCTACTTACATATTATAGCTACTTCCACATCTGAGAAAACTTTATGTCTACACGGGGTTTATTTTCTATATACAATCCTACATACATAATACATAATTTAGTAATAACAATAATACAATTATAAAAAAAGACTTTTTAATTGCTTCTTACGCCAATCAGGCTTCGTTTATGTTAATTTTGTATATAATTATTAAACATATTATAGTCTCAACTAGTCCCAACTAAATGAAGATTAACATGATTAATGCAACATACGAAATAATGGAGAAGTGGGTTTGTATATTATTGTAGTATTGCATATAGATGTATTATTTTGGTTTCTCCAGTATCGTGGTTAAGTCACTAGTACAATAATATGTTTTAACCGCAACGTATGTTATGCAAAACTAACTTTTGTCAGTTCATCAACCGAGCATGTTATTGCTTCTACAATACTCCACATTGTTTAAAGAACAACCATTAATTATTTAATATGAACTTAGACATGTAAGCAAAATGTTTCCTTATGGTTTGACCACGATCTTTAACTTTTGAAAGTAACTTGACTTTCTGGGAAACATTTACCAATGGAAATGCATATCTATGTCTCATATTAATACATATGTACACTTTAACAGTGTGTAAAATGAAATGTACTTTTCATTTTCATATTGTTACTGATAAAGAATAAAATGTACATACGTACGTAGTAATGGAAGATTTATGTGATTTCCGAATTCAAGCATAATTTTATTTAAAACACTGCATTACGGAAGGTTCTTACAGAACAGTCACAAATGTCTTGAGAAAATATAAAACTTTGAATATATTATCAAATTGCGTTAATAAATGTCAAGTAAGTGAGAGAAATGAATATTTAAATTTCTTATATTGGTAGAATTTGAAAAAGGTTTATTTTACACCCAAAAAACATTGAGAGAAAGTCAAACACACCTGTTCAACTATTCAAGACTTCGATAAAAAATACGTTCGTTGTTTGGACCCAACATTTTTTGGACTGTAGAAGGTTTACGTTCTGTTTGTACTGCTACTGTTTCTCAATCTTTTGAATATTTAAAGAGAAAAACTTTACAACATAGAACTATAAATATTTATGAACGTTGTATTGTTTATATGAAATTGACCACGCAACATGAACAGAAACATTATGCGGGGGTGCTTTCTTTTATAAAAAAGTATTACATTTTCATATTTACCGTTTAAATTAACCACTGTACTCCAAATTGTATGTTGTTAGACACGAAACAATTACCTTTATAAACTTGTAGTCATTGAATACTATTACGAAGATTATCAATCTGCTAAGTACCTACCTATGTAGATATGTTTGAGAATAATTTGAACCCATATTAAATATGGAGAAGCATTGTTTTATGTAACAAACATCTAAAAGCACAAGGGATAGGTAAACGACTAGGGAATAGAAAGTTTCTCTAATTGAAATTCGGGACAATTTTTATTCAACTTTTCTGTGTCTTACATAAGAGAGTATCGTTGTATTGTTGCGGGAGTAGTTGCGCAATTGTTATTCACCTCACGACAGTAATACCTAAATTATATTTATTAATCCACATTCTCTCTTGCGTCTTACGGGAGTCCCATAATAACATTGTTTTTGTATCATACCAGTATATTATGCAGATACCTTCATAAACAAAGAACCCATAATGATCGATTTAATCCCAAATATGGGTTTTATTACTTTTCTAATTGGAATAATTCATATATTATACAACCTAAACACATTAAAACTATTTTATATTAATGAACACGAATTATAATGAACCAAATTTTTCAAAAGATATTTTTATACCTAAATATTCACGAGAGATGTTTATTATATGCAGTTGGTCTGGTGGTTACCCCACTTGTGAGATATGCCATGATGGTTTAATATAATTATGTATTAACAGCGGACTCACTTTGTGCTTTGCGGTTTGCAATAGAATGAACAACATCTTCACCTTCTATAATATCATAACAATTTCTTTTACATAATATAGGTATATTAATATTACGAAAAATTGAAAGACATTCTACTATGCATGTTTGATTTTAAGTCATGAAAATATTTTGTGGGATAGCATATGGGCTTGAATTCTTTCTTCGGAAAATATGAGTTAATATATGTTTAGAATAAAAAATACACAAAGATTGCTAAATATTTTAAAATAAAATACTCAAGTTGAAAAGACTTAACAGTAAAATTAATTTCACAAAAACAATTAATTTTAGATCAGATATTGTCAAACAAAAAAAAATTAAAAGACGTTAGTAATTTTAGTAAGCTACATAATGTGAAGTAAGATTTTAACCATAAATCACTCGCAAACGAGTTTTTGACTTTGAAATATTGGAATATTTTTTTAAATTTGGCAATTAAAATTTGTAGATCATGAATTAATATGTTCAAGTTGAAACAATACAAATACATTTTCATGTTATGTTTATACGTGTGATTAATTCAAAGAAGGAAAAAAGATTATATTTTATTTGTAATTAAATATGCAAAAGGATATACCTACAATATGTATAAATACAAAAGGATTATCCTTTAAGATAAGATGAGACACAGAGTAAGGTAGGTACGTGGTACTACTATTAGGTAATAAACCATACACAGGGTTAATCAAACGTAATAATAATAATGAGTTGTACAGGATGTAGGAAATAGAGAAACGATATTGAACTTAACTGACGACTCATTTTAATTACAACAAAACAAATTAGTATTCCTTGTATGTTAACATGAAAACTAGAAAGCTTTTCCCGTAAATAAGTACCTACTTATTCGTATATTTCTCCCATATATTATGTACCTACTCGGTACTCGTACACTGTCTCCATACCTTGCGGTCGGCAGCATAATGCTGATGGATAAGTGTAGTGTATGGAGAGGACCCAAGAGGGATACTTACCTTCATCTTGTTTTTGGACACACACACACACATGCATATTGAGTAAGTGTGAAAGTCATAAATACCGCGTGAGAGTGTTTCCGAGCCATGAACGAGTATGTCAGTATGCTTCACGCTCGGAAAATGCTACCAAATTATTTCTTAGTAAGCCCGATGATACATTTTTGATTCTTGGTGATTTTAATTTACCAAATATTACATGGTTTAGGTCATCTGATGATATTGAAGTATGCACTTCGTGTAATTTTACCGATCACAATAGTACATCACTGGTAGATTTTATGTCGTTTGTGGATATCATGCAGTTTAATAACGTTGTTAATGTGAATGGCAGAGTGCTCGATTTAGTTCTATGCAATCATCCAGATTGTGGGGTGACTGCATGCGATGATCCGTTAGTAGATGAAGATATGCATCACAGATCCACCGTAGTTGATCTTCCTATCCAAGATAATTTATACATGCGATCTGCTCCAAGAATATCTAAAAATTTCCACAAAGCAGACTTTAACTCGATTAAAAATTGTTTAGCCGCCAAAGATTGGAAGACCGAATTTGAGGCTTGTGATGTAGAGCAGGCAACTGATATTTTTTACAGTGTTTTAAATTATGCTATCTCTAAGTACGTTCCCTCTAAAACTGTGTCTGGATTATTAAAATTTCCTATGTGGTATACTGGTCCCTTAAATAATTTGATAAAAGAAAAATTGAAGGCTCATAAAAATGGAAGCGTTCAGGTTCATCCCATGATTATGCTGTTTACTCCCTGCTCAGATCAAGACAAAAGCGATTACAAAAAGAGTGTTACAGAAACCACATTGAACGTACAGGAGCCACTATAAGGACGGATCCAAGGCAATTACATCTCTACATTGGGTCAAAGAAACCACACATCTATCCGCAAAACATGTAGGTACTATAAAGATATCTCAGCTGATGATACGAACGCAATATGTGAGCTTTTCGGTGACTTCTTTGATTCTGCTTTTGAGAGGGGTGGAACTGCAGGAAATGTGGATGTGACATACCCAGGTGAGCTTGATCTTAATATTATTAACTTTGATACAGATGATATATTTTCTAAGTTGAATTCACTTGATTTGAATAAGGGTCCAGGGCCTGATGGTATACCTCCATTGTTGATAGTGAAATGTTCTAGAGAGCTTTCATTGATTCTAACCCTTCTGTATAAAAAATCTTTCAATGAAGGAGTATTTCCTGCGAAATGGAAAAGATCTTACATTACACCAGTTTTAAATCAGGTAATAAACAAAATATCGAAAACTATCGACCAATCTCAAAACTTTCTCACTTCAGTAAAATAATGGAAAGGATTGTAATGGAACAGATCACGTCGGTAATCAAGTCATTCGTAATACCCAATCAACATGGTTTCTTTCCGGGAAGATCTGTTGAGTCAAACCTTGTTCAGTTCACAGATTTTATTTTGAAATCAAGGGCGACGGCTCAAGGGTGCACGCCGTGTATACAGACTTTTCGAAGGCATTCGATAAAATACGTTTGTAAACGGACGGATTCTTCAAAACGACTGCGACATAATATACCTACATAAATATTACTTTCATGAAAATTACAAGTGAGAAAAATATATATCTAAAAATAGTGAATATATATATACATAAAATATGTATCAGAAAAAGAAGACGGGATAAAAAAGAAGAGTATCATCATTATGGGTAAGTTGGAAGATATCGCGCTTCTGCGATAAACTCGCCCATTGCACAATTTTTTTTGTATAGTTAAATTGAATATTTTCATATGTTGTTTTTTTGTGCAATAAAGTTTTTTATTATTATTATTATTATTATTCCGAATCTATCTGTGTATACTTTTTGAAGATCGTACTCTCTTCCGATGAGGATGGTTGTCGAATTTTTATCTTTCCTAGTGTGTATATTCTACTTTGCTTGATTATGCTTTGCTTGTTGATAAAAACAATTAGCGAATTAGTTAAATTTATTCAGTTCTACCTATTGTCAATCTGAAAATGAAAATATACTATGTTGAAATTTCTACATCTCGTTTTATGTAACTTAAATGAAATGTTTATCTTTCTACGAAAAATATTTTGAATAGCTTACTTACCACCGCATAAAATTATTTTCACAATGTAATATCTATCTAATATAAATTGTAGATAATATTACGTGAGTGGTAAGCAGTAACACAACACACATTTTGATCTATGATCTCGTGTGATGTTGGAAATGATTTATAATATCTTCCCGCCTAATTAAATAGATGGTGTAACACCAAGCTGGGTGGCTTCCGCACCACAATGCCGTGATATCCGTGTGTGTTCTCAGTTCAGTACTCACTTATGTACCTATTTATTATTAAATTACTACCTCCTACTATGTAAGGAAATTATATTATATTAACAAACAAATTATATTATATTATTTTATTATCAACATTACTACTGCTTACAATAGTACATATGTACATAATATTATATCCTTGTGGTTTCCTCACAAAGTAATACACTTTTCATAATGTGCGCTCCTCATTTCACTTTAATTTACTTAGGATAAAGGGTATCGGCTAGCGACATAACTTTAACAATATCATATTACATTTGCAATTCTTTGTTTTATTTGAACAGACGTTTAAACTATTCATTTTCAAATTGAAAAGTTTTACATTGTAACAATATGAAAAGAAACATCATAATTATTATTTTCAATATATTCACAAAATCTCTCTCTCTCTCTCTCTCTCTCTCTGTTTTAGTTTCTTCATCCCAGAATCATATTAAATACAGAAATAGAAAAAACATATCTATTTCCTTCCAATTGAAATTCCGTTGGCATAAAATTTAATTTTAAATTCAAATGATCGCGCCGTTCCTCGGGTTCAGTTTAATAGCCGAGAGGAATTGAATTAGTTGGTCCTTATTGAGTGTAAGACTTCTTTTAACGTTTAGCCATGGAAACTTTATATTCAACGAACCCGCACGATATTGACATTTCCATTCATTGTTATTTGTTCGATGAGATTCAAGATGTATCTTTTTGTATTCAGACTATGTTACTACAACTCTTCGATTCACGTGCAAGCATCTTTACTATTAGATGACTTTTAATTTTGGACTATAAAATAATACAAATAACGACGGCATTTGTAATTAACATGTTAAAAGGCACGAGAAAAAAGATCGCATCGCAGTATTTCTTTAATTTAATTTACATTCTAAAATATTTGTACGAAATTCGATACCCTAGAACAGGGGTCGCCAAACTATTGTCATTACTATTGCTGTGATAAATTGTAGAAGAAAACACAGAATGATAATTACTTTATTTTATTTACTTGCAAGGTAAAACTTGCTTAGGTCGCGCACTCTGCGACTTGTCTAGAAATATAGCTAAAGTTAGAAAAAATAACTCTTTTGGCCCCTCGAATATACAGAAGTAATCATTATGGCTTTAAGGCTTTAAAGTTTGGAGAGCCCTGCTCTAGATATTATATTTTTGAATACGAGGAATAATTTGTAAGCACTTTTTTATACATATTTTGAAATCGTCAATGATATATTAAGTAATATAAAATAACTAAATAGCAGTGAAGTTAAGTAAATATTAGGTACATATGCATGTATAGTAGTAAAGGGAAAACCGCAAAGCAACAAACTTTAAGATACTTGAGGTTTACTCGCATGTGACGAAATGAATGGACCCGCCAGGAGACAGAGGGGACTATTTATCAAGAAGCTTTTGGTACGATGTGGTGCCAAAGACCTACTCAGTAATACAGCAAAACATCGCTGTTAGTCTAGATACTATATATATCTAGCATAGAGTGAGTATAGGTAGGTATACCTGCTGAGAGGATATAGTTATTATTATATAACTGGTACAACTGTAAAGTAAACTCTACCAAATATCCAAAGTGATGAAATGATTGTTTATACTCTCACAACTTACTCCTTTAAACTTTACACCTACTTTGTTATGTCACTTCATGTAAACATTGTTCAGTGATAGGTAGATAGATATTCAAGTGTTTTGTACTGACGCCAACCTCCAGGCTATGGTTGTATAAACAATAATAATAATCATTCACAACTCGAGAAAACTTACGCACTTATTCAAAAGCATTATGTTTTATGACATACTCTATTCTTCAGAAATATAACGAATTAAATAATATTTAAAAGTTTGGGAATATTTATGTTTAAACTATATCTAACAGAATACTAAACGCGTTGTTTCAAAAAATACATGTACCTAATATGAAATTCATAATATAATAAGTTACTTCCAAAATAACATTGTAGATGTAGATGAATAATATAAAGAAATATTCAGTTGTAAAATGTGTCATTTCCATGCAAACATACGGCGCATCCTTAACTTGGAGTGTGAAGTAAGTAGTACTGCATCGACTGAGGCGGTCAGGTGATGTATCGCTGCGGCCTCTAGTAATGGAATCGTGACAGCTCTCGGGTAGACTGTGCATACTACACATGTACCCCTCACCTGGCGCAGAACAATTATACCTACCAAATACCCATACATTATATTACGATACAAGTATGCTTCTCGGCCTATATATCCTTCTGCAATCCATATAAATGTAGATATGAAATTGTAAACGCTTGCAACATCAAAATGGGTCATCTGATATTGATGTGAATAGCTTTCTCATACAAAACGACATGTTTTTACAAGTCTATTCAATAAATACATTTATTCAACGAATGTAATAATGATTTGCTTTTCATAAAACATGCCTATATTTTCAACATCTTTTGGGTATATAGGTAGTGACACGATGTATATTTTGCAAATGACGTAAATTAGACAGGTATATTACTTTTTGGAAAAAGAACAATGTAAATAAATATTAAACTTTTAGCGAAGTATGTTTTCTCAGAAAAACTTTGTTTGTATTTAGTAGGTACCTACTTAAAGAATGTGATGAATGAATTGGCGTCTTTCTACAAAATAAAGCTTCCAATCAAAAAGTTGTAAAACAGTAAACAAGTTCAAGTTGCTAAATCCACACACTCAACTCCTTTTACCTACAAATAAATTAGTAGAAAAATAGTCACACTTGAAGTTGTGTTTCACAGCGCCGTGGTTAAACTTCGTAAGCCTTGGACGCTCGTTAACCAATTACATCTACCCTTGATAAAGTTAGTGTGGAGGAAAATACAAAAAATAAATAATACCAAATCCCTACTGAAAGAGGAGATTATCCGATGGAGTTTTACTTACTGTGGAATGAGAAAATTTAGGACAAATAAAAACTATGTACTCAGAATAGAAACTCACATATGCCTTTAGCCCATAATCATAACAAAATCTTATCATTCTTGATGAGATTGTGATTATTTTTTTCAGTCAACTTTTGTTTTTTTTAAATTGAAATGTGTCCCAAGACGATTGTAGTAACTTATTTTTTCAGCAATATTTGAACAACTTCTAAGATTTTTGATTCTCTATTTGGGCATTTTTCTTTTTAGTGATTCTATTGAAGAAGTACGAGTATAATATCATTATACGACGATAAAAAAAATAATGATAAATATCTTTGATTGTATAACTTTATATTTTTTTAGTTTATAGTTTTATAAATCAAACATAACATTAGACAGAATAACCCTCCTACCACATTCAGGAGCAAGTTGAAAACTTTAATGTTCAGAGGAAGTCACGGCGCCTTTGAGATGGATACGGTTCATTAAACAGCGCCATTTATATAAATGGCGAGTATTATTGTTATAAAACTGTTCATAATTATTGTTTGGACAAACTTGCGACTATGGCAAAATTATGACTGACAAAAGTATTTCATATGTTAGGTACGCCTCTATTTACGTGCACATAATACGTTTTTTGACAATCACAGCGAAGAAAAAATCAAGTGTAAATATTTGTTCTTCATATTTTCATAATCAAATAACTTGATATGAGGGTTTACATTATTTATGAAATAACTCATTTTTATCGAGGCACTTATTTTTATATTCAACTAAATGAGCACGTAATCTAGCTAGTTGATATTACTCCCTTTATTAAGCATTGAAAGGTTAGTATTTTGTGTTATTGTTGATTTTTGCAATACCTATTACTTCTCAAAATATGAGAAGCGTCCCCTGGGAAATTTTCAACACAAAGATTGACTTCCAACGAATGTTCTGATTGTAGCAAATCTCAATCACACTGAATTTACTAAATCAAATTACGTTCTCAAATAATAATGCGGATATTTCCCTATTCTCTGGGGAAAATTCACGTCCTATTTAAGAAAATTTAACTAACAAATTGCGCGCTGTCTTTAGTGCATTGTTGAAATATTCTGGCTTATTTTCAGTTCACCAGGGAACATAATGCGTATGACGACAAGAATAGTAATACATTATATCAAAGAAATTTGACGGCAACTAGATAGTCAGTATAAAAATATTAAAGCGAACAGAAATCCACTAGTCGGTATTTCAAATAGTATTTTATCATGGCGAAATAATAACAGATACCTACAAATGCATTGGTAAACATTGCTATATGTTGAGTAGCTATTGTTTTAATACTGTCGGCATACTAATTATCGTATGGAATATGTACTAACATACATATGTACGAGGCGCAGATGGGAAATAACAATGTGTGTATTTTGTTACTAATTACTAAAATAAGTCATTATTATTTAACAGATTTTAACATTAAGCACTAATTATTACGC
This sequence comes from Athripsodes cinereus, assembly GCA_947579605.1. Taxonomy (NCBI): domain Eukaryota; kingdom Metazoa; phylum Arthropoda; class Insecta; order Trichoptera; family Leptoceridae; genus Athripsodes; species Athripsodes cinereus. The sequence continues at coordinate 25,841,753 of OX388306.1, read as the reverse complement.
TTGCAAAATAAACAAATTGTATTTCTAATTATTACTTGTAGTACCTAAGCATTTTAACATACTCTATACCATGCTCTATACCCGTATTTCCATAGACATTGGTTCTCTTTTTTATAAAGACAACTCTTTTTTATAAAAGTAAGAGTTTAAAAAAAACTCTTAATTTTATAAAAACTATTCTACCGTTAAACATATTTTGAACAGCTCTAGATTAATTATTCCAATTGATCACTCACCGATAGTCAATCTATTTGAATAGGTATTAACTAGGTAGGTATGTTGTATAATAATTCATATACCTACCTACATAATTTGTGAACTTCTTTAAAGAGTTTCGACGCTAACGAATCAACTCAAGGCTTGGTTAAGAGGACTATTTAAACCTAGGTAACATTACCAATTCCTCTGTGTCATGCTTATCACAAGACTGGAAATTTGTATATATAGTTCGTATATCGAAATTAAGGTTTTTATACGATTTTATAAAATACCTGTGTTTTTTGTAAAGACATCATCTGTTGTAGTTCAATGGAAACAACTATTTAACATCTACACTGTCTTCTAGTACGTAAAATCCAGATTCCGACATCCAATTGTGTCAAAAATTCATAACATATTCTATCCTTATTTATTTTCAATACTCATAATCCGCACATAAATATTTGAGTGGGTTCGTACATATGTATGTATAATATGTTTATATGTCCTAAATGGACTCCTAAAATTAGGAAAGACCAGTGGCGGATACAGATGGGAGGGGGGGGGGGCGGTTGTCTGTTTAATTAAACACGAGCGATGCCGGGCTACAACAGCTAGTATAATAATAATCGAAAAATAGCTGGTAAGTAAATGACATAGTTGAACGTCATATCATTTACAATATTTATATATGCGTAAAGGGTAACATAAATAACATAACAGGTAAAGTAGGTATATATTCGTATGATAAAAATTCTTATGATGTGAATGTTTCAAAATATAAACGCTGTGTTGTGTATATAAAACATACTCTTGTAAATAAATGTACACTCTAAGGTGAGAGGAATGTCTGCAGAGAATGCGGATGAGTTGTACAACAAGAAACCTTCACATAATATGTACATAACTACCTGCCATATCCACTGTAACTTGTCACCGCCAGTAAATTCCTTGCTAGATAATAATACTCTCTTCATCCTTATAGTCCCAACTGCACAAAGGTATGCATTTCAAAAAGATCTACTACGAAACTCTATCTAATTACGAAACGAACTGACATTGCTTGTGTTTCTATTAATATGAAATACGAGAAATGCCAATCAATTTTTCTACATAAGAATAAATAATTAAGATCTCATTTAATCTGCATACTTTGAATATTTACGAGTATTACATAACAATGCGTTACATAGATGTGTATAACTAATAAATTAGACTCAACTAAAATAAAGGATTGCTGATGTCCTTATTGTTTCCTTATATTAATGAGAGAAACTTATATTTTAGACAAAAAAACGTCTGATAGGTAATATTATTGCTTTGTCTATCAGAGAGCTTTCAGTTAAGATCGATTGGTATAAATAAATTTCTAATTAAGTGATTCAACTTCAACTGAAAAGTACATATTAAGAATATGAACACTATTTTTTTTAACAAGATTTCGTTTTTATGTAAAACGGTTTCTCAGACTAATATTATGTAGAATTAAATATTACATTAAAACCAGATTTAGTACATACGTATACCTATTTTATATTGTTATATTAGAATCCCTAAAACTAAATTGAAACGCCGGAGGAAGCAAAGAGAATAGTAAAAAAAGAGAATTCATAAAAGTATGTATTCGAAAAGCAATATTGAGATTATAGAAAAACCACAACATGTTCAAGTTACCATTCTCCTTGACTAGTATGTCAATAAAAGTCTATACGACGATGTGGAGATCCAATCAAAATATTTTATATCTAGTTGTAACTGTAAGAAAAAAATAAAAACGTCTAAAGGAAATTTGTAAACAATATGTACTCTTGTATTAGTATTCAGTGGAAAGTATTTTGAGGACGGATCTAAGTAAGACAAATAATCTTAAAAATAACGAAAAATTTTATGCTAAAATTTTATTATTTCATATAACATTATAGCCGTAAAGGGCAAACATGCCTTTAAAGTAGTCTTAATTCCATTATTTAATATCTTTTAATATATACCTACTAAAATCAATACGACGAAACAAAATTTTAATTGAGGATATCTGAAGCTTCACATTTTAACGCTTGGTTACGAATTTGACGTTGATTTTTTTGTAAATATTTGGTATTTGGTAAAAAATTTGTAAATGACTTGTGTGAACATGAAATTGAAATAAGTGTGTGTGTAAAAATAATTGTTATTGAATAAATATTATTCATTCATTCAATAGACAATTCACACCGTTCGAGATGATCCCAAACAAAGAAATGGATCTTGTATTATGGGTAGCAGAATAATAAACATATTTTATAACTTGGCTAACTATTTCCATTTCTTCCATCATGACGATTCTCATAAGTGGACTAACCGCAATGCAAATTAATGGCATTCATGACGAGTAGGGCTTAAGGAAGATAGTCTTGTTAACGTGAACGGACTACTGCTATTTACAGGTTACTAGAAAATTTATAAAAGAGACACGGAAGGAGCAGTAATTTTTTGATGTATATGTGTCGTATTATTTCGTATATACTTTATTTTCAGTTACTCTTTTCCTGTATTCCCAAGATTAGCGATTAGTTGAAAACATGTAACGGCCAAACTTGAATATTTTTCTACTCATAATACGTATTGATATCTTTATAGGTAGGTATATATTTCTAGGAAAGGGTTCATGAGAAATGATGCGTTATGAATTCATAACAGAGTTTGTTTGGGATATAAAATATTATATACCTATTCCTATAGTATTGCCATTTCATTATTTGTTGCAATTCTCATTCCGAGCTGTCCCTTATGGCAACCCATGCCACAATTAAATACTTCGTATTAAGTTTTTTTTTGTAGACATAGGGTTGTTTCGTTTTCATATGAGAAAGATTCATAGACTTTTTCAAATATAAAAGAAATGTTTTGGAACAGGACAAATGCGAAAGCAAAAATACTGACGTCGTGAATCGTGGTCAACGACAGGATTTGAAACCATAAACGCCGGATTAGGAAATTGAAATGTATCTTACATTATCATATCACTTCAAAAATTGCCAAAAGGACGCTATAAGGTGTCATCCGAAAATGTATATTATGTACCTTTCTGAAGCATGTTTTAATATCTAATATTTGTTGCTAGAATATCTCCAAATATTCGGTACAAAAAACTAAACATTTTGTCGGACATTATAGATATTGTAAGTTTTTCGGACTATGAAGATAAGAGTATATGCTAAAAAATTGAAGACATATTGGTTCAGGAGAAGACGGAAATATGCTGAAAGAAGAAAATTATCTTCGTTTATAATAACTTAATATTAAATGTGCACTGTGAATGTAGCTATGTAATTTATAGATAATTTTTTTTTTTTTTTTAATAAAAGATATATCTGGGTTTGTTATAAACCCAAATACAACCTTATACACCTTTCACACTAAGCTAAAAGCTTGTGCCGTGAAAGGGGAGTTTGGCGGCACCTACGATCGAACCAGGGACCATACATTCTTTTATAAATAAGTAAATATCTACCTACGTATCTCCAAAATCATTTTCAATCCATCTCGTTGCTTGAATATCACGAAATATGTCACGCAAAACAAATATTTGTAATAAAATTGTACCTGCGGGTCTTCTATGTAAGGGTAATAATAATTATGACACTTCACGTCGTGACATTACATCAATAAATATTTTATTTTCATATACGAAACCATTACGAAACAGATATTTCAGGAGATACCTACATATGTTTTCATGCACGTGAATTGGAAAAGTGTATGTCAACTCTATGAAATAAATCCGGAGAATTTGTCCGAAATAAAATATTGTGTGACATATTTTATATTCGATTTTATTTTATTTTAATACCGACTTGACAAGAGGGCACTTTATTAGCAGTCCTATAACTTTAAAACTAATTGACACTTTAAAATAATCAAAACTTCAAAATTCATAATGTTTCATTGAAAAAAAAATACATTGCTGTTTCATTTTTTCATTCGAAATAGTCTTTAAATTAGAACTATAAATTACTTATTTATTCTATTTTTTTCTGTTCATTGATTATAACTCCTTCATATCAGTAAAGAAATATTGCAGTTAGCCGTTGAATAATCTGACGCACTTCCCAAAACTCATACTCCATAATTCCGTAAGAGAAGACCCTTACCTTTTAAAGCTTGAAGCTATTTAATATTGTTTTTGAATTATTTATTGAAATGATCTAGAGTTTGTGTGTTCACATTGTGAAAAGACATTTGAAACATATTTGATTTCAATAAAACACTGTTTTACTTTTCACTATTGATTAATTAATACTCAAGCAATAGAATGAAATGACATGCATACTCATTCTTAATTTATTTAAAAAATTTCTTGTAATTAGTTCTCTTGAAAATGTCAAGCTAACTTGACGAAAGCGCTTGAGTATTGATAAATCAATAGTGAAAAGTAAAACAGTGTTCTATTGATATCAAATATGTTTAATTATTTATTGTGATGACTGTTTTTCCTTTCGAAAAAAAGTAACCAAAGATATCAAAAGATTAGACTTAAAACACGAGTTTTAAATATCGATAAAGTTGTTTTTTTATACATCAACACGGCATATCGCAAGTGCAGGTGATAAACCGGAAGGTTCTCTTTCCCGTGCTTATAAAGAATTAATACATTCAGTGTGGATGGTGTACAGAAGGAAGTTTTATATATCGAAGAAAAATCACTATTATTAGAATCTACAGTAAATTATTAAATTATATTGGGTTAGTTGGAAGATATTGCGTCCCTGCGATAAACTCGCCCATTGTGCAAAATATTTGTATATACCATGTTGTAATCTCATTATTTTTGTTTAAATATTTTGTACAATAAAGTTTATTATTATTATTACTTCATATCTCAATTATTTAACAAAACAACATTAGATTCTACATTTTGAACACAATATAAGATTAACAATAAAATTTAAATATAACATTAAATAACAAAAACCATAAAATATTAAAATAAATTTATATTCAAAATGTAGAACCCCAACATTATTCGAGTTGATTCTTCCATGATGTTCTATGAAATAGTACAATCATGGGAGATCACTTACAGAGCTACAGAGACAAAACCCTTCTTACTATCCTGGTGGACGATAGAAGTACGGCCTTCTGCATGCTGTATTTGAGCCTGTCATCTACTCCCAGTTTTCTGAGATTGCTTGACAGACTCTAAGGTATTAAACCATTCACAGACAACACTATAGGCACGATGATTGTGGTAGGTGTTCTCCACATATCTTTGATTTCGTGAGCAAGATCAAGATATTTTATTATCTTATCTTGCTCAGCTTTATTTAAATTTTCATCGTGCGGTATAGTGATGTCTATGATGTATGTTTTACGTCATCTGCGATTAACCAAAACAATATCTGGTCGATAAGCTAGAATAGTTCGATCAGTTTGAATTGGTCGATCCCAGTAGAGTTTAGTGTCATTATTTTCAAGTACCGATACTGGACAATAATTATAGTATGTTATTATTATTATATTTATCATGATAGTTAATTTATTTGACAGTGAATTCTCACGGAAAGATTTCAAGAATAAATTCACTGTTATAGTAGGTACATTTTTTTCTTTTCATCCGAGATCTTATTGTTATTGTAATAATGTTAAGCCCTAGCCCTTCGCACACTATACCATTTTTATATTTATTATTTAATAATACAATACCTTCATAAAATATTTGCTACGCAACAACAACCTGCTTTTCCTGCCTCACATTGTACGATTGAGAAATGCGGGAGTGAAAGATTGTTGCACAAACGATATTTTATTAAAAATATATTTTATGTCTGCCATTCATATTTTTACTCATTTCATAATTTTAAGTTTTTGATTGTAACTTTGCGAAATGACTCATTAGTGATACTGATATTGTTAATTATTTAGTCACAGAACTATTTACTCACTAAAAATTTACCCTGTTAGTAAATATAGTGGAATTACACAAAGTTTTAATTATTCATTTGAATAAATAAATTAATAATCACAAATTATATTTTGAATTCTTGAAGTATGTTTGAACGGCATGTAAAGAAAGCACATGTCGCCATACTTCCAGTTACTTTTTATATTTAATGCTTTAGAACCATATTATTTTTACAATTTTTTAAAAAGATATGTCAGGTCAAATTATAAACCCAAATACAACCTTATACACCTTTCATAGTAAGCTAAAAGCTTGTGTTCTAAAAGAAGAGTTTGCCGACACCTGGGATCGAACCACGGACCCCTTGTTCACGAGGCCGAGACTCTACCTCCAGGCTATTGACGGACTCTTTTATTGATTTAACATAAACTTGAGAACTTAAAAAGATATGGACCAATACTGATTCTTTAAATATGTGTTTCTTCATGTTCAATTAATAATACAATAGGGTAGCAAAATATTGCATTATTTTTTATAGAAAAGAGTTATTTAAAATTAAATTTATTAGAGCTTTGTAAATTTTAACTCGTATTAATGTGAAATTTTGCAATTATTTTTCAGCATACTGAATAAAACTCATTTTTAAATTTGGTATCTTATCTTTTTTTTATCATCACCCTATGTGTACCACTTTATTTTGATAGAGGAAATAGATACATAAAATATTTACGTAGTAAGTTATAATAATGTTATAGTAGGAAAACAGAATGTTATGAAACTCTCCTATGGAAGTGAAGAATTATAATAATAGTGAGCTCATTGTGAAATATTCTCAGAGCATTATTATTTTCCTTCACTAAAGCATCGTGCTATTTTGTTATTGTTTTAGACAGCATAATAGGATTATCTTTCTCCAAAGTGTAACATTAATTTATCAGATTATAATACATAATAATACTTTTCCGGTACCTACTGGAGACTCTACATCTACTACATCAGGAGGTATTCATTCTCCACACAAAGAAATAATAATAATTCACCCTCTTCAATATTCCATTCTTCTA
>OX388306.1:25378499-25834410 GCA_947579605.1 Athripsodes cinereus | reverse complement strand
GCCAAGTCTCTGCCAGACTGTACGCAGTGAAATGGAGTAAAACATTCATCTTATATTATCTCCTGCGTAAAATAACATGATCTTTCATTAATGGAATGCATGTTGCACATGCATTTCGAATGAAAATTAGATCATACAGTCTTTCATATATATATATATACGTGTCTGTATATTTATGTAGCTTAGTACCTAAGAACTGGCGGTCAGTGGTGTACATAATATCACATTAATACAGTACCTATATACTCGTATAGTGTTAGGGTAACTAGTCATTGAAGGTTCACACGTAGTAATGACCATTTACATGTAACCAATAAGACATGATGTTTACCTATATTTATACATCGCTAATATGTTTATGGTTTTATCGTTTTCTTCCTTGTCTCTATTAACTTTGTCATTGTCGTTATCATTCAAATCTCACTTAAATATTATTTCATAAAATCATTATGAAAAGTTTTCGTTGGAATATATCTACCAGAGATCTACAAAGGACAAAATCTGAAAAGAGGAAAGAAGTTAAACCATAAAGAACCCAGTTTTTTCAAGCTTACGCGTTTTGTTTGCTATCTCAAAGTGAAATCTACTTTTCAGTTGAACCCTTCTCTTTCACGAGGCCAGACCAGACCAGGCAAGGCTGGGTGGTGTGCCAGCAGAGAGAGGAATGGTGGTGGTGTTAGAGGTCGATTAAATGATTGATATCTTTAATGCCTCATAAAAGCGAGGGTTTAAATAATTAAACATTCGTTTTATTCGAAATCACTTTGAAGATCGTGGATGTTGATCCTTAATAATGTAAAACGCCCTTGAAGTGATGTTATCACAGTACGGCGCTATATATGTAAATTGTCATAATAATATTATTATTATTAAACACAGTTATTCATCACTATGAAAATAGTAATCATTTTACCACCATATAATATTACATGTTCCCTTGTACAGTATATCTTACACCAAGTAATATTATATGAAAGAGATTGTATATTTAGCGTTTTTATTTTATTTAATAATGAATGTGTCGTATTAAATAAGTATTTGATATACGAGTTGATAGATTTTGTTCATATATGTTTGCATATATGCATAAATTTGCACATATAAACGAAGTAATTTTTTATTTGTATAAAAATTGATGTTTTCACTCGTACGAAAATGTTCAAAAAATTAGTTATTTGCCAATGGATCACCTTTGCTGCCTCCTTCACCATTAAATTATGATAATTTAATAGCGGCTAGCTAAAAAGCAAGCAATAAGCAACCTTTTAATGCATTAAACTTTGAGTTCGTCGGTAGCCTGGAGGTAGAGTCTCGGCCTTATGAACATGAGGTCCGGGGTTCGATCCCAGGTGCCGGCAAACTCCCCTTTCACGACACAAGCTTTTAGCTTACTGTGAAAGGTGTATAAGGTTGTATTTGGGTTTATAACAAAACCCAGATATATCTTTTTTTTTAAAAAAAAAAACTCAACTGCATACACTTTAGGGATAATTAATAGATTTTATGACATTCGAAGAGAAATTATTTTTGAAGTCATTGAGAGATCACATTGACAGAAAAATTAAATATATCAGCAAATTTACAGCGTCGAAAATAAATTAAACTATTGTAAAATTTGATAATAGGCTTGAGGATATTATCTCTATAAATAACTAGACAAAAAATAAAATAGCTTTTGGACTAAGTGGTAAATATTTGGTCATTCAAATGATCTTGCTTTTTCATGGCAGAAAGTTATTGAAGAATCAAATTAATGATGAAAGACTATAGGGTAGATGACCCGGTTGTGGACACTGCCCCGGTTTTGGACATTTTGAGGTTTGACGTTGTAGAAATAAGGATGTGAACGATTTTAAGATGTTTTATTTATGCATAACATTTCTTCCGTGTATGGTCTTATTTGTTAATTAACAGATAAGCCGACATTGTATCAAATTTCGTTTTGGTTGAATATCGCTTTAAGACATTTTAAATTCAGCGATGATGTTTGCAAACCATCCTAAATGTCTTAATTTTTTGTTGGCACGGAGAGGACGACTCATATGCGACTGGTCTGCTGGGTACCCCACATGTGGGATATGCCGTGATGGAATAGTAGAAGAAGTTTCATATTTTCTTATAATTATTGAATAAAAAACCTTTTTCCATAGAATCATTAAAGATATAGAGTTAATTCATATCCTTAATTTACAATTTTTATAATGCACGGTATAATCAATCCATTTCTTCAACTTTAAATCCATTTAAAAGATTAAAAACCTAAGTTTAATAAAGTGTCCAAAACTGGTACAACGCATGTCCAAAACCGGGGGTAAAGTGTCCAAAACCGGTGTTTTTAGAACTTGTCGAACTTGTTAAATTTTATGTAGTTATTCTCAAATACTGTGTTTGTTCTTTTCTACAAGAATAATGATTGGGCTTTAAGAAAAAATAATAAAAATGTCTACAACTTTTTTTACAACTTTGTAGTGCTCCGTGTTAGGAAGAAAATTTCTTAAAGCGTCCACAACCGGGTCATCTACCCTACATAGCCTCATTGGAAAGATCACTATGTGACAATGTTAATCAATGTTTTCTAATGTTAGTCATCTAAAAAAGAACCGCAGCTACGCAAATTATATGTGCCTGAATGGTATAAAATATGTAGAAGTATTACTAACGTATAACTAACAGTCTGGAGTTCACTATCGAATTATTTTGTAAATAATATATCAAATCTATCCTCAATCGTGCCATTGGCAGCAAACTACCCACTGATTATAACTTGTGTACCGATTCTTAAATTGTCTTACCATTTGCGTATACATGTACAGAGTTATTGAGATAGTTAGATAATAGATACACTCAAAAGCGTGGATATTAATGAAGGAATAGTGCCTGACTATATTTCTCGAATTTTCTAGAAACGCTATGTACTCCATTTAATAAAGCCATTGCGAAAGATTTTCAAAAGAAGTCTTGAAGAGGGTTGTTTTCCAGAAAAATGGAAAGTGGTTTCTGTTTCGCCTATACATAAGAGTCGTTGTTATTCAAACGTAGAAAATTATATGCCTGTATCGATCCTGTCACCGTTCTCCAAGATATTTGATTCCATCACTAAGAAGCATCTGCTCAGCCATTTGAAGTCAAATCTCGTGCATGGGCAACATGCTTTCCTGAATATTATGTCCATAACGATAAACCCACAATAATATACTTTTTGGCTGGACGGTCCTTCAGGCCTACCCAATGGCCTCCCGTAAGGACAATTTTGGTTTGAATGTGCGGATAAGTAGGAGTTAACGACTCCTGAGATATCCAAGTCGTTAAAGAGTTGGTGGACATTAACGGTTGTATTTAATTTCAGGAAGGATTTTGTCAAGGGGAGTCCTTCAGGCGAACCTTGAGCCCTTCCATAGAAAGAATTTGTTTGAAGAGTAAAAATGACATAGGAACTGACATCCCTGTAACATTCATGGGTGAGATATTAATGTCCTGTGATATCCGGGTGTAAGGTGGGTCTCTCTTCAATGATAAATTGTTTGCGCTTGATAAAAGTGTACTGTTGGACGCTGTTTAAAACCAGAAATTTTCCAGAAATCTTCTGAATAAGTCGATCATAACATCAAATCTGGAAATTTCCTTCTATGATATTCATGGCGATCTGCTGAGAATCTTTTATTAAATGTCGGCACTTAGCTGTGACAATGAATGGTTGCAAATCGGATTTGTAGTCAGGATTAGTCCTTGGACGTTTCTCTTCACCAATTTTATTTATAACATTGGCAAACTCTAATTTCTTAGTATTTGCAAATAATCTTTAGGTTTACCGTGAGACTCGCTCAATAAATGAAAAGGACCTGATTTGATAAAACAATATTGCAATGGCAATACAAATATTTTCTTTAATATGTTTGTGTTTTTGACTCTATGCTTGAATTTTTTGTTGCTCCTCTTTGATTCCCGTTACCTTTTTGGCTTCCCTCGAGTTTTTAACACGTAATTTAATATCGCATTAATTGCTTATATTAAAAACTATCTCTAATTTTAAATATATTTCTCTCCGCTTTATTTAACAATACTAAAATTATTATGTGTAACTTAATGACAATTTCTTTTATCAAGCGTTATTATTAAATTTATTTCAATACACATAGTGTAAATGTATTGTGCTGTGATATTCAATTTATCTCTTCAAAAAAGAAAATGGCAATGTTCATCCATCGAGATAATAAATGTTGACGAAGCAAAAGTAGGCTGAATAATATTCGGATTAAATTAAATAAAGAAGTACTCACAGGTAAGGAAAGTAATTATAAGCAGAAGGTTTTTGTATTTCTGTGCAAAAAGCACTTAAAGTAATGAAATAACAAGTTAGAGGAGACACGAGGTTATCAATCAAAGAGTTTCTTGGATTCCAGCTACAAGAGACGGGTTGTATGGGGACCTTTCTATTAAATACATGAGTATTTATTCTGCGAACAAACAAAATACGCCATACAAACATCATGGGGATACTATGTGAGTCTTGTAATCATTGAATTTATTTATTTTTATTATATTTTTAGAAAGACAATAACAAATACCAACGATAGAATCATAAAACACTTCTGTAATACTAAACATTACTGTGTTGTTATTTATATGTAATTTGTGTCACACACTAAATAAAAACATAAAAGGCAGCGGATAATAAATCCGATTAAAATAATCTCACTTTATTTTCGTGTAACTGAAATGCTGGTTTGATTCTTTATTCCATAGATACATACTTACTAAAATGTCTACACATGTTATATTGAGTAAACTTTTAGAACGAGAACAACTTACTAAACTAAATAATAAACCATTTTCCGTTTGAACAATCATCAAACGACACTGTCTTCAAAAAAAACTATGGAAACAAATAAAACGCTAAAAATAATTTCTCGTTTGATATTTTATTCAGTCACAAAGAGAATTGGTTGATAGCAACTCTCAGGACACGGGAACATTCGTAAAAGAAAAACGTTTAAAGTAACTTTTCAAATGTAACGAGAAAAACCTTTGATCGGCAAACTTATATTACATTTCTAAAAATATGATATGAAAATATTCTTAACTCGTAAAATTATTTTATTTTTGAAGTATTCTCACTTACTGTTAACTTTATCATTCGTTTCCAAGGAATATTCGTTTAAGGTCAATTAAGTAAGCATTGAATTAATTTTCAATTGCTTTTTTTCTTGAGATACTGCATAAAAAACTAATACTTTATTCGTTGATCATCTTTTGTTTTAAAATTAATATATATTCAGTTAGATTATTGTGAGATGATTCTACTACTACTACTATAGTATTACGGCATATTTTAAATATTGACAAAAAAAATGCAAGCTGTCCTCTCTGTGTCAACAAAAATTAAGACATTCAAGGAATACGGGAAATCTCATCGCAGAATTTAAAATACAAAATTACTTAATTTTTCGAGCAGCTGCCTTTTACAGAACATTTTAAAACTTACGGAAAGGAGTGGGAGACCAGTTTTGACTTAAATAAAAATTAAGTTTCTTTTTAACCATCCCTCTGAATAACATTTTGTACATAATCGAAAACTTGATAGCTCAGTGTCTCAGACTTTCGGAAAAGATCCATTGTTCATACTAAGGTAATAAGTTACTACCCTAATTCACCTTCACGCTTGCTTAATTTTAAGAATGCATCAGAAGTTTTTTTGTACAAACTATTTATTTTTAATAACTTATACTTAAATACATTCGTGTAATGTTAATAATATACCTCTATATCTTATGCGAGATAGACAAAGAGAATGAAATAACCTAGGTGTTTTGTAAAAATATTCACCCAACTATGAATTATCTTCTATTCTCAATATAATTTATTGCTAAAATTTATATCAAAATCAAAGAAGGTGTTAGGAAAAGGTATATCATTTTAATATTTAACGTTCATCATTCTTTTACTGTAGGTATTAAACATGACAAGGGCCCGTTCTCAGCTGGAAGGAGGCAAAGAGAGAAAAGCGATACTTACATAATATACCTACAATACTCATCTCATATATTCATAATAATAATTACAAAAAAAAACAACATTGGCATACTACAGTGAAATTTATGGGCGGTGATGAAAACACAAGCGTTTATTTACACTAATATTTCTATTTATTTACAAAAACACACGATTATCAAAATTAAAAATAAAGGCATTTAAAACTAATGTTTCCTATCTAAATTATAGCCTACCCCTCATTCCGATTAAAATATGTCTTTATCCAAATTATAAAATACACAGTCTTTTCACTACACATTAAAATTAATTGTCACTATCAAAAAAAAAAAACCAAAACACAGACGCACAAGAATCGCTCACGTTGGGTGGGAGCCTAGGCACCCTAGCCCGGCTCACACCACCCTGATGCATCGTCCTGCCTGCTGAACTGCAGACAGGCGCAATCCTTCCCACGATGGCATTCTGGGATATGGCCCTCAGAATGGGATCCGTCCGAGGCCAGCGGCCTTCAAGCCCACCAGAGGCTACATCCTGGGACCCGGCATCCTGGGCGGGAAACGGCGGGGTCCCATCTCGTCGGCTCCGCCACACAAGGGCAGGAGCAACGCTCTCCACGGAGGCCTGGCGGGTAGTGTTTTGGAACCCGGCGTACTGGGCGGGAAACCGCGGGGTCCCATCTTGCTGGCTCCGCCACACAAGGGCGGGAGCAACGCTCTCCACGGAGGCCTGGCGGGTAGTGTTAGCGTGGTCTGCCGCTGATGGCCCGCTTAGGGGGATGCTCCCCCACGCTCTCTACCTTCACACCACACCCTTTGCCTTCATTCTGCATCTTTACCCGGACATACGGCGTTACTAGCTAGTATGACCGGGTACTTTACTCGCAGACTACCAGCGTATTCCACGCAACACATACATCACACGCTTAATTCAAATTTTATCATTATAAGAGAAAGTGTCCATTTCACAAAAAAAAGTTAAGTCCGTTTCCCCGTTTTTAAAAGCAACACCAAAAAAAAAAAACAATCTATCATAACAAACCTAGCTAGCACTTACACACTAGTTACAATGTAAGGAGAGTGTATGTCTGTTGGTATCTACGTTCGTGTAGGTAGTATTTCATATCACCTTTGATATTATACCTTCCTACAGGAACGTTTACATCTAGATTACAATGTACATACAAACAAACACACACCCTGACTTATAACATAACATCATGGGTTGATTGGCGAGAGACACGAATGACGGCGACGAATGGTGACCACATGTGATTCATAGAATCACGTCCGGTAGGTACCTGCTTTGGAATGTGTCACCAAGTTTGCACAAATCTAGACATTTTTAATTATTATTATTATTACTGACCGAATATTATTACGAAAAATATTTTGGATAATTTTTTTATCACCGGCCAAAACCACCCCATATCAACTCGACCCCCCTCTTTTGGTAAAAAAATTATCCAAAAAAAAAAAAAACTATCTGTTCTCTCGCCTATCCACACATAATTAAACACAAATTTTACAATTAGCGAAACCAATTCTAGGTGTATCACGGGAAAGGTAGGTACTCCAACAATTACTATTTAAAACATTTACCAATTCATTTTCTAACCCATTCCATTTGTATATTAACCCGTTCTTCAGCTCATAATTAACAATTCGGACACAAACAATGGCAAAATTTACAACGAAGTATTTATGAATAGGTATGTAGGCATACATGGTTCTCTCATTCACAATACACATCTCATGGTATTCTCCAGGTAATGTCGGCACACTTCTCAACCTCCCACTCTCACGTCTCCGACCAGCCCTCTTGCTTGATCCATCCTCTATCCTCCAAATCATCACAACTATACCTCAACCGGCTTTCACAACCACTGGGAACTCCAACCCCTTATACCAAGGCGGTCAGGCTATCAGCCCAAAGCTCGAATAGCCCTTTCATCCCTCTAACTCTCTTCTACCTCATAACTCGCACTGTGTATCAAGCCCCTACGCTTTGCCGAGAAACACACGTCCCGTACACAAGCTGCCTGAATACACACACCCCTTTCCTATACTCTCTTCTATAAATTCTTCTTTTCTACCTAGCGCCTCGCCGACATACCTGCCATTTACCCCATCTACTCTTTCACTCTGCAAAACATACCCTACCATGTATCACCAAACATAACTATGCTTAACTTCCGCGCAACGACACAATTTTCCCGCGTTTTCCCCAAAAAACCGCGCGCTTTAATACTACCCCGGTGTCTGTATTTTCCCCGCGCATTTCAATTCGCGCCATTTCACAAATTCGATTACACCTTGCGCAACTCTTTGTTAAATTCACAAATAACTAGTATTTAATTATAAAAAAAAAATCCAAAACAACAATGAATATTACCCACATAGATATAGTATAACACACAGTCTACTTTTACATTTCACATAAATTGCTATCATCTCATTTTTATACACAATTGAAACATTAAATTTACACATTTTCCCACACAAATTTTGAAACTGTTATCACTACAATACAAACAAATTTTTCTCGAGTACCTACCAGTACACCTATAAAATAATACACAAAATTAATTCAACCAATCCAGTTTTGAGCGCCAGGTTATTTTACAGAAAAATAACCAAAACTATCCAAAAACATTCAACATCACCGCCAAAACAAATCAAAGTAATATGCCATACATATATAAAAAAAACTCTTCAGATTGAAAAACAACATCCTTCCTCCAATTCCAGCTTCCTTGTCTCTCAGGGATATTAGTCGTGGGATCGTTTAAGTGATTATACATCCTTTAGGGATGTATTTTTTCACTAAGTGCCCTAGTTGCGGCGCCAAAATTGACAAAGCATGCTTTGTCAAGCAATGCCGACACGATGGGCGCCAAATTTGACAAGGGCCCGTTCTCAGCTGGAAGGAGGCAAAGAGAGAAAAGCGATACTTACATAATATACCTACAATACTCATCTCATATATTCATAATAATAATTACAAAAAAAAACAACATTGGCATACTACAGTGAAATTTATGGGCGGTGATGAAAACACAAGCGTTTATTTACACTAATATTTCTATTTATTTACAAAAACACACGATTATCAAAATTAAAAATAAAGGCATTTAAAACTAATGTTTCCTATCTAAATTATAGCCTACCCCTCATTCCGATTAAAATATGTCTTTATCCAAATTATAAAATACACAGTCTTTTCACTACACATTAAAATTAATTGTCACTATCAAAAAAAAAAAACCAAAACACAGACGCACAAGAATCGCTCACGTTGGGTGGGAGCCTAGGCACCCTAGCCCGGCTCACACCACCCTGATGCATCGTCCTGCCTGCTGAACTGCAGACAGGCGCAATCCTTCCCACGATGGCATTCTGGGATATGGCCCTCAGAATGGGATCCGTCCGAGGCCAGCGGCCTTCAAGCCCACCAGAGGCTACATCCTGGGACCCGGCATCCTGGGCGGGAAACGGCGGGGTCCCATCTCGTCGGCTCCGCCACACAAGGGCAGGAGCAACGCTCTCCACGGAGGCCTGGCGGGTAGTGTTTTGGAACCCGGCGTACTGGGCGGGAAACCGCGGGGTCCCATCTTGCTGGCTCCGCCACACAAGGGCGGGAGCAACGCTCTCCACGGAGGCCTGGCGGGTAGTGTTAGCGTGGTCTGCCGCTGATGGCCCGCTTAGGGGGATGCTCCCCCACGCTCTCTACCTTCACACCACACCCTTTGCCTTCATTCTGCATCTTTACCCGGACATACGGCGTTACTAGCTAGTATGACCGGGTACTTTACTCGCAGACTACCAGCGTATTCCACGCAACACATACATCACACGCTTAATTCAAATTTTATCATTATAAGAGAAAGTGTCCATTTCACAAAAAAAAGTTAAGTCCGTTTCCCCGTTTTTAAAAGCAACACCAAAAAAAAAAAACAATCTATCATAACAAACCTAGCTAGCACTTACACACTAGTTACAATGTAAGGAGAGTGTATGTCTGTTGGTATCTACGTTCGTGTAGGTAGTATTTCATATCACCTTTGATATTATACCTTCCTACAGGAACGTTTACATCTAGATTACAATGTACATACAAACAAACACACACCCTGACTTATAACATAACATCATGGGTTGATTGGCGAGAGACACGAATGACGGCGACGAATGGTGACCACATGTGATTCATAGAATCACGTCCGGTAGGTACCTGCTTTGGAATGTGTCACCAAGTTTGCACAAATCTAGACATTTTTAATTATTATTATTATTACTGACCGAATATTATTACGAAAAATATTTTGGATAATTTTTTTATCACCGGCCAAAACCACCCCATATCAAACAGTTTAATGAAATATTTTTATATTGATGAACATTTTTTGTAAAAAACGACTCCCTGTGAAGAAGTTCACTAGGTACTTATTATATTTTTATAAAGACAGAAGTTTTATTATAATAACTCTGTAAATGTTTCATCCATAACTCTGTTCAAGTGAATCGTTCAATATACTAGTATATAATATGACATACCTAGGAGTCACTTTATACTCGTATTTTAATTTTACAAAGTGAACTTTAAATAAAATTGTTTATGTTATTAGGTAGATATACACTTACCATAAAATGAAATAAGCATTTTATCATACACATACAAACTAAGCTTTTTGTGTCACCCATGGGAGAGGAATGTTGATGTACGAATCACTAAAACTTTGTTTGCCATCATAAACTTACAAGGATATCATTATATGACGTATGTTTTTATATATTTCTATTAAACCAATGTGAAACAACACTTGCCCTTAAAAATAATATTACCATGTATGATGGTAGGAATAAATAAATATTTCATATTTTACATGGAAATTGATAACAGAACGTGCTAGATACCATTCCTTTGATTTCTACTCCTATACCATACATTATTTTATCTTTTTGAATTTATGTTATATCAATATTTGTAAGAGAAACACTATGATGTTAACGAAATACGTAAATATTTATACATAGTACTACATTATGTATATTCAACATATTAAATAAAATCTCCCAAAGTCTTTATATATAGTCGTATTGTATTAGATATGTACACATAATATTGTGTAGGGAAGGATATGTTATTTTATATAAAAACAGAAGTTTTTTTGTCAGTACTGTTTGATTTATTTGAAAAAGACTTCTTTTGTCTTTCCAGGACATTGTCAATCTAATTTGCCTCTCTGAAATAAATCAAATAGAAGATGAAAAACTTTTGTTTTCCTTTTGGAAAATCACTGGTTATAAAATAAGTCATCTTTGCATTTTTAAAATGACGCATGTGAATTAAAAAAATGTTTTTGGACATTTCTAGAATAAACTGCTTATTATGACATTCATACTATTTTTCAAAGTGATTTTGAGTATCAGTAAATAATAACATATAATATCACATGAAAATAAAATCATCAAACAATGAACAGTATTTTAAGAGCATTTCTAAATAAAAAATATTGGCATATGCGTAATTTTAAATGTTTACATTATTTTAATATTATGATCTTTATTCTAACTTCTCCTTGAAGAAATGCTTAGCAATAAGTTTCATCCCTCATATTTGTTATTTATTTCATACTCATTAATATACATTTTTCTGTCTTTATGCCTACTGATAATATGTTATGCTTATGTACTTTGAAATTGATAATATATTGTTTTTTTTAATATGGGCTACATTTATATAGGTAGGTACTCTCTATATTATATGCCTGCCTTGCGCTATTGTTCATGTACTGATTGTTAATTAAAATTAAATTTTCTTCAGTATGTGCTTACCTATTTGAATAACGTGCATCTGGTTTGCTGGCTACCCCACTTGTGGGATATGCAGTGATAGTGTAGTAGTAAAGGTTTGTTATTTTTGTTTTTATCTTATTTTCTTTTCAGTAATATGCATTATTTCACTTGATTGTTTCGTTTTATTGTATTACTTTTAATTTTGATATAAATATAAACTACGATTTTTAAAAATATAAACTATAAAAATATAATTATGTACAAACTGTATTCTTCATAAAGTCATCCACTTATAAGCAAACATTTGATGCAAATATAACTATCCTTTTAAATACTCGTACCTTATTATGAAATCATGACTTTCAACTAGTCTAATGCTCTGGAACGAAGAAGTTCTTCAAAGAATCGAAGGAGGAAGGCACCTGCTCAAGATCTTGTCAGAAAGGCGTGCAAGGTGGATATTGGTGCCATGTAATACGACAAGAAGGCCTCTTGAATGCCGTAATGGAGGGTATGACCGAGGGGACAAACTCTAGGGGACGCCCACGCCGAGAGTACCTGGAGGACCTGTTGGTGGACATGCGCTGCTCATCATATGCAGAATTCAAAAGAACCGCACAAGACAAGGAGGAGTGAAGGAGAAGAATTAAAGAGATAATTGCTGCAAACCAATCCCAGGATTGAAACCAGAGAGAGAGGAATGGTCTGGAGAGAGTACATAGAAAATTCTTGAGGTTGATCAACTATTAACTAGGGTTATTTAAACGAAACTATGTAGTGGTAGTTGGTGTACTGTATGCACATTGTATCTAGGTATCTGTATACCTGTCGCTGAAGTGGTCCTCGTAATAGCCCGCCTCCGCTTTTGCCTGTTGTCTGGTAGGTACAATACTTCATCTACTATGTAGGTATATTGTATATGCAGGCTGATACCTACTGAACTACATACTCGTATAATATATTTTTTTTAAATTAATACCTACTTTTTTATATCTTCGTCACGTGTCGCAAGCTGATATTTAACTTATCCAGACGCTAACTAATATATTTAGCTAGTTTTGTTCTTTAGGATTGCCCATCTGCTTCAGTAAAGAAAAAAAAATTGTACTACCTTCAGAAACAAATTAATAACTACGATGTTTATCAGCGCTCTCGAGACAATCTAAGAACTGTGAAACGGCGCAAAATCAGAATCATCCTTTATGTCTAGATTTTATGTAGTCAGCAGAGATGATAAAACCCCGATCGAACTAATTCTTATAACTCAACACATTTTCACAATATTAACTACATTATGGATGTAATAGAATTATCTGTCAAAGTGAATTTAATACCAACCTATGTTGTATTTTTATTTGAATGTAATATTGTTAATTACATGTGTTTTAAAATATAAATTATATCTTCTTCTTTGTTGTCGGTCCCTCAGTGCTGAGGATCGTGACCATCATTTGCAATAAATTATATACCATGTTATAAAAAGTAAAGTTGGGTATGATAATAAGTACCAAGCTACCTATGTTTGGAAGTGTCTTTAGTTCTCATGATGTTAGTTGGTGGGTAGAAGAAACGCGATACGCTCAACACTAGGTATAGATGAGAATAACACTAACTTGATATGACACGTAGGTAGTTGTGTGTAAGAGTGGTGATGGAAGGGAGAAGTAGGAATAGGATTGGGGAGTGATGATGGTGAAAGAAAAAAGGGAATAAAAAGATGATAATAGTAACTCGACATTAGATTGAGTACATCTATACATCAAAACTGCCATCTAAAAGGCAGATATTCGTAAAATATAATGTATAGGATATATTACACATCGATATGCCAAGTATCCTGAATGCCTTTACTGCTGTTAGCATGAAGAAGAAGACTTGCATATTTACTAAGTGCATTTGTTGCGCTGATACCGCACTTGCGAAAAATGCCGTGACGGTATGAATAATCATTAAAGTTTGTTTGTCAGGAAAAGTAATAAATTACTGTAAAATATATAACTCATTATTATTTTCTTAACTGATCTACTGGATATCCACTTGTTTAAACTATCATGATGGTATGAAAGTGTACTTCTTCATCCTTCAGATGGTTGATTATTAACAACAATTTTCTTGGGTTTTCGTGATCATTGCGCCTGTGAGACCTCTGAAACGCCGAGAACCTTCAAGACCACATGGCATATCGTTAAACTCATCACCTGTAAACGATTATCATAAAAACTACCAATCAATAGTTCAAAAAAACTTGTTTTCATTTCATCGGCAAAAATGATTACTAATTTACAGTGTTTTGTTTGGTTTTCTTTTCTGTATATTTTCCTTTGAAATAGTGAAGCATTATATAATCTTAATCACTACTTTCGCTAGGATGTTTCCCTTATCACACTACATAGCTGCACGTACATTGAATATCAAATTCAACCAGATTTTAAAACATCACTCCACAATGTGGTTGTTATATTGTAATATTACCTAGATAGTATGTAACTATAGCTGCCACTGTCACTCACGTGTCAAATATTGAAAATACGTGATTATTTACACAACAATGTAAACAAGCCTCATTTTCATATTTCAAACAAAAGGTTTAAATGATGGAAGAATTTTAATATTGGAAATAATATCAGTCTCTATAAATCTATTTTAATATACCTATGTGCATATCCATTAAAACAATGTTCCAAAGTTTTGAATAAATTATGAAGATATAATATTCAACTGATATTATAGTACATAGTGAGTGAAATAAAAAATGTGTTTCTACATAAAAATTACGTCCATAAAATGCCTATCTAATGGATTATTATTGTGTGCGTATTCTTGTTTATTATCTAATCATCGATTCGAACTAATAACGTGTTCATAAATAAATCAACGTAAACCTTCCATAACAACACACCTACATATATAAAACCCAGTCACCAGTAATAATCATTAGAATATTAAACAAAATAATTAGGTATTTTTGAAATTCAAAAATAATATTTTACAATTATATCTCAGATTTTTTTGAATTAGATTGAACCCCGCATGTGGGATGTGCAAAGCGATAGTAGACCTTTATAAGTAAAATTTAGAAAATCGATACAAAGAGATAAAATGTATTTAGACACAATACTAATATTTCCACCAACTATTACAGTTCATCATTATACAACTATAACTATAGAACTATATAAACATAAATAAAACTGTGAAAATACAATCGGAAGAAATGGCAAAGGCGTCCTAAAGTTTAAGTGATTCCTTTTGGTGTCCGTCGACAATGTTCACCAACTCCGCCATTCACATTAAAAAGGAATAAACTCTTTTGGAAAATATAGAATTGTAAATGAGTTCATAACTCTGAAAATAAAGAACGAGTGGCCTTTTTTGATATCTAAATTGAAAATTAACTTAACTATTTTACATTTACAATAAAAGATCTTAAAGTTTATATATATGTAATCCAACGATAAACGTGGGTCAGATGTTTTGTCATTGACTGAATACAAATATTCTGGGTTTCAATAATAATTGAAAGTACAAATTACTTTCAGAAAGAAGTTATCCAAATAAATTCTAAGAGAATGTTTTGGATGCGTATAGAATTTATTAAATCAGTTTGCGGTTCAATTTCAGCGTTGTACTTCATAAATAAGTAAGAAAAACCTCCCTGAACTGTACTGTAAATTCCCTATTCTGTTAATTGTTGATTTCGTCTACATGGAAAAATACAAAACATTTGCAAGTTTTATTTCGCGAATGAATAGATTTTGCGTTTGAAATTATATATTTTATTATTATTTTACATTATTGACATAAAAGTCTCTAATTGTTTATCTTTTTCATATCCTTTTCATAAAGGAGCTTTTTTTATAAAATCTCATGTGACATTTGAAGTAATTTCGTTCTAAATGGACTCGGTTATCTAGAGATTTTCTTCTTATCCTTTTGCGTTGACATTTTTCAACCCAAAGAACTCCAAATATTTTCACGGCGTATCTCACTGAATTTCCTTCTCTTGTGATTTTACACTGTACTAATTACATTATCTCAATGTCAACATCCTAATTAACCACACCGTTCTAGTATTTCGCAAAATGTTATTACTTTTAATAAATTTCATGGTCTTGAATTTGTTTAAATTTTAAAACAAATCTGCAAATGCGAAATAACAATACTTCATTCATATTTCTTTTGTAGAATTTGTTAAATATATTAAAAAAAATAGATGCCCTTGTTTGAAATGATAGCAATGTATTACAATATTATTGAATCACAAAACAAACATTGCTACATTCAACAATAATACCTTACATGAGATTCACATGATCGCGATACTAAATTCAGAGACTTTGCGCTATTTAAATAAGGGAGGTTCTAAAATTAAAAATAAAAATAAGGCTTTATTGGCATCAATATAGTATACCTACAGCTAAATATAAAAATAAAATAAGGAACGACTTTTGTTGGTGGTAGACATTAGATTTTTTTTAACATTCTTGCATGTAACGAAGTGTTCAGTAAAACGCATTTTAAAACTCATTATTTACTTTCTACACTTTTCAGTTCAACAAAGAGAGATATGTATAGGTGCATACCTTATGTGATCAATCATAATTATACAAAAACATAGCCGGGATAAAATGACACATCGAGATATTGAGAGTATCCAAAGATTAGACTCAAAACGTGGTAATTGCATAAATACCGGCATGATTTACAAGTCCTTCTGATTCTTATATAATGTACAAAATTTATGTACACACAATTTTTTTGCCATTCTATAATTTTATGTCTACATTTTGACAAACATTTATTTATTGAAATAAAAAATAGAATATTCATTAGAGTTAGTTTACCCGGATGGAAAACAAAAAATAAGCACGTAAACTTCCTTTTTATTTTTATGACATTACCAGCGTGACGCGTACGATTTTGTGGTCTTAGTTTAAATGATTTACCGAATAAATTCACAATACAAGCGGATACGAAGAATAAGGTCAAACTCGCATAAAATACATAGAAAACCTTGGACTATGTTTCTGGACATCTCAACTTAATTCTGCTCAATTTCACTTGTTTAATTACTATTATTTAATATTGATTTATTACCTTGGTTGTTATTATAATCATAGTAAACTTTATTATACAAATATCCATAACTATTTGGCATTCTAGGTCCGTTTATATAATACCTTTAGTCATGTCAGCTACAGTAACTCCAAAATCTTCAATAAATATTTTCTAAAAATTGATTTACCGGTTAATTTATACCTACATAATAATTCAAAAATGTATTATAATAAATACTTGTAACATTGTTAGAAAGTTTCTGAACACAGATATTTCAGGCACGATGCTGGTATTTTGAACCCGCGTTTTAAGCCTAATCCTTTGATTTCCTGTATATCTGGATAGTGGATAGGTGATTTTTTCCCGGTAGACAGTTAAGTTTTTGTGTGACCATGACTGATCATATGAAGATTTATGTGGTTGTATAATGCTGAGAAGTGTGGATGGCAACTCTACCGCCGCGTTTAAAATGGTTTAAACAAAAATAATAAGATTACAATACGGTATATACAAATAATTTTGCACAATGGGTGAATTTATCGCAGAGACGCGATGTCTTCCAACTAACCCAAGGTAAATTAAAATCCTTTATAATTGTATTGTGTATTTTATTTTATGAATGAAATTGCTTCTTTCGGTTAGAGAGACATCGAAGGAGTGTAAGGTCAAAATATTCCACACGCAGAGGCTATGAAGGTTTGGTCATTTTCGGGCGGCCAATCCATAAGGCCCAAAAGGTATGGAAAAGTTGGCTTAGTATAGCATTCAGAGAAATGAAAGTTATATTATTGTTTAATGCGCTATCCAGGTGGTCGGTGGATATTCTTCAATGCACTTTGTCAAACGACTTACAAAATAACTAGTTGATTACATTAATATATTTTATACAAGGAATAAATAATTTTCACTTAGAAGAGCTGTCAAACGTTCACTTTGCAAGGCACAGTATTTATAGCACTTTCTATCCAAGAATAAGAACATGGCACACGTTGAAGAAGCTTTTTTTTTAATAAATACTTTATTGCCTAAGGATCAAAAAAAGATTATTATAAGGAAAATGTAACGAACAATATAATAAGAAAAATTAAAAGACATGCATCACGTATGTCAAAAATTTCATAGCATGTTTGGTCGACGAATATTTTGTTTTATTTTTCTCTTTTTCGCCAGTAAGTAAATAAAATAGAATGTACCTGTAATGGGATCAATTCTTTATTTTCATCTTTTCATGTTTCACGTACATAAACTTTCAGGACTCATTCATCAAAGTTCCTTTTTGGGCCACAGTAAAAGGTTCCAAATGCGATATTTTTATTCGATTCATTTTATATGTTATGAGCATGGTTTATTTATTGTTGTTTGGCCTAGTATCCTTTCATACAATTATGTAATATGTATAAACCAACATAGTTTTCATTATGTCATGAGTATTTATATTATGTGATTATTGATATTGCCACCAGGCAATAAGCTCGCCAACTGCTCATCTTTTTTTTTATCAATAAAGTGATATTATTTTTATTATTACGTAGACCAAAGTACAAAATCTTTTTGTTACAATATTTATGCAAAAAAAGACTTATTCACAAAATAAATACTAAATATCAACAAGCACCGCGTGTTTGAACATTTAGTCATGCTGGATTATGAAAATATGAATATTTTTTCACTCAGTTACGTTTGTAAATAGGTATTTTAAAATAATTCTGTATATTTATATATATAAATTCAATGAATATAAAATATCACCATTTATTCTACTGCGAGAAACATAAAAATAATATTAGAGATATGAATTGTCCCTTAAGACATTTGTACGTCAGCCAGGTTGATACCTTAAGATAAGATTTGTCTGTGAATATCACCAGCAGTTTGAACAAAATATTCAAGAAAGATCAATCTTCTGATACTCTCCTTTGTATATTTTGGACTCTAATTATTATATTGCGTGTTGATAAAAGGGAACGATAAACAAAAAATAATTATGATGAAATGTCATTCAAGTACGGAATGGACATTTTAAATAAACTATTTGCACAACAAAAATACTAACGTGTTTTAAATACTAGAGGAAACGTAATTAATAATCATACTATATAAGTATTATGTTATAAAAAACACAAGTCTTAAATTTTATACAATATTGGTTCACAAAGGTGTAATTATGATGAATATAGAACTATTATTGGTAGGTACCTGAACATAAGTTATAAATACATATATGTTTATGTACACTATACATACCTACGTATTATGTCAGAGAATTTCTCAGCAATGAGAGCGCCCCAGGAGACAAGCTGTATAGTAGATGTTATTGATGTAACTAGTGATCCTTGTTTGATAATACAATAATAACATCAATAGTCTCAACCTCTGATTAAACTCAAAGTGTACTCATGCCTTCCACATCTATTACCAAACAAACCCACATAATTATATACAAGATCTTCAATACTCTAACACACATACCTGTCATTTATTCAATTGTGAATATTTTCTATTTATACTAAAACTTAAACTGATGACGAAATTTACTTTTATTATTTGTATTAAATATAATGAAAATGTCTTATTTTAACCACGTTGAGGAAAGTAAAGAGGAACGTACTTATTAAAAAAAAAATATTGTGTTACAATTGTGTCAATGTCAAAAATAAATTTATATTCTGGTATTTGAATAAATGAGCATTATTTTGTTTCAAACATTAAATACGGAAATAAATATAATACCCGCAAGCTTATATTCGTACATATTAACATAATTATAATGTTTATTATGAATAGTCTTTTCGTACTTTGTTATGGAAAAATTTCATGTGTCACAAAATAAAAACGGTTGGTATTCGAAAAGTGCTTTTATATAATCACTAGTATTTTTTGTAAACCTTCATACATTATCGATAATTTTGTAACAATCGGTGAAAATTGCTAATGACGAAAATGAGGGCCGCAAAGAATTGAGTTTTCCGCGATTTATGTCTATAAACGTAGAGTTGTATGACCAAAGCGATTATCCGTAGCAGGAAATGGGCGGTACAAGATTACCATAATGAATAAATTAAAGGGTAACTCGTTGTAAGAAGGGGTTACACTTTTAAGGTTTAAGCTCATACCTTTAAGTAAGAGAAGACTTTCAAGGTTTATGCGGTTATAAAATTTCGGAAAATACTACGTTTTACTGCGCTATATAATAATAATAATAATAATCCCAATGGCACAATGTAAAATTCGCATCAAGCGTGTCAACTTATGTCTCTCAAGAAAAACATTTACCAAGGCTAAAAAATAAAAGACTTGATGGCTCATCACTGATGGATACTGTCAAATTGTTCTATATATTTCATTTTACATCATATCGCACGTGGTACATATCTCTATTTCGTGTGGAAAATATTACTTATTCCTTTTCTACAATCTTATAAATAGAAATCAATTGACCATGTATGTCATTCCATAACTTGAGAACGGCTGAGCCAAATTGGCTAAGTGATTTTTTGTTATGTTCGTAATTATCAGGACTCTGTTTATATAAAAGAAAATTTTTGGAAAATCAAACGGAAAAGTCGGAAATTTGGATTGTATTTTTGTATGAAAATGCCGTTTGTATGACAGTTCCGCTGTCACACAAACTACATGGATAATTATACAAAATCAACGATGAAGTTTTTTCATAGATTGGCCTATTTATACATGGATGTATGTAGGTAGGGGATGGAACGTTTATAGTAATTTGTATGAATGACAGCGAAGCCAAAAAGTGAGGAAGGGAAATCGACGGTGGCCATTTTGTAGGAAATACTTTATTTAACATTTGTATGGGCAATGTATGGAAATTATTCACACAGTATCAGAAAACATTATATTTACTTCTTAAAATAATTACAATGCCACATAACTTAATGTTTTCATATATTTGATGAAATAGGGAATAGGATGAGTAAATAAAATGGAGTCATTTCTAAATCATTCAGTATTTATTTTTAAACATTGTTTTCATATACACACAATATGGAGAGAATGAATGACAATTGAAGGAAAATATATAAAAATGTACAGAAATTATAGCTAGAAATAAAAACAAATTTTGATAGTTTTATTGAATATATACAAATAAACAGGAGAAACTGAGTGATTTATAATATGTAATAACAAAAAGTAACAGAATGCATTATAATTAACATACAACAAACTCTAAACCCTTTGAAGAGCACTAACTTGTTGAGTGACTTTCGAACTGAAAGAGAACTATCGACATACCTCTTGGCAATATAATGCAGCCTTATATCAATATATTTTTAAATTGTCAATATTCTCCTCAGATAAAAACTTACACAGTGACGCTATTACATCCTTAAGAATAGCATTTTTTTTTGTCCGGCGCAATGTTTTTTGTTATAGACGTTTTATTTTCACGCCACAAGATCTTTTAATACTATAAATGATTTTTATAGTTTCAAGACATGTTGCACAGGTGGATTGATGAAGGAACTCACAACTATCCTGTCAACTGTTGGTTGGTAACTGGAGTTATTGAATATTCAGCTACGTTTACTTGGTGTCAAATATTGAATAATGTCCAGTTTCTCCTTTCTGGATCCTTTGGAAAACTACAAAAAATGATTTTGTTTATAAACATGCTATAATATCATTAACCTGATCAGATTTGTATACATGAAACATTTCATTCTAACGGGTAAACAAACCAAATAGCCGAGATTATAGGTTTCTTTGTATTGTCAGATGACAGAATGGAAAACAAGTTACATGTGTAGATATGGGAGAATAAGGACAAATAATTATATTATAGAACGTTTATAACATTATTATGATCATTTATAAGTATGCGAATTATAATATAAACGACTTAAAAATCGCATATATTAAGATAAAAACTACAATACAAAACAACTTACCGAAAATATGACAAAACAACTCAACATACTCAACATAAGGGTTGGTTCACGGGAGCATAAATGTCACTAGGCGTGAACGACCATGAAGTTGCAGTGAGTGGTGAATGTAGCCCCGGATAGTCGTGAATAGAGCGTTTTAATACCCAATGTCATCGTAATGGTGCCATTATTTTTTACGTCTTGATTTTATAATTATTTTTTATTGCTTTTATAACTTATAAATATTTTTTTTTTGGATTTACTTTTTGTTATAATTTCATAAATTTGTCAACGTGTAAAAGACGTAAATTATAAATATATTTAAATAAATAAATATTTTTATTATTATTTGACTGGCGCCTTTTTATAGTAGCATTCCAGTACTTTTGTGTTTCTTTTAAATGATAAAAATATTTTTGTCTCTAACGAAGGAATATATTATTTTAATAGGTATCTTTAAAATTAACAGTTAAAGTAATAACTACTTGATTAGTTTATAACTAATTGCTTTATACTTTTTTTTAAATTATGCCATTATCTAACTTTCTGAGCTTGTATACTTCCCAAATACTTGTTACAAGTTTATATCTTAAATTTATCCAAACAAATTCACTGAATCAGCGTCAGAAAGTATACCTAAATGACAATTACGCAGAAATCGAGTATATTTTCTGAGACTATAATTATTTTGTTACACATTTTGAAAACATAGTAACATACAGTACAAGAACACTATGAATACGTACTGGCATTGTATAGGTACTTTCAAAATACGCGTCGTCGAGTGATCACTCGGTGACTGTCTGAACGCAGCCCAAATGCGACGCACCGAACAAAATTATTTTCTTACAACGGAGGAGCTAAAATCTCTTCAAAGGCGGAGGAACCTTCGAGGTCAACGGCATGAGGATGTGGAATGCAAGGGAAGCTACCACATTAAAGGCTCTAGCAGCATCCCAAAGTACCAACGAATTATGAAAATGATAAGATCTTTAGTAAAATCTTCCGGAGGTAAAATAGACCCCCGTTCGGCTCTCCGGGTGGGGTCTGCTCTAGATCTTGTCATTAAGCAGAATACACACAAAAGAGAGGAGGTGAGAAGAAACCGAAACAGCACACAAGGAAGGTACGCAACCTGGAACGTCAGAACTCTGCTGCAAAATGGTAAGTTAGACAATCTTAAATTAGAAATGACTAAAATGAAACTAAGCGCGCTAGGAATCTCTGAAATGAGGTGGCCTAACCCGGGAGATATGTGGACAGGTAACTTTCGTCTAATCCATAGTGGTAGTATAGAGGGTAAACCGGGACAGGGAGGGGTAGGAATAATGTTAAGCAAAGACTTGGGTATGAGGGTTAAGGGATACGTACACTATGGAGGTAGGATTATTTTAGTCAAACTAGACACCAAACCCGTAGACACAATTTTGATCCAAGTCTACATGCCAACATCTAGCCATAGCGACCAAGAAATTGAGATTCTATACGAAAACATCCAAAAATTGCTAGATGACACAAAAGCCGAGGAAAATGTTATTGTAATGGGAGACTGGAACGCAGTAGTAGGGGAAGAAAGGGAGGGATCAGTCGTAGGAGCATATGGGTTGGGCACTAGAAATGATAGAGGTAACCGGCTCATTGAATTCTGCGCCAAAAATAAAATGTTTGTAGCCAACACCTGGTTTCAACACCACTATAGACATCGCTATACATGGAAATCTCCCGGAGACAGATTTCGATCACAGATTGACTACATTCTTACGCGTCAACGATACAGGAATCAAATTAAAGATTGCAGGAGCTATGCAGGTCCGGACATTGATAGCGATCATAATATGGTTGTGGCGGAAACCATACTGAAATTCAAAAGGCTCGAGAAGAGAACCACAAAAAGATGGGACCTAAAGATGCTAAAAATAAAGGAAGTAAAAGAGAAATACGACGAAAAAACTGATATATGCGATTTTGAGAGCAATAATAATGTAGATAAAGTATGGGGGAAAATTAAAGAGAAAATAACCGCAGCGGCAGACGAGGTTTTAGAGAAAAGAAAGCCGCAAGCTAGGAAAGAATGGATCACAGACGACATTTTAAAAATGATCGAAGAAAGAAGGAAGCTAAAGAATTCTCAAACAGAAGAAGGAAAAAAGGAATATAAAGCCCTCAGGAACAAAATTAACAGAGAATCCAAGCTGAAAAAGGAATGTTATTTGCAAGAAAAATGCAAAAATATCAACAGAAATATAAAACAAAGGAAATTCGAAACCGCATACTCTGAAGTAAAGAACTTCTTCAATGAAAAAACACAGCCACGATGTGCTATACAAGATAAAAACGGCAAACTGCTGTTTGAGGACGAACTGATTGTCAAAAGATGGAAGGAATACCTAGAACAATTGTACAAAGGAAAGAACATACTCCAGGAAAGCAAAGCGCTGGAAGCAGAATATGACGTAGAAAATAATGGAGATGACATCTTAAGAAGTGAATTTGATATTGCATTAGCAAAGTTGAAAGACGGCAAAGCACCAGGCATCGACCTGATTCCATCAGAGCTGCTTAAATGCGCGGGAAAAGGCATGCTTGATACATTGTATAAGCTCGTCTGCAAAATATACAACACAGGAGAGCTACCTGAGGACTTTGCCAAATGTCTGATACGAGCGCTTCCTAAGAAGGCAGGCACGACAAAGTGCGAACAACACAGAACCTTAAGCATGATATCACACGCTTCTAAGATACTCACCAACATTATAATGAAAAGGGCGGAAAATAAAATAAACGAAACACTTTCAGAAGATCAATTTGGATTCCGCAAGGAGACTGGTACAAGAGATGCAATCCTGAGTCTCAGACTTATTCTAGAAAAGAGAATAACAATTAATAAAAACACATATATAGCATTCATCGACCTTGAAAAAGCATTCGATAAAGTAGAATGGGAACAACTTTTTAACACTCTAAACCAGATAGGAATGAGTTATAAAGACAGAAGAGCAATCTGGAGCTTATACAAGAACGAAATGGCTGTGATCAAAAGCGGAGAGAGCTGCGCAGAAGCAAGGGTCGAACAAGGCGTAAGACAAGGATGCTCAATGTCGCCAGCTCTCTTTAACTGCTATATACAGCGAGCCATTGATGACCTGAGAGAAGAAATGAAGAACTGGACAGGAGTCAAAATAAATGGGAAAAAGGTCGACATGATCAGATATGCTGACGACATAGCACTGCTCGCAGACTCCGAGATGGAGCTGAACGAAGCCTTAGGAAAAATGGAAAGCATTCTGTTGTCAAAGTACAACATGAAAATAAATAAAGAAAAAACAAAATGTATGGTCGTCGGAAGAGAGGAAGCGACTGCGAACATTGCCATAAATGGAGTGAGCATCAAACAAGTAAGTGAGTTCGTGTACCTGGGCAGCAGAATAAACCAGGATGGACGCTCCAAATCGGAAATTGTAAGCAGAATAAACCAGGCAAGGATTGCCTTTAACAAAAAATCAAAGATATTGGAATCCCCAAATATTGACTTAAGCGTAAGGAAGAATCTTACTAAAGCCTTTGTATGGAGCATTCTGCTTTATGGTTGTGAGACATGGACCATCAGCAAGAGTGAAAGCGGACGGTTGGCGGCCTTTGAGATGTGGTGCTACAGACGCATGCTCAAGATCCATTGGTCGGAGCACGTCGAAAATGAAGAAGTATTAAACAGGGTAGGCGAAAAAAGGCAACTCCTTAAGAGAATCAGCCAACAACGAGCTAACTGGATTGGCCACAACATCAGGCATCCAGGACTACTCATCGCCATCGCAGAGGGTAAGACCGAGGGGACAAATGGCAGAGGCCGTCCAAGAGACGCATATATGGACCAACTGAAGAGAGACATGAAATGTGGCTCATACGTAGGGCTAAAAAGACTGGCTGAGAATAGAGACGAATGGAGAAGAAAAACCAAACTCGTTGCAGACCAATCCAGTGGATTGTAACTCATTATATATACAAAATGGTCGTCATTCCCCTCCCCGCGCAGCTACAAAATGTTTGCTTAAGTGTCTGTCCATTACTCTATTTAGGTCCATGTATTTATAGAACAATTTTTGTATACATTTTAAAAATTAGAATCATTATTAATGCATTATCCACTATTTGAAAAAATCATGGAAAGAATTTTATAAATTTAAAGTGAAAAGGTATTAACCTAAAAAAATGGTACATTGTAGAAAAAGGTACTGTGAGAAAATATTGTTTACATTGAAGACTCCCTCCCATACCCGGATATCTCAGAAGTCGGGGGACTTCTATTTATCCGCTCTTCTAAGCAAAACTTTAGTCCTCACGGGCGGGCCCCATTGGGCAGCCTGAAGGTCTGGCCGGCCAATACTGCCTCGTGGGAATCTTTTATAATATTAAATATTATTATTATTAAATTTATAATATTAAAATATTGTTTAAGAAAACCGAGGAGTTTTTGTTTTATTTCACATTCCTTTACCATTTTGTAAATTCGGCGACCGGGGGGGGGGGGATAGAAATTAAAACGCGTAATATTTTTAGAGTAACCAATATTTGGTACAAATCCCCGTTACATAGTAGAAAAAGGTACTCTGTAAGAAAACCGAGAAGTTTTTCGATTATTTCAAATTCCTATACCATTCGAAAATTTTGCGACGGGGGGAGGGTAGAAATACAGGGGGTCCACCGGAACCAGCAAATTTTTGAAAGAAGACTATGAAAAAAAATGTTTAGGAACCTCGGGAGTTTGTAAAGAGATAATAATATTAATAATAAAAATAATATTAATCACTCATTAATTGTTAGGCGGTACGAAGTTCGCTGGGTCAACTAGTAATGAAATATTAATAACCACCATAATCACAAAAATTAATGAATTCTTGAAAGCAATGAAGAAATTCGCCCTAAAACTAAACAACCTTTCATCACAAGCGAGATCCGATCCCTAAGATTGGCAAGGATTGGCCACGTCGTTAGATCCGGAGATGAAAGGGCGACTAGAGGTAATCTGCAGGGTATACCCGAGGGCAGAAGACCGTTAGGCAGACCAAGACAAAGATTGTTGCATAACATCAACCGAAATCTAGAAGAACTAAATTCCAAAGACGACTGGCAGTCCATTGCTCAAGATAGAAAGGCTTGGAGATGTATTGTTTCAGAGGCAAAGCTCCTGCAAGGGCTGTTCGGCTATCGGAAGTAAGTAAGTAAGTACGTATAATCATAAAATGTTGCTATTAATTGATATGAAATACGATGTCAATTATCTTCCTTTCTATATTCATTCAATAACAAATTAAAGCGACATCAAGTGACGTAAATATCATACCAATCAATTGGTGAATACACTTTCATTATCCGTAGGTACGTGTTTATTCAATCCATACCCCCTGAATTTATAATACATATATGAATATTTCTTTACACAGCTATTCCTGTTCACTGAATATAAACTTAGGTTATTTGGAAAAAATCGCGCTTTGAAATAAATTTGCCCTTCATATATTGATCCTATCGTTTTATTTGCTTGTAATCAATGTACATTGTACAATAAAGAACGAATAAATAAAAAAGAATAAGCCATATATGTGCCAGGCATGTCATTTACCAGCGGTTCATCTAATTAAATGTTTTTACCCAACAGGGCAAACACTTCCAAATTCGCAGAGAGGAGCTTCAGCGTTGCAGGGCCAACTGTCTGGAACCGATTACCAGTGGATTTGAGACAGATCCAACCCACTGCAATATTCAGGAGTAAGCTGAAAACACTGCTTTTCAAGAAAGGTCACGGCGCCCTTGAGATAGTCACGTACAAATTGTCTTTATTATTATTAATCGTGTAAGAGATCATATTCTAAACATATAAAAAAAAATGAATTAATATCCACACAAGTATTTGAATTATACCTATTAATATTTTATTTACTATTAACTTTAATATACTATTTACCCATTACACATTTGGTTGAATTCCTAATTCGAAAACCTTTTTAAACATAACACTTTTGTAAACATAGGAATAACACATTTTACCAAAGTTATAATTTTTACCACCTTTATTTTCATGTGAAACAAATATTAAATGGAATGAAATGCTCCAATATTACTGTTATTATACAAATTAAATATGTTACTAAATCAAAATAGGCTACCAGTTGGCCATGTACGAACTATTTGTTAATAACGTTGCGCAGCAGTAAATGAGATGTGACTTCACATTTATATGGAACATGTGATATTTAAAAAAAACTAACTGATGGTATTAAACTTTTTTCCTTATTAAAGTAATATCCTTCATGTACTACTCGGTAATTAAAGAATTACTCGAAGTGAGGATATTTGTACTCTCTTATAACCAGTATGTATAAAATACCACTTGTGTGTCTATATGAAATGCTGACGGGAAATATTTAAAATATTTTACGTTCTATATATGTAAAATTGACGAAACTATTTCGAAACGGTGGAAAAATTATACGAATGAATATTCATTTTAGTTCTACTGAAAGTAATGTATTTAATAGTAGGTATGCATGAAGGAATAAAATAATAAAGTTATGTGAGCCCATAATATTATTATATATGACTATTATACGAGTATAATACTCTTTAAGTAAACCACTGTAAGATAAGAAAACTCCCGTGGGTAGGAAATACGTAAGTCCATACATTGCTTAGTGTAAAACTTTTATACATAATTAGGGACCCACGAAGTGTAACAATGGACGTGTACTCACATATGAAAGTAATTTGAAAACTTCAAAATGCTTTGCTGTATGACAACTTATGTCTGATATATACGAGACCTACGTATACTTATTAAACAACTCGTAAGATTTTAAAAAATACATTAACCAAATAATGTAATATATTAAAGTATAGACAATGTTCTTCCATCAGTTAAGGTAGAAGACCGTTGCGTCTTGGTGATTTCTCCAGAGTCATCTCTTTATTGCTCGTTGGAGAACCATGTTCTATATAATTATGTATTGTGAAATATAAATGATAGTGAAACAGTGCTGTCCTTTTTCACAATAAATTCAAATTCGGAATGTGAAAAACTCAGATACATTGTATGTAATTTCAAAAAATAAATATTGTTATCGAGCGTTACTATTTCTCGGAGATATTTAATACAAGAAATAGAAAATTAATTAGGTATGTGATACTTTTATGTTTTTAGTAGAGCGCGTGACAAAGATAATCTTCTCATTATCACATTTATTATGTTTTATCATTGTGAGAACGTTAAGCTGTGTAAGTTTATTTGATTTATTTTCGCTACTTGCATTACTTTGCTTGATTAGTAGCTAAACCAAAACATTGCGTTTCCAGACGTTATACTACATGAGTGTATAAATGTATGTTGTGTTGGAGAAACTGAAATTTATTTTGTTATTATTATGAAGATGAATTTCAAAATCCAAGAGTGTTGTCACGTACACATTAGTGAAGCTACATGTTGTTTTAACTTAACCATGATTTATTTAGTCCCGCGAAACCACTAGTGAGACAAAGCATACTTACACCCATCATACACAATATTAGGTAGGTACCTACCTACATACTCGTACATATGTACATTCAGCCAACAATGCCAACACTGGCACAACGCTCTCTCATCCTTCAAACACTTCGCGCTTTAGCATTCAACACGCAACCGTGATTTATCTTAAAGAGACTTTTACTAAGGAATTTTTGTTGAGTAAACACATACTTAACATGATCGAAAACTCAACACGTGTGAAGTTGTGTAGATAATATGTTTTGTACAAAATATGAGTTCCATATAGATTTTAGGACAAGTTTTCTTTCGCATGCATCTCATTCTCAATCTTAAGCTCATTCATCATCATCATCATCATCGCCCTCAACGCTCCTCTCGGGAGCACAGGGCAGAAACCAGCCAAGTATGTAATCATACATAATTTGATTCTTAATGCGGTAAAGCTGCATAAAATAAAGTGGGCAAGAAAGAATGCGCACACAGTTCTTCCAAATTATGGGAGAAACGTTGTCAGATTCGCTATTATTTTTAAACTCAAGTTCTTTAACGGAATTCATTATATCCCAAAACTCTCAAATGTAATATAAACAGTCGGAGATGAATTGGAGAGTCATAGTGAAAACCTTATTGAGAAGTATAGGCTTACATGCTATTCAAAAATTACAACATTTATTTTATTTATTCATTCATTCTTCACTCAACATTTGTTTACAAACAATTGCATAAAAGGTAAGCATTGAAGTTAGATACAATCAATACACAAAGGGTGAGTTAATCGCATTTACATAATACATTACAAATTTTGGACCATAGTGGCGAGTGATGAAAATCCATCGAGAGGGTAGGTTCACCGAAATCACATGCACTTGGACATATTGAATCACTATACAGTTCAAGCACTCTTTTACCAACATTCTTCACAAACTCACACTTATATAAGTTATAAAAGATATTCCCTCCAGAGCTCTCAATTTCATATTCATTGTTGTGTTGCCCAATAAATATTAATAGATAAAGCGTATCTATGAGGAAGCAGATTTAGATCTAGAAAACAACAATTCAGTTAAACAATATTCAAATTATTATTGGATTCTCTCTTTATTACTTAGTTAGTATGTATAGTGATGTAACGAATGTGTGATTTTGGATATTCGCGAATGCGAATGCGAATGCGAATATTTGTTGCCGACATTCGCGAATGCGAATGCGAATAGCGAATATTGACTTCAAAATGGTATAGGAATTTGAAATATTTCAAAACTCCTCGGTTTTCTTAAAGAATATTTTTTTGCAGTACCTTTTTCCACAATGTGCCGGGTAAGTATCCGGTACATTCAGCGAATTACTGATTTTTTTCTTCATTTACATGGTACACAACAGATGAAACACATATAAATATAAACATGTAAGCGACAAAAACATTCCAATAGTCTTACATCGAAACAGTGCACACTTCAGCAATAACACACAAAACAATTATAGAAAATCTTACACACAATACATTAATTCACAATACATCCACTCACCCAATTTCGCACACATAATACATTCATTCGCACAAACACATTCACACTTCACTGATGTATGCAATAACAATACAAAAAAAAAACTCTAAAAAAAGAAAAATCAAAAATGTAAAAAACAGACTAAAAATAAATACTATCCCAAACACTTCACATTTTATCAAACATATACATTTTTTTTATATTTATTTCATCTTTTTCTACTCTCAACTCTCCTTTCTCACAAACCTGACGTAATTGGCACTTTAAAATTCTATAAACAGGGTTTCTTGAGTCTTCGTTTTTGTTTTTTTTTTAAATGTAGAACGGAAAACAAGATCTTGTTAAAGGAAGCATTCTAAAGTTAATCCTATCTAAAATATTAGGCACATCGTATTCGGACAAGCATATTCTTCTCAGGTTGCATGCATCTAGCAAAACTCTTCTTTATTCCAATTTAGGCAACTCTTTAATAAATACAGGATAATGCAATCTCTTCCTAACCAAACGAATGAATTTAGACTGAGTTCTCTCAACTTGATCGACATATTTTTTTAAAATGTGGATTCCATACAGAGGAACAGTACTCCAGCTTGGAGCGAATCAACGATAAGTACAAGGACAAATACGATTCATATAACCTAAATAACTTTGTAGATCTCAGAATAAATCTCAGTATTTTATTGCTCTCTTCGATAATTTTGTTCACGTGATCATCAAAGTGAAGTTCAGAGTCAAATACCACACCTAAATCTCTAATCTTATGTACTTCTTTTAAATCATGATTATGGATATTGTAAATTTATCAAATTTTGTTTCTATTTTTGGTAAAAGAGATCAGATTACACTTCTCTAGATTCAAGTGCAAGTTATTTCTGTTACAGTACTCGTGTAGTCTTCCCAAGTCCTCGTTAACCATTTCACAGTCAAATAATAATTGAATTTGACAGTATATTTTTAAATCGTCCGCAAATAATAGAAGATCTGAGTGTTTAAAGCACTTTTTTATGTCGTTTATGAATATCGTGAAAAGTAAAGGACCCAAAACAGACCCCTGAGGGACACCAGATGTAACACTGACACTGTCAGATGAGTGACCGTTAAGTTTAACTGTCATCAATCTATCAGAAATGTATGAGTCAATCCACCTTAGAAGATTCCCATGAATTCCATGAAATTCTAACTTCTTAATCAAAAGTCGATGTTCTACTTTATCAAATGCCTTTTGAAAGCCGATATAAATGGCATCCAACTGTATACGATTGTCCATAGCTGAGAAAAAAAAACAGATTTGTTACTGTCGATCTTCCACTCATGAATCCATGCTGCTCTACAAGAAGATACGGCTTCAGGAAAAAAGTCATTTCTTCACGAAAAATACCCTCAAATATTTTTGAAATAGGTGAATTGAAATTGGTCTGTAGTTACGAACGTCCGATTTGCTGCCAGATTTATGCAAAGGAGTAATATTAGCCATCTTCCATTTGCATGGAAAGCACCCTTCTTGTAAACTCCTAATAAATATCAGATACAATGGTTTGGTTAAATGACTTACACACATCTTTTATATTATTGGTGCTATACCATCAGGGCCAACTCCTTTTGTCTCATCTATACCTAATAAACGTTTATGAATATAAGATTTCAAGATATTAACCGTGGATAAACATGAGTTTGTTAAAATATTTTCCGATTCTTCAGTATTAGAATCATGTAAATTATTCAGTGAAAATACAGAACCAAAAAACGACGAAAACAAGTTCGCAATTCCCTCTGGATCGCTCGAAGTCTGGTCACCGTCAGCCGTTACCCTTGGATAGCTTCTAGATTCTTTAAGGGAATTCACGAACGAAAAGAAAGACTTGACATTGCCCTTAAGTGACTTCTCAATGTTATTAATAAAAGACCTATAATCGTGATTCTGCGACAACTTCAACTGAGCTCTTAGTTGAAAAAATAAATTGTAGTCAGAATCATTACGGTTCATCTTCCAATTACGCCAAGCCTTGGACTTTATCTTAAACAACACAGTTCTATTAGAGAACCATTTGGAAAAATTATTAGGTGCCACCCTCTTCATAGGTGTATGCTTCTCAATTATTGGCAAAACATAACCATAAAAAGATTCAACCATCTCATTCACCGGTCCGTTTCCCAAAACGCTGACCCAATCAACACTTTGTAGTTCAAAATTTATTTCCGAAAAGTATATCAATTTCTGGATCATATTTTGAGACAAATCCTCAGCAATTTCAAACTCATAATTTATCAACAGTGAAGGATAGTGTGAATCCTTACCAACCAGTGGAGAGTCACATCTGGTAACAGAACACGGAATAGTTGAAAGAACTAATTCCAAGATAACTTGATTGCTGTTATAAACTCCGTTAGACTGAAACATATTGAGAAAAGATATAGATTCTATCAAATACTGCGCAACAGGACCCGAATAAGAATACGGAACAAAGATTGACTCAACATCAGGGTCTTTTTTCCATTGGATTGTTGGAATATTGAAATCTCCAATAAGACAAATATCCGTTTTGTCGTAATAGCTGATTAAACGTTCAGATATACTTTTAAAAAAGATGTTTTAAGTATCTAAGGATGTGGAAGGCGGTATATATACTACACCTAGTAGCGATGAGCATTTTTCCATGGAACTATGTGTTACCGATGAAAAACGAATACTGGTAAAAAAACTTTCACCAATATCATCCCAAACAAGAGTGGGTGAACATCCTAGTGTCCGATTTACAGCAATTAAGACCCCACCTTCATCCCTTTTACCACTCAACATGAAATCCCTATCCTTCCGGTAAACTGTATATTCGTTTTGAAAAAGTTCGCTATCAAATATCCCACAATTTAGCCAAGTTTCCGTCAGAACAATCATATCATAATTATTTGCAAATAAGTTTGCTCTAAACTCCTCGATCTTAGACTTCAAGCCCTGAAAGTTCTGAGAGAATACTTAAGTGTGGTTCACCTTGTAGTATGATATAAATATTCCCTAAATAGAATATAAAATTATTGTAGGGCCCTATACTCATAGCAGTTGTACAATACTTAAAACAAACATATAAATTAAATCTCCACAAATGCATACTTCTCCCAATAATAATAACATCATCAAGCAAACGAACACATGAAACAATACAACAAATGCGGCCAACACGGAACAGACCAGATACATTATTACTAAAATAATATTCGCAAAATATTCGCATATTTTTTTGCGAATGCGAATGCGAATGCGAATACTTTGAAATATGCGAATATTCGCGAATGCGAATATTCGTTACATCACTAGTATGTAACTTGGTCAACGATCATTTGTAGGAAATGTTTTAGGAAGTCATTAGGTAAAATTGATTCACAAATCAATCCAAAGGAATAATATTAATTTTGATGTTCCCCTTTGTAACAAATAAGTAGCAATCGTCCTCAAAGCATCGGTGATTACAAAGCACTTGATTCAATATTAATACTAATTTAAATGTTCAGATCTTTGGTCTTTATCTCCTATACAATAAGAATTTAGTTGGTACCCACGCAATCCACAATTATGTAGATACCAACTACATACATACATTGAAACACAAATTGAAATTGTTCCATTGATTTTCACAAAGGTGTCTTTTTACTTTGAAAATAGTATGATTTATTCTCTATTGTGATGCATAAAAAAATGAATGTTGAACATATTAAAATCATAACAATAAAACTCACGCACTATTCCAGATGAATTTTCACACATATCATTTTGCTTTAAACTACGATTTTTTATTGCTTACGTTATCCTTCAATTTATCTAAACACACATATATGTATAAAACTGGCATTATTTTATAGAATCCATAAATTCAAAATACAAACTAGGTACGTATTTTTTTCTAGTTTATGAGATCAATAAATAATTTTATTGATTCAATGTCCCAAATATAATATACATATCTCTAAGTTGGGCATAAAACACAACAAACCTAAATTTTAAGTAAAAACTAGTTCAATCAAAATTTGATGATATGTGATACGATTTAAGGGCTGATAGCGTTGTGCGATAGTAAAATA
Source organism: Athripsodes cinereus (assembly GCA_947579605.1). NCBI lineage: Eukaryota > Metazoa > Arthropoda > Insecta > Trichoptera > Leptoceridae > Athripsodes > Athripsodes cinereus. The sequence goes on along the minus strand of OX388306.1, from coordinate 25,799,582 downwards.
TATAAATGATAAAGCCATTTATTTAATTTATTTAATATAATCCATTGTGTCAATTTTATTACTATCTCTCTACTGAATGTTATCAAAAACACATTAAAGTCTCTTGTTATTGGTTCTTCAAATATTATAATATCTGTGCCTACATTTATTTTTAGATAATCATATATTTCTATTTTGGGGAAACCATAAAACGATTCACGTAAATTCAATACATGTTTACCCTATACTACGAGTAGTACTCATTTATTTGTTTTGGAAATGATGGTCACATATGAAATTATTATTATCTTCATCAAATAAATCAAGAAATAATGAAGCGATTTCATACAATTGTACCGAGTACTTTCTTTCAGAATTATGTCGTCGTGGTGAGATCAGGTGGAAGGTATACCTAAATATGAATGACATTGTTTATACACAGGCAGTGCATCTATATTCCCAGGAATATTATTTATGTTTTTTTTATAAAACAACCAAAACTATACAGTGAGTTATTATCCATTGGTTTGGTCTGCAACGAGTTTGAATTTTCATTTCCATTACTCCCTACTTTCAGCTAGTCTTTTTAATTCTACGGATTTGCCACAGTTCATGTCCTTCTTCACTTGATCTGTATAGGAGTCTCTTGATCGAGATCTACATTTTATGCCTTCGGTCCTGCCCTCCGCGATGATGATGGTGGTCAAAATCTTGTTCACATTTAGATTATTTTAATGCATGAGTAGGTACATGAATAATTATTTTCAGTACATGAGTAAGTTAGTTATCAATATATTATTGTTAATGGTGTTTTATGTAAGCTATGTCAAAAAGTAATCGCTTTAAATTATTCATAAAATCAAGCATTTAAAATGTTGATTTTAATAATGTTTTCTTAAATCAAATATGTTATTATTAAAACAAGTTAACCGTTTATAAGTTATCGTTTATAGGTAATAAAAAATAAAACAGTTAATATCAACCTTGTTGCCATAACATTGTTTTGAAGCACCTTATTTCTTCTGCTGTTGCTGTATTTCTATACAGAGTACATTTAGTCGATTGCATAGGTAAGTACTTCAAGTATTCTATGATAATATGTACATTTTATAATACTAACCAATTAGTTTACCTTCAGCAAACCAAATACGCACATCCATAATACGTATATTATAACGAATATTTTTTCCACCGTTAATCCTAAAATAAAATACTGTATAACAAATGCCTTGAAACGGGCAGATGATACATCATACATACCTAACCTACCAACCTACCCCCCGTCCATTTATTATCCTTCATACATCCGCATTATGATTTGTACAAAATAATAAGATTATAATACAAAAGAAAAATTTATCTTCAAGTAATCGTGTTTTCTTTCATAAATTACTTTTCCTTATAATTTGATGATATTGTTGTTCAGTATTCCCAATTATAAATAATAATATTGTAACGAACAAAGAAAATCATTTTGAGACTACAGAATAAAAAGAAAGATTATTTATTACTAGCTTTAAACAAGGCTCAGCTCGGAAAATTACAAACAGATTAATCTAGATAGGATTGTATAAGACTTTCTGAGAAACAGGCAGCTAATATAAAAGTCTAGAATATTATTTTCCTTCTCGTAAGTTAATCGGTATCATGAATATTTTCTCTTCGTATCAATTTAAATCGTTGATTATTAATGTTTTCAATATTATTCCACTCGTATTCTTCACTTTCGCCCTAGACTCTTGAATGTTGACCTAATCCTCTAAACATCATCATCATCGCGCTCAACACTCCTCTCAGGAGCACAGAGCAAAAACCAGCCTCCTCCATTCAGAGCGTCTCTATGCCAATCGCGTCACCTCTTCCCACGACATTCCCTGCGCTCTGATGTCGTTGTCATAGGAACGGTATATTGTGAAAGAGGGACGCCCGGGCTGACGGAATCCTCTAATATATTCTACAATTATTTTGAAAATGGCAATATTATGATGCACGTATAAGTAATATTTTGGCAGTCACGTCGTAAATTTGTGTAAAAGTCCGTAGTTGGAAGAGATTGCGCCTTTGCGATAAACTCGCCCTCTGTATATTGATTGTACCTAACTTGAATGTATGAATGAATAAATTATTAAATATAATTTATTTACTTTCCGTAGTAAACATTTTTAGCAATTACAATAGTTTTAGCAATGACGTATGTATTTAGGTATATATAATAACAAAAATACAGTTATCGAATTGATTCATTTTGATAAATTTTCAAAAATAAAATTCTCAAAATTACAATATCTTTGTCAATCTTTGTGATTTATTTTTTATATCGCAGAACATGCTCAAAAGTTAAGAATTCATACTGAGTATCGTAGTTTAAAGCCTATATAAATTAAATATTCTTTAAACATGAATTTCCACCAAGTACCGTCGGTTGAAAATATCAACTTTATACATGCATGTATTTAAACAAACTAAAATATTTGACGTGGTTTTTCTACGTGGTCAGAAACAATACTTCAATAATAAATTGACAGATTATACTTTATCAAAATATGTGTGTTTTATTTATTTGCTCCGTAGGAAACACAAAATGTACAAAATAAGATAGAATAAGATAGAATAATCGTCAATCACAGGGAATAGGGGAAAGGAAAAAGAAGAGGACGTGTATACCTAATTATGATAAATATGACCATCACTCCAATAATTTTTTTATATAGGTATCTACTGATGTTCGCTTCCACTTAGGTATATTGATATTCTTCTGAGTTTACCGTGTCTCATTGTTCTTCCACCTTTGTTTTGACATTTCAATTCTGCGTCACTTTTTTATGCATATGACGGGAAAAACCTTCACACAAATAATACAACGAAACAATTAAAATCATGTATCGTATAATATACGAGTACTTCCTAAATCTCTAAAGTTTAGAAGTCAAAATTGCACATTTCCTGAAGCATGGTTTGTAAATAAACATTCATCAATTATCTAATAAGCTATTAAAATATAACGAACGTTAATAGAAGGGTAGGTACCTTTTTTTTCATAAACGGCAAACCCTTTAACAATATAGATCAACAGACATCAGTTCAAAAATAACAGATAAAATAGACACAGAATAACACAAAATAAAATAAATATATCAATGATAAACACAACAGTAATAGGTAAAAACTTAATTCAACAAAAACACTGCAATTTTCTAACTTCTGTTGTAACCAATTCAATCATTTAACAAAGTGCAACCATTCAGTTCAACCTTAAATCTTATTGTCTTCAAATTTAACGTACACTATTGCGATTTCTTGAAAAAACCTCTTCATGCCTTCATAAATTATTACATACCTAGAACTAGTTGGTACCTACTAAGTTTTTAATTGATATGTGAACAATAAAAAAAATATAGATCAGTAGCTGATGATGCGAACTCGGAGTCCGAGAAAACGCTCGTGCGTTAGTCAGACTCAATATAATATTAAAAATATTAATGATTATTCATTTTATTATATAATATAATTTAAAATGAAGTGTTACATAGTTATTGCCGATGTAATCAACGAAATAAAAAAAAGTTTATAAATACTCGTATTTTTCCACATTCTCTGAAACTACAATATTAAAAATATCATTAAACCTATATAAAGTATTTTACGTATTTACTTATATCATATCTTTACACGTAAATTTATTAATTGGTTACACTTTGCTACAATTTTTTTAAATCCAATATATGTTTTTTTTTATGGACCAACCTTTCGGATAATTTCAAATTACTTGATAACGTTTTTATATGTGTTTGACGAAATACGTAGGTAAGATGGGCTCATAATGGATAGTACCTTATCATATATGAAATGTAATTAATAGTATGGGTATAAAGGACGATCTTCTGCCTGAGACAATAAATAATACACCCATCAGACGTAACCCACCACGAGAACAAATAGTTGTGGGTTCGGATTAATTGTACACATCGACTGGAAGCCAAAGGAAATCCTTACTGTATAATAAAGACATAAAGCTCAAACGCTCCGTGTACCTAACTACATACTTCATAAGAGGAAGAGACACACACATGTTATTATTTATATGAACGTTTTAATGAATTAACTATTCACATACTTAGAGAATAACTTGTATGATCTAAATCTAGATGGTTTTCAAAACTCCATGTCATGAAAGCAATTAAGAAAGTTATTATTTATGATACTTGGTAAACATCACACAGCGCGCTCTTTTTATACAAGTCTCCAAGTAAAATAATTCTACCTAGTAAATTCATTCACTAAAAATGTTCACTTTAAGGACCTACTTTAACATATTATCCCACGCAATTTTCAACTCAAATTTAGCAGGCACGATTATTAGTTTAAGGATAAATTCTATTAAGAATTCTGACAAGACCCGTTAAATATTACAAAAGTAAAGTAAAAACACCGTTTCGGTAACTAATGCAAAATTTAATAATAAAGGATAAAATAAAACAAAAAGGAACTGAATAATTATTACAATTGGGGGTAGCCAATGAATGTTCTAAACGCTAACAATGTTGAAAAAAATGCTTGAATCATTAAGATGACGTGGTTTCAGGTACACCAATACATTGCATAGGTCATAAGCATAACTGATTTTTGATAACGAACTATGATGTTCCGACACGACGTTATTCACAAACTATGTATTTAACATGAGATGAATGCTCCATTAAATGGTGCCGTATAAATCATCCAACATAGTACATGCTGGATAAAACAACATAGTACATACAACACAGGACCTGCTGGTGGACATGCGCTGCTCATCATATACAGAATTCAAAAGAACCGCACAAGACAGGGAGGAGTGGAGGAGAAGAATTAAAGAGATAATTGCTGCAAACCAATCCCAGGATTGAAACCAGAGAGAGAGTACATGCATACATAATAATTTTTAATATGTTTCAAATTTGAGGAATTATTATGTTTGCTGTGCATTTATAAAGAAAATATTATTGTTGTTATAATATAAAAATCTCAATAGATATATTTGAATTTAAACTTGAAATGTTGTACAACTTGTTGTACAACGTGTTGCAACCTTGGGTGAAATTAACATATTGTAAAGGTCTTTTATGGTTTTTCAGAACGAGAAAGAGAACATTACCATCTTAATGCCATGAAGTGGAACAGGATAATACTATAACTATGATTATTAATTATGTAAGAATATTTTACAACAAATTTATTCTACATTACCAATCTAATAAAGCTACGTGCAAATTTTCCACCATTCTTCAAAATCCATGAAATATATTATGGTTTGACTTCCATCTGAATGTTCAATATAAATTATTACTGAAGACATATGAAAGTTCCACCGATAAAATTCCAAAGATTCTCAGAGAAGTTTCGAATAGAATGTAACTGAAACAACTAGGTATATTTCAAACATGAAAATAATAACTGTTTTTATACGGGAAATCTTTTCCACATAGTCACAGATAAAATCTCAGTATATAACTAGTGCAGGATGGTGAACCTTTTTAGGTCCGTGTGTTAAAAAATCCACAAATATTATTTCTCTTTTAGATATGAATATTTGGAACATGGAAATCGTTCGCATGCTATTAAAATGTCATCAAACGTGCCCCCTTGAATTCGCGTACTCTAGGTTCACCATCCCTGGTCTATTGTATTGTCAGTATTAGGTAATACCAAATAATAATGGTATATGTAGAAGCTTTAAATATATCTGTGATTCATACAGTGGCGGTTCTGTCTTAGGAACCTTGGTACTGCGCATTCTCCCTATAAAAAGTACTAATAAACTAATTAGATACTATTGTATGAAAACATATACACAATAGGCTTGCTTATTGCATGGAGGGAATCTCTTAATAAAATGTCTAACAATTTTTTATTCCACTGAAAATACTTCAAAAATTATGCATCCTATTCTGTAAAAATACGGTAGTTTAAAAAATACTTCTATTATTATGGTACATCCCACAAGGTGGGTAATCACAAGAAAACATTATACATAGAGGGTTACTCCCGGGAATTCCCGGGCGGGAATTCCCGGGAAAACCCTCTAATTTTTATTTCCCGTTTGCCGGGAAAAAAACGAATCCTTTCCCGGGAAAAAATACAAATTATTAGTCATGCAGATTGCCATACCGATACCGAAATCTTTGTTTAGTTAACTGTAATAGTCGTGATAAACTTGTAGAAGCTGACGAATATTTTGATATGAAAATATGAAAAATAATATTAATATATAAGTGTTATACTTTAAAAAAAAACTTAATTATAGCTTCAATGTATTCGTTTGAAAGAAGCATAATTATTCTTAATATAATTCGAAATCGGAGGTGTGTTTGGCCGACAGTGTATAAGAATCCTACAATTTTTCATGTTTTTTTGAAAAGTTAGATAGTTCTTAAAAATATTAGTGCAGCCAACTGTCATTTTTTTTGTTTTATTCATGGATATTAACCGATATAAAAAATCTTTTTTTGTCGAAATTTCTCATTTTTTAAAGTCAAAAATCTTTAAAAAGCTTTGCCAAAATCCATAACATTTTTTTGCTTGATAGGATGATCAAAAATTAAAAGTTTATATATTTTGTAAACAATTTTTATTTTGATATAACATAGAGTACCTAAATAAATCTCGTCAGTCAGCTATTTAGTTTTTTTTAAGCAAATTACTTATATTGGTAACAAAAATTTGTTTTTTTTTTATCAAATCAAAATGTTTGCAAGGGTCAACAAGTTATGAGAGTTTTTATACCAAATTTGTTGAAAATTGAATATTTATAAATATAATAATGAATTTCCCGGGATTCCCGGGAATCACGGGAAATTCATTTTAAAATTTCCCGTTTCCCGGGAACAAAAATAATCCGGGAAAAGATACCCTCTAATTATACATACCTACTTTGTTACAAAAAATACAAGATTCATAATTACAAAAAAAATATATTGAATCTGTTAACTGTCTTATTAAATAATAATAAATAATAAATCTTTTTGGGCCATAATTTTACACTTTGAGTACCTACAATAATACTCAACATTACAAAACGTGACAATTAACAAAACTAGGTCAAAAGGCGGACTTGTTCCTGGGCAACCTGGGCAATCGACCCTAAACTTTAACATAAAAAATGTTTATTGCCAAGTAATCGAAATTAATAATAAAATAAACATGTAAAAATACAGAAATCCAAAGAGAAATAGTTTTAAAATAGTGAATATATTATAGGTATACCTATATAAACATACATAGGTACACAAGATAAAATAAAATACTTGGTATAATAAAAATAAATTAAGCACGTGCATACATGTGCAAAAATTATAATAGTAGGAAAGATGATATAAGATTGGATTGAAAATATATCTGATGCACACATTTTGAAGACGTTCCAATTTGTTTAGCAACTCAACAGTGAGATCCAAATAGGTAATATTTATCAGCATAATCGCGCTTGGGAAGAATGAGTGATTTGCACCAACAGAGTTTTGATTTAGGTAGAGAGAAAATTTTATTCGTGGTGTTTTACGAATGCTTGCCTTTGACATGACAATCGAGGATTTTTTATAGTTCTACCATTCCTCCAAAAGTGCAAACAATCCCACCGCCGCTTCTGAATTCATACGCCTGGCGAACAATAACTCATAGCACCTACCTTTATATAATAATACAACACAAGATACAACTATGCGGCAATCATACATGACTACGAATTCCAACGAGTACTAGAAATTTAAATCATTTTTGTAAGCTGTGCTGCACATTGATATCATAATAATAATAGGTAGGTACCCACCTACGTAAACTCCTGCCGCCTTTTTCTCGACAACAAATCTATGTATTTTTTGAACTAGAACCATCACAATATCCGGGCACTCACGAAAAAATCATTTCATGGTACAGGTGATATATTTATTATTCTTGGCGATTTTATTATACTGAATTTGCTAAAACACGCCTTTAAAATAATTGTAATTTTAATGCAATTTAACATGAATAAATGCGATTGAATGCTGACCTTTCTATAGAAAACCACTCAGATTGTGGATTTATGGGTGGGTGAAAACAAGCATCATATGTGTAAATGCAATGATTTGTTTTTCAAATTTATCGACTGATAGAAATATGTATAGTGATAATTATCAAATATTTCTCTGTGTACCTCAGGATCCCATGAATACCACACTATTATCATATAATATCCCATCCACATTATATCCCAACATAACAAAACCCATATAAAGTTGATATTTTCAACCGACGGTACTTGGTGGAAATTCATGTTGAATTAATTAAAATAAAACACTTATTTATAGTATATCCACGGTGACTTTTTATTGGACGCGAGCCGGCTTTCGAGAGCTTCCGCTCTCATCATCAGGCTGGCGAAAAATAAAGAAATTACAGGTTGGTAACAAATATATATATAGTATGTCATTGGGTAGCAAAACAAAAGAGGTAGTTAAGACAGTGGTAACAAAAAATTGAAATAGAGTACCGTTGTGGACGTTGCCCCTGGCTTAGTAAATAAAGTTGATAAAAAATGGGTAAAACTAAACTTCGTTGAAGGTATTAGTAACAAAGTTTCTAAAATAATCACTAAAACTGGTAAAAACGTAGCATTTTATAACAAAAAATCTTTACATAGTTTACTGGTTAACAACAAAGATAAAATCAAATCTTTAGATAATAGCGGTATTTATCAGTTGTCCTGCAATGATTGCCCCAGTGCTTATATTGGACAAACTGGAAGATCCCTCAATACCAGAGTAAAGGAACACTTGGCGTGTCATCGTCTAAAAAACATAGATAAGTCAAATTTTGCTGACCATCTTACGTCTAATAATCACACATTTGACTCTGATACTGGTATCAAATTAATCCATAGAGGGGTGAAAGGTCAACTTTTAAATCGCCTTGAAACTTTGGAAATAAATAGGTTAAAAAATAATCCTGATATTCACATTATTAATGAACAAATTACTCTTAGTTCTTCTCCTTTATTAAAACCTATTATCTAATTCTTATTACTGTGGATTCCCAACTAGCTAATCCTTTCTAAAAACTTGTGTACTGCCGCTCTTTTGTTCTTTTGTTTCAGTCACTATATACCTGCAACAGTGATTCATAACCATCGGCCTCCACACCTCCTGACAAGATCAACAATTAATTATCTGTTAAAATTATTTTTTACAATTTACTAATTAGTTTACTATTGTATAGACTCATTTTAAGTTTAAAGATTATTTTTCATATAAAAACATAACATTATATCAAGCAGATTCATATTTTATGCATACTAACTATCAGAGGAAGGCTACCTCTTAAAAAAATAATGCTCATCTCTGATATGGGTTTTTGTGGTTTCCCCAATATCGTTAAAAGGCAAATGCTGGAGATGTTTTTCTTAAAATCCGTCCACAACGGTACTCTATTTCAATTGTTTGTTACCACTGTCTTAACTACCTCTTTTGTTTTGCTACCCAATGACATACTATATATATTTGTTACCAACCTGTAATTTCTTTACTTTTCGCCAGCCTGATGATGAGAGCGGAAGCTCTTGAAAGCCGGCTCGCGTCCAATAAAAAGTCACCGTGGATATACTACAAATAAATGTTTTATTTTAATTAAAACCCATATATATTTTTCAAAGAAATATCTCTGTGGTAACAAAGTAACACTTTAACATTTATGAAATATCATGATAATGATTAAATGGTAAGTAAAAATCATTATGTTAAGGAACACATTACTACTAAATAAATGTTAGCAAAGTCATATTTATTTGTGATATCAAAATTATAATTACTTGTTCCTAGTTAAAGTAATTTGTTTAGGAATATCGGTGTGAAAACCTTCATTGAAATATTTTCTCTGTATTTACGTTGTTCAATAAATCTGGTTTGCAATTACAAGATTCAGAAGTTTGAATAATTGTCAAGGGGTTAAAAACTATATCTTTGATTTATTCTAAATATTATATTCTTTACTTACGTGTTTACTATTATTTACTTCAACAATAGTGAAGAAAGTAACGTGAATGGTGAGGATGAGATTTGTATGACTGAAATTAAAAATGTTTTGAAAAAGGCCAAGTGTGGTAAGGCGGTTGGGTATGATTGTGTTTCAACTGAGCTCATCAAGTCTGGTGGTCCAAAGACCCTCGCATGGTGCCTAGAACTATTCAATACTTGTTGGAGAGACGGCGTTACTCCAGATGACTGGAGGAAGGCCATCATCTATCCGCTGTATAAGGGGAAAGGTTCCAGGCTTGAGTGTGGAAGCTATCGAGCTATTAGCTTATTGAGCTTAGTAGGTAAACTGTACGGAAGAATTTTGATTGAGAGAGTGCGAAAGACTACTGAGAGTAAGATATGGAATGCGCAAGAAGCTTTTTTGAATGGTAGAGGGTGTACCGATCAAATCTTCTCCCTAAGGATGATCGTCGAAAAGTTCTTGGGTAAACGCTTTTCTGCGCGTTCGTCGATTGGAGAAGGCATATGACCGTGTGGACCGAGAAAGATTGTGGCGCGTGCTGTCGGAGTATGGAGTGAGCACATAGTTGATACGCGCAATCTCTTCACTCTACGTGGAGAGTTCCGCTTGTGTGAGGGTAAACAATACCCTCTCGAAGTGGTTTACCCTCACTAAAGGGGTGAAGCAAGGTTGTGTTATGTCTCCGTGGTTATTCAATCTATTTTTTGACTTCTGCATGCAACCTCTGAGAGGGATGGATGTTGGTGTTGAATTGAATGGAATTCGGGTGCATGCATTGATGTATGCAGACGATTTAGTGTTAATGGCTGAGAATGAAAGTGATCTACAAGAAATTGTTTCGTGTGTGTACGATAATTGTAGTACAAATGGGTTAAAAATGAATGTTGCGAAGACGAAAGTGCTGGTGTTTGAAAGAGAGAGCGAAAGAACGACATGTGAAATAAAGGTTGACAATGATTTGGGAAATATGTTTGCGAGGGATGGAAGATACGACAAGGATATCGAAAGAAGAAAAGGCGCCGGTGCTAGAGTGAATGGTGCACTTCGACCCATTGTTAGCAACAGCAATGTGTCGAACATGGCTAAAATGCTGGTGCACAATACCATTCTGGTACCGAAACTTATGTAAGCAAGTGAAACGTGGACGTGGTTGAAGAAGGACGAGAGTGGAATTAATGCCGGGGAGATGCGTTCACTAAGAAGAATGGTTGGTAAAACATTGCGGGATAGAGTGAAGAATGAGGATATCAGGAGAATGAGCGGATGCGAGAAGAGTGTTGTGGATAGAATGCGTGTAAATAATTTACGATGGACATGTTGAGCGAATGCAAGATGAAAGAATGACGAAGAGGATGTATTTGTCTGAAAGTGGAGGTGTGAGGAAGCGCAGACGGGCAAGAACCACGTGGCTTGAGCACGTGGATCAAATCCTAAAGGACGGCCGCGTGTTGAGTAAGAGAAATCGGCGAACATGCATGAGAAACTGGATGAATGTGGAGGAAGCGAAAGAAGTTTGTAAGGATAGATCTATATGGCGTTCCGTTCTCTCTGCCTACCCCTCCTTGGACACGGCGTGAGGGTATAGATAGATAGATAGATAGACTTCAACAATATATTCATAATAATCTTTTATTTTAAATTAGTCACAATTCTTTTGGAACTGGAATATGAATTTGATATTAGATCTTATAATAATAATGACAAATAATAGTAGGTTGAGAGATATTAGATCTATAAATACATTACAAATTGTAATGGAGGGAAAAAATATTGTTTAAAATTTCTAAAATAAGTCAAAATTCTAATACTCAATAAATAATTGAATAACAAAAATATATGATGAATTATGCACAAAAAAAGTAAATTGAAATTGAGGTTTCACATCTGCTTTTAACAGATCACATGAAAACTTACAAAAAAAGTGGGAGAACTCTCCTTTACCGGAGACACAACAGCTAAAATGTTTATTTATATCTTATTAATAAAATAAGTGGACTTGTATGTATTTAAAATATTTATTTTATTTATAAATTCATCAGCTTCCTTTACAATCATTAAAATATTCCATACCGTCACAGTATGTCCCACAAGTGGAGAAACCAACAGACTTGAATTAGAATACTAGCTACCATCTCTATGATGGTAATAAAAACTAGTCATTTTAGATGGGATACCTCCTCGTTGAATTGAAAGTGTTAAATAACGTTAAATAACCTGCCTTTCATATAGCACACGAAGGCTTGCAGTAAATACTGAGGAAAGTTTTCATTGCTGAGGACATCATCAAAATACATTTTATGTTTTATACCTATCTCTGATTTAGCTATTTAACATATCTCTATTAATAATAATAATAATTCACGGAACTTCTATCGTCCACTAGGATAGTAAGAAGGTTTTTGTCCCTGTAGCTCTGTAAATGATCTCCCATGATTGTACTATTTCATAGAACATCATGGAAGAATCAACTCGAATAATGTTGGGGTTCTAAATTTTATTGTTAATCTTATATTGTGTTCAAAATGTAGAATCTAATATTGTTTTGTTAAATAAATGAGATATGAGATAATAATAATAAACTTTTTTGTGCTTAAAAAACATACATACATACATACAGATTTTAAATACCAATAATTATCATGCACAATATTAATTGAAAATGTTGTTGTATATTTGTATGTTGACAACACCAAGAAGTTTCAGGTATATAATTGTTGTCATTCACATGACAGGCCTCTTTGCTTGTGTAACTGTAGAACAATAAACTGTGTGAAAATAACTTCTTCTCTTTTAATTAAAATACACCACATAACATGGTGTCAGGTGTAAAAAATTTAAAAATAATTATTAGTGATTGCATTCAAAATAAAAAATAAAATACGGATAATTTAAATAATTGGTTCCAGTATAAAATTATATTAATAACAAGTAAAATTGTTACAACATTGCAGATAATGACAGAATGACACTGCCAAATTTAGATTTTGTTATTCCATGTAGTTCCAATGAAAAAGTTTCAAGATATGGTAGAGTTATAAAGCCTCCCAATAGACTAACATATTAACGAATAAAACTTCTCATGTTATTGTTATTTATATATTTAATTTATAATAAACAAATCATATTTTTAAGACAATTAAGGATTGAACATTGTATGTTAAGATAAATAATATTTTTATTTTGTATTTCTGCTTAAGCAAGAACATGTGTATATTTAAGTAAGTTAGTGAGTAAGTTAGAATTTCTTTTGTTGTATACCTAGATTAAAATAAGATCACACAACTTAGTAGGTATAAGTAAACTATATTTAAGGAATAAAGTACATACATACTGTAGGGTATCTGGGATGTTACAGTAGGATTGTATATGGATATAATATTTGAATATGACTATATAATAGCATTGAAGTTAAGTCTTGAAATATGTATTAATTGTTAAATTTTATTGGGAAAAGGGGATGGATATAATGAAAAGAAAATTGTTAAATAAAAGAAGGGAGATGTTGTATATTTGTATGTTGACAACACCAAGAAGTTTCAGGTATATAATTGTTGTCATTCACATGACAGGCCTCTTTGCTTGTGTAACTGTAGAACAATAAACTGTGTGAAAATAACTTCTTCTCTTTTAATTAAAATACACCACATAACAAATGTAAACACATATTATTTTTTCAGTAATGTTTAAAAATTATGATATCGCAATAATTTATAATTTCTGCTTGACAAAAGTTGTAAAACAAGAAGTTTGATAATAATTGCAATAAAAATAATGATGTCCTGAGGCTGTTAACTAATCAAAAGGCTTTTACAATGCTTTACGAACTTTAGTACAACAACGCATTACGCAACGAACTTCAAATACAATATATGTATGAATGCAGTTGCTAATGGGATTGCCTGGGGATACACCAACAATAGCATACATATTATATATAGATATATGTACTTGTAGATAGCTTAGATAATGAAGGTAGGTAAAATTTATTTATAAAAGTGGACTAACTGCAAATAATAGATTGACAGACCGCCTTCTCTGTGCCGTAAGAAAAAAGCTATTCAGGTTGGATTACACGAGGTCATCGCTGAATTGAAGGAATATATTAAATGTTTTATCCACGACATTTTACAAATACACACTATTTACAGGACAATATAAAACATACAGAAAGGCGTGAGAGACTCATGCTAATATTAATATTTCTGTTTCAAAAATAAAGGAATATTTAATTTATGCTTCTTTACAATTTTACAAAAAAAAAAAAAAAAAGGAAGTGTGTCGAAGGAAGTGTGTAAAGATAGATGTGTTTGGCGTTCCGTTCTCTCTCCCTACCCCACTTGGGACACGGCGTGAGGGTATAGTATAGTAGTATAGTACAATTTTACAAACATGATAGTGATGATTATGTTCCATCTATGTTTTAAAAAATGTAAAGGCCCGGAAATGATTTAAACGTGTAAAATAATTCTTTCTAAAGGGTTCCTTTTCATAAATGCTCATCGTATCTTATCTCGTCTAAAATATATACGATTTCTTTAAGAATCCTATCGCCAGAGTAAAAAAATGTATAAAAAGCAGAACCGTCCTAAGATACTTGTAAGAAAGGAGGAAGAAATGAATAACCTGAACATAAATATTATTTTTTCATCGCGTCGACCTCTTTTTTAATGACTTTTGTTCAGGGGCACTTCATACTCTTACTTTTATTACATTTTTAATTGTATTTCTTAAATTTATCAGCAAGAATAACATCACACTCAAATTAACTTTGATACCTCAATTGTTATTCTTTTCCTTCTTTATTAAAAAAATAAACGAGTTTTTAGAGGTACAGTACAAAACTTTCATTTTTCTTATTTTGCCACCACGAATATAAATTAAGGCGATACAATTTTAATCAAATATTTCATAACGTATTTTACGAGCTATTTGAAATAGGTATCATCAAAAATGTAAAGCAATATTTTCATTTAATAAATTTTCATTATAAACATAATTATAAAAGTATAATAATCACGATAAATAGCAATTATTATATCAAGGCTCTAAGTGAATATTTATTTCATAGTCTGGTAAAAATATATTAATTTATTTAAAAAAAAATAATAAATGCTAACTTATTTTTTTACCAATGGTCAAAATTTATAAAATAAAATAATTATGACAAGTAGAGATAGGTCATACTCCATGCTTCGTATAAACAGAATGGGTTTTATGTTACATAAAGAACATTACGTTGGCATATAAACGTGTAAGCTTATAAATAATAATGCGATGGTAAGTCCCTCAGATATTTACAAGGGAAATTAGCAAGTACGACCCTTCCAGCTTAATTTACCTGATTTACAGGAGCACCGACAATTAAGAGCTGATAGTTTCTGGTACAACTTAACCTTTACAGTTGATCTTTATAGTTCAAAATTTCCAACCTATATCGAAACCTTTTAACTAATAAGGTTTAAATTTCACATGGGTCAATAATACGAGTATTATCTATGTATAGTAGGTACCTACCTTCCTCTGTATTAAAACTTTTCATATGGACATCAAAGTAGGATTATTACTATCATTGAAAATTAGATTACATTTTAACTTCAATGAAAATTTATTCTAACTTTCCATCGAGAATGTATTTGTGTTGATCGTTAAATTTTATTCTATATTTACTTTGATTTGATATCCGTTCCGTAATAATATTATTATTCCTCACCACAAGACTTTTGCTTGTTCAGAATAACTTTTATTTATACAAAAAAGGATAATTATAAAAAATTTCAATGATATTTTTTTTGATTGTTGAAGGGTGTTTGTGTTCACACTGTGAAAATTCATAATCGATATTTATGAAACAATCAAAACACTGTTATAATTTTCACCACATTTATTCAAACTCTAACGTTTTCGCCCACTTCAATGGGCATTCTCAAGAGTACTGAAACAATAAAAATGTCACCTACAAAAATTGAAGGTAGTCAAAGAGGGGGGAGAGAGGTGGGTGCAGGGATTGCAATAGAAGAGTGGGGAGTGGCATTGGTAGGTATAACATTAGGTGAGACAGGGTAAACTAGTAATGGGGATTTATTCTTACTTTGCATCCGGTGGAGTGGGAACTGATTGATGATGTTGTTTATGATAAAGTGACACAAATTGGTATAATTAAAAAACAAAATATGGATAAAAAACTTGATAATTTACAAAAAATACAACACAAAATAAATAATAATTGCACTTCAGCATCGACTAATAAAACAACATTTTTTGATAGATTTGTTAACCTCACAAATGTTAATTTTGATAAAAATGAACTTCAATTATTACAAAAAGGTCCTAAATTTAATATTCAGAAAAATAATCAGAAGAATATGGACATTATCAGAGTGGATTTAGAAACTGCTATTAATATTGATAAAAGTATTGTCAATAAATCTTCACTTAAACATAAATGTGCAGATGTTCTGAACAAACATAATGATATGAATGATTCCCATCCAGACAGCAATAAAACTTCCAAAGTGATTGCCAACATAAGAAAGAAGGTTGAAGACAATAACATTATTGTTACCAGGGGAGACAAGGGTCATTCTATTGTTGCAATAGATAAACAGATGTACATAAATAAACTTAATGCAGTCATCATAAATGATAAGTGTAAACAATTGACTACAGATCCTACTAATAAGTACCACAAGAAGATCTCTCAGTATTTGAATAACAAAAAGTACACGTTTGCCGAAAAGAAGAATTTAACAATAATGAATCCTATTGCACCTCGTCTATATGGACTCATTAAGTTGCATAAGCAGGATTACCCAGCAAGACCAGTTGTATCATATTTAAATGCTCCAGCAGTTAAAATTGCCAAATTTTTAAATCATGAAATAGTACATCATACTCAGTTCCGTCCTAAATATAGTGTTAAAAATTCCTTAGATCTTAGTCAAAAACTTGTTAATTTAAAACCACCTAATAATGCATTGCTTGTATCATTTGATGTTAAGAATTTATTTACGAATGTTCCAGTGTCCGAAGTAATTAATATTTTAGAAACTAAACTTAACGATAAAAATATAGATATAAATATAACTAAAAGAATTATCGAATTGACAAATCTGTGTATGGAACAGAATTATTTTTAATTTGACGAGAAGTTTTACAGTGTAATTGATTCACTACCAATGGGTAACCAACTGAGTCCGTTACTTAGTGAAATATACATGGATCATTTTGAGAATCATATGTTTACGTCCAATAACCCTCTACTTAATTGTATTTTCAAATATTATAGGTATGTTGATGATATTTTTTGTATTTGGACAGGAACAAGGAGACAGTTAGATTTGTTTTTGCAATTTATGAATTCAATTAATAAAAATTTGCAGTTTACTTTAGAGATTGAACAGAATAATCAACTTAATTTTCTGGATTTGACTTTAAGTATTGTTGATTGTAAATTTAAATTTGGAATTTTTAGAAAACCTACGTATACGGACACTATCATCCATGCGTCATCAAACCATCCTCAAAGCCACAAAATGGCAGCATTTCATTCCATGTTGAATAGATTGTTAAATATACCCTTGGATAAGGATGAATTTGACAAGGAATATAGAATAATAATCGAAATAGCTAGAAATAATGGATATTCAGATAAGATAGTTCATGATATATATAATAAAAAAATAAAAAATAAAATGGTTAAAAATTACATTTACCCGATATTTAATAATAGTAATAACAAACCATGGAGATGAATTCTATACGTAGGAAGATTAACTAATCATTTAAATAGTATAGTGAAGGACTCATTTAAGGGAGCATTTTATACAAATAATAATATTTACAAATTGATTTTTAACAATAAAGATAAAATTGATAGAATGGATGGTAGTGGAGTGTATAAAATTAAATGCAAAGATTGTAGTAGTGTGTATATAGGTGAGACTGGAAGATCGATAAAGTCTAGATTTAAGGAACATTCCAGGGCGTTCAGGGGCCTTTCTAATTTTTCGGAAATGGCCGATCATTGTGTTGAACATAATCATTCATTTGATATAGACAGTACAGTGGTGTTACATTCCGAATGTGGTGATCGACGTCTGAACGCAATGGAAGCTTTAGAAATATTTAAGCATCAGGATAATATTGTAAATATCCAAATTCCTGCTAAGTCCCCATTACTAGTTTACCCTGTCTCACCTAATGTTATACCTACCAATGCCACTCCCCACTCTTCTATTGCAATCCCTGCACCCACCTCTCTCCCCCCTCTTTGACTACCTTCAATTTTTGTAGGTGACATTTTTATTGTTTCAGTACTCTTGAGAATGCCCATTGAAGTGGGCGAAAACGTTAGAGTTTGAATAAATGTGGTGAAAATTATAACAGTGTTTTGATTGTTTCATAAATATCGAATATTTTTTTTGAATACTTAAAATTTATTATAACCGACTATCTATAAAATATAACTCCTTTTTCAGTAATTAATTCACCAAACTTAAATATAAATACATTTTAAATCATTTTGATTTCATTGGCATTTACAGTGTGATAAATTATTATTTTCACTGTTTTTTTTTCATTCATTCATTTCATTCCTGTTTATTTTCATTCTCATTCTCAAAAATGACACAAATGCGAACCTATAAAACTACCTCATTTTCAATTATTTTATGGTGAGTGAAATGTTCGGTAGCCTGATAGAGTAGAGTAGAGTAGCCTCGCGGCGAGTTGAGTCTCGGACTTTTAATCGCGAGACCCGAGTTCGATAACACCTACTGCCGACGTCCTCTAGCTTTGCGATACAAATATATCGTTTACTGAGGGTGTCTTGATGAAAAATTTCTAAAAAAATACAGGGCTTGTAAATTATTGCTTTCTTTATATAAAACATTAAACCACTGTGATTAAAAAAACATAAAATAAGTTATAATTAATTTTGAATTTACGCAATAATTTTAAAAATAAAAGATTTATAAATTTCTTTCGTTACATTACAGACATTTTTTTGTTGAAATTGTGGTTGTATAGTATTAGAAAAGTAGATTTATTTCACTTAGAAAATGGTTTGGTGCAATTCGAAGTTACGTGATTAATTTCCAAAATAAACAAACAAACATTTATTTTCATTTGATTTTCAGAGCTGTGTTTATTTATTTCCTTCCAAAAATTGAGCAAGATTTTCTACTTAGTCTTTCAATTGTCAAGTGTAAGAGTATATTGTTGAGTCTTTTATCAAGCAAAAACAGTAATAATTCTGAAACCTTTGTGTCGAACAAAAAGACGACGGAAGTTTTAGCGGCACTAGGTATTTCGGAAATTATTAACCTTCTTGTATTATTATTTTTGTATTCAGCTTGCTTTCTATGCTCAACAATAGACTTTCTACTACTACATAGGAACGAGCAAAACGAAATACGCTTTATGAAATCCAATCCAATAATTGATTTCATAATTTTTTTACCATAAAACATGTACGGTGCTACCTACTCGACACTCCAAGTTCACTTTGTACAAAGAACTGTACCTCATGTAGTAGACTGAAGTCGGGGGTGAGTTGGGGGTTGCTGTTTCCTCGACGGCAGACAAGGAATACAGGATATTATACTTACCCGGAGGGTAATGATAGCAGATAAGGTGTCCGGTGCGTCGAGGGGGAAGAAACTCAGCTAACACCGTCAAAAAACGTCGGAAAGCCGCCTAGCAGACCACATGAGTGATGCTGCTCGCGGCTCCTTTTCAGCACCTAGGCACACCCCAATAAGATATTAAAGTGTTGAGAAGGCAGCCATTACATTGATACAAATCATTAATTTGGAGCATAGAAATGTAAAAATAGCCAGTATTTGAAATACATATTAATTCATCATTCTGTTCATAAAAAAACAACAAAAATCAACAGTAGACTTCAAAAAGAGGAGTAATAGGTACTGATTATTCTTGTGTTTCTAGTCTATTATTACTTCGTGCATAATTTTTTTGCAAATTTGATTATCAATTCATCACATTTTTGTAACATTATTTCTTAATGGGAAACATTTCAGGAGGTAAAATTTGATCTGGCATATTTATAGTGATACTTACATAGTTGTACATCTGAAGAATTTGGACATATTCACCGATAGGTATGAGTTATTATTTACTCGAACTATTTATCAAACATTTCGTTCTAAATAAGGTAATAAAGTCCTTCAAGAAGTAGAGAATAATCTTTATCTATCAATATTATTTATACTGTCACAATATCTTCCAAATAATAATAATAATAATCTTTATTCAAATAGTATAGTACATCTTCACATCTTCACAACGATTTGTCCATAATTTATAAATACCATGAACTTTGGCGCTGACGTAACAACAACAGAGATTTACGCCCAGTTCAAAATCATGTGCGTTGGCGTTTTTTTTTTTATATTCACCAAACATATCAAAACCTTTTTCGATTATTAACGTTACATATACCTACGTGTGTTCAAATTAATTAAATTAAAAGATACACTACATTCCTTTTATCGACACAACAAAGAATATATATTAATGATAGGCATAATTAATTAAAACTTGATTTAACTGTAACCCTATATCCCCATTGTTGTCTCCGGGTGATTTACGTTCACGTAGGTAACAATATCACGTTACGAAGGTAAACTGGAATATCCATAAGTAAATATATAATATGTAACTACAATAATACATTATGCATATTAATCTATGTACCAACTGTTATATTACAGTTATCGTTCTACAATACTATATTTCATGTATATTATTTGATAAATTATACAACAGATTTGTTGTATATAACCTCGTATCTTAAAGCTTAGCTATATTGACAGGTAAGAACTATGTTCGATAATATAAGATGACTAATATTAACCTACCAGTCTAATTACCTTTTTCTACAATAACTAAATTCTTTCAAGACCATTCAAATGTTTACTTGAAAAATAATTTAATTAAAGTCTACTTAACTGTTTAAAAATGCAACTTTAATAGTTTGATGTAAGGGAGGGTGTAAAAAGAGGCGGCTATAGAGTATAGGGGATAATGTGCAAGTTCAGAGCAATGACTTCAACTGGGGTCTCTTATAACGCTCCAAGAGTACTATTTACAGAGCGAGAACGAATGAATTTAGATAAAATAATCTCGATTAAAACTCATACATACAGTTAGGCTGTACAGATTAAGCAACTGGTAAGTTATAATAATATATTATGATGTGTAAAAAACAAATAGGTATCATTTCCAACATTTTATGAAAATAATAGTAGCTTACCACTAATACAGGTTATATGGGTTAGTTGGAAGATATCTCTTCTGCGATAAACTCGCCCATTGCACAATATCATTTATTTGTATTACATTATTTTATAACTTTGTATGTATTGTGCGATAAAGTTTGAATATATTATTATTACCTATTTATAATACAAAAATCACTTGGTTCACAAAGAAAATAATTATACTTAGTAGCTGTTTGACTAACCTACACAATACTACAACTCCATATTGTTTCCGTACGCTTGTTTAACCCTATAATAAAAACACTGATAAAACTTTCAATAAAAAATAATTGCCCATAATATTGCATGTTAACGCGAATCGCGATTCCCACATTGGAGCGCTCTTAAGCGACAAGGCGCTTTAAGGCGAGACATAGCTTCTATTGTCTTATGGGTTCGCATGAATCGTGTTCCTGGTTTGTTCCAGTATAATTAAATGAATAAGGAAATAAAAGTATTATTTATTATGCGTCGCTCGCACTGATAAATTTATTTATCCACACACACCTACATAATAACTTGTTCGATTAACTCACACAAATATTCATATCACAATAATTATTCATGTGTCCATTATCACAGCTACATAAACTAAGCGTTCTTTCCGCACAGCACAACTAACACGTACCCATAATATACCTACTCATCTTATTATATTATATAGTCACACATACAACCTTTTAGGTCGATAATTAGACATTCAAACTTTGTTACAATGAAATTACAGAGGAGCAGAAGTGCAGGAACAATCTTAATGTCAGGATATTTGACTTTCCGCGTAAGCGCATTGTTTATAAAATCAATTTAGTACTACTTTCAAATAACACTAATATTTTTAGAAAATGAAAAAGTATTTCTTTATACTGAAGAATATAAATTGTGAAAGAGACATCTTTCGACTTATCAGGTCATTATCGATCGCTTTCTATAATTGACCTTATTATGAAATTCTACTACGTAAGCACCACTTCTTTTACCAGATAAGAACTACATATGTTCGTTTACCAACACAACAAATAATAATAATTATTTTTATTGGAAGTTTTTTAAAACAATAGTACCTAATACTGAACTTACTTACTTACTTACTGCTAACCTTCTTCTGCTGGATATAGGCCTCTTCAAAACTTTTACAAACTTTCCTATCTCAAGCAACACGATACCACTGTTTTCCTCATGATCTGGACAATATCGTCAAGCCATCTTTTTTGGGTTTGCCACTCATCCTGAAAGTCTTGATTGTATATTGGCACAGATAGAACAGCTTGCATATTTATTATATGCAGCTGGTCTACTGGCTACCCTACTTGTGGGATATGCTGTGACGGTATAGTATAGTAGCAGTATCTTTTTTGGGGTCTTCCTACACTTCTTTTGCCCTCTCAGAGCCTACATTCAAGAATTCTGGAAGTCCACTTACCATCATCTCGTCATCACCACATGAACAGCCCATTGGCATTTCAGCTTGGAGACTTTATCAATAATATCGACGACTTTTGGGGTTTTGACTTTTAATAGGCTTATGCCGTGAATTTTTGTAAAATAAATAATAAAAATAATCATTGTCACTTTTGAGTTCTTTAGGCAATTTATTTTAAGCACTTTGTTCCGTATGTATTTTGTAAAAGTTTGTTATCTGTGGATTATTGAATGTGAATATAACGAAATCCTTAAATCAAAACTTGAACTAAATAAAGAGTGATCTGAAATTATATCTACCCTCCCGTCGCGAAGAAATGTAGATAATTTACATTGGATAATAATATAATGCCCCAGGATTCTCCAAATTGTAATTATACCACTGGTATTACAGTATTATTTACTAAGAACATAAAGGAATACTGGAAAGTGACCATCAAAATTTTCCATATACTCTATCATAGGAATAGTGAAACAAACGGCTGGTTTCTTTAATTTGATTTTGTGTGAAATATTTGACATTTTCTTATAACTGTAAAATAATTAAAAATAAATAAATATATGCCGGTATTTTAATTGTTTATTATTTAATATACTCATCGAGGAATTAGTTCTTAAATTTAGATATTAATTTAATTATAAGTATTTTCAAGTACTCGTATTAATTTACTCATCAATTTTTAAGTACAAAACCCTTTTTTAATTCATCGTTCATGTTATTAGTTTTATTATTAATATAATGTTTTGTCAACTGAAATAAAAGAAAATTTTGAATACTCTTGAATACCTATGTACATAAAACTACAATTTACAGAAATCTTAGATTCACAACCATTAACCTACATAATATGTGTATACAAACATGTATCTAAATAAGTACCTACTATCAATTACTATAGAGGTGAGGGGTTGTTTATTATGAAAGTTTAGGAAGATAATGGAATCCTTCCATTTTGAATTTACAATTCATATTTATTTTGATACATAAATGACAGTTTTTTATATGTTTTCCTAATAAGGGTATCCATAAAAGATAAATATACAATAATAAATTAGCATCGAAACACAATTTCTACATCCACCTAAAGAAAATTATTTTGCATAATTGCGAAATTCATTTACATAGGCATAATAAATCCAAAATAAATAAGAAAATATTTTTTTTATTATTTGAAATATATAATATGTTTGCATATGTTTACACACGGACTAAAATATTTATATAGGGATTATACTTTAGGTACACCGTGTAACTTTGTATACTGTAAGTAACGGTAGTTACCTAGGTATATATTTACATGTGAAATGAGGATATTTCAAAGTTAACGAAGTCGTGTAATGTTCGCAAATACTGGTATTAAAATATCTTCAAGTAAGTTTTTATGTTTCATATCAAAGTTCAGAGGCTGGTGTCACAGAGTCTATGGAGAATGTTTTATTTTAAATAATTGGCTTGAATTTCAGATGCCGCGGCCGCATTTCATTAATACATAAGCTCTAACTATACTTTCTCGTTACATCCAATTTAATGCAAATTTTGAAGTCACGTTGTATTAACAAGAAAATAAATTTATAACCAAGCAATTTCTCCATCCCAGCATTTATTAAATTAATATTTTTTTCAAAAATGTACTCTTGCTACATTTGTTGAAATATTAGGTAATCATTAACATTTCTGAATCAGTATAAAAATCAATCACTTTGTACCATCATAGGATATCCCACAAATCAACAAAACGCCTGCATAATAGTATAATCAACATGTAAATTGTCTTCTCTATGCCAGAAAAAATAATTCGATAAATACATATGTACCTCATCGTTGAATTAATTATTAGATCACTATTCTATGAATTTGCGATGTTTGGTTTTATTTTACTACGTATATTTTATTATTTCTCTTCTTATGATGATTGGTTGCATATTTAAATAAAATGAATGTAGGGGTAAAGTATCGCATGATATTTTTACTGAAAATTAAAAAAGGTAGAAAAATAAAGCTTAAATTTACTAAGACCTTAAAATATAGAAACGCTTTCATTGGTTGTATAGGCTTTAACTTCCTAGCACTTCATTTTAAATTATATAATAATATAAATGTTACATTAAAACAATGTTAATAATTATTTATTTAATTATAAATAAACTATTCCAAATTTATTATTCTTAATAAATTTTCAAATGTTTATTTAGGTTTGCATTTACTTATGTACAGAATAGTCTTAGGATGTACAAACAGTTGAAAAATATTTTCCCTTTAATAAATAAAAAAGTCGTTTTTGTCTTATTACTCTTCAATAATATTTTTTTTCTCTTGAATATTTCTTTATTATCATCTATGAGTAGACGCCGGAATATAGATATAGCAAGGCCGACCTCAGCAGAGATGAATTAATAAAGATCAACGTCTATTACATCCCTCAATTTATGAAATACAAGTAATAAGAAAATTACTATCTAGGGACGATTTTTTCTGCCTTTCTTTGCGAAAAGAAGATGATTACGAATAAATATGTAGATAAATAAAATATGCATTCAAGTCTAGTTTACAATTTATATTTATATAGGTACATATTTACTATATTGGATCACGTTTTGACCCAAATATTATTTTTATTTTCATATAAATATAAAAGCCTATGTACTTTGTGTATCTATCTATAATATTTATAAGATATTTGAAATTGTGAATAATGTCCCATGGTAATTACTTTCGCCGATTCCATACAACCAACGCAAACGTGAGGAGAGAATAATTCCTTTACACGTATGTATGTGCGTACATATAGATACACTTACTTACTTGTCAGCACCTCAACTTATAGCAAAGTACAATATGTTACACACTAAAGCAACTGCCTTATAAAAAATTAAAGTAATAAATTCTCAAAAAAACACCACTCATTACTTCAAATACAACCAACCGTACGAGTGCGAGTGTAATATTCATAACTCCACATCACTCGAGGTCTACGTAAAGAATCCAAAATTGAAATAGACATTTTCAATGGAAATAAGGGTATGCGGCCCCGATCCCACGGGTATACATTTTCCTTCGCCCAACATATAAATATATTATTATTCTAACATATACGTTGTGTCAAAAAGCTCTTAGGCTTTTCAAAACAAACATCTTTTTATGTAATAATAATAATAATGCTCTGGCAATTAATGTAATATTTCGTAAAATGTACCCATAAATTTTATTTCATCGTATAAATTTTAAATTATTACAACAGTAAAACATTTTTAGAGCAAGAACATCATAATATAGAGTTTAGTTATCATAATTATATCAAATGTAGAAAAATTTCTATAAGAGTAGATACCTAACTGTTTACATATCGTTATTGAAAATATGGTACCTACTCCTAATTACTTACGTACATATTGAGATGCAAATTCAATGCACGTCTACTAGTAGTCTACCTTTCATCAAATTTAAAAACATTTTTCATAAATTATTATCAATTAGATTAATGATACTGAAAAACATCTATGAAGTTTAATAAAATAAACCAACCCCAAGATATATTTAATTTCAGCAATTAAATATTTACGAACGTTTGTCGGCCTTGGAGCTTAGAAAGCTCATACTTAAATTATATTATGTAGACTATTGATATGTTCTTTCTCATGTAATAAATACTCGTTTATGTCGCGTCTTGCTGCATCTTCAATATTCTCAGTGCAATTACAAATCACAAATACACAAAATCCTTCGCACTAAATCGTGAATATTGAAATGAAATAAACAACAGAAGACCTATCTCTTGATTTTATATTTCATCACGTGTTCTGCCAAATGTATAGAAATATCAGGGTGTATTTTATCATCCTAAGGGAATCCATCTAGCAACATCATGTGTTCATATTTATTCATTTTACAGGAGTACATTTATTACAAAACCTTGAATGCCTTGAATGAATAATAATAATTACATATTACAAAACCAGTCACGTACGAATGTGTACACTTTTATGAATTCTTTACAGTTATTTATCGCCAATTATTATTACCATTTTCCTTTTATTTCAATAAGAATGCTTTTTCCCTATCACTCTAAAAATCGTCAACCATGAATTCATATTCCTGTAGCTATTTTACGCCCTTTGAATAATGTTTTGTAGACCAGAAGCAATTTTATTATGTTCCCGTTTTTCAAATTTTGTTTATGGACATTTTGTTTACTATTGTAAACATTCTGACATACCTATCTGCTTCTACAATAACGAAAATTTTATCTGATAACAAAAAATGTAAAAATATCCCTGCAAAAGAACATTGTTCAAATTAATAGAATGAACTTTTTCTAAGGAAAAAATACATTTTTACCTTTCATAAAAAATATTACACAATATTGCCGTTGATTACCTTCATTGTTTTTATTCGCTTTCCCCTTTTCTTTCATTCCTTTTTGCCTTTCGCCCCAATGAAGGAAAGAGTAAATAATATTGTTATATTATTTGAACACTAAATTCACAACACGGAGCTTTACATGTCTTTTGTAAAACTAAATTAAGTTACAATAAGTTATTGAGAAATTCAAGCAAATTATAAATTATTTATAAGGTAAATTCACACAAAGCGTTAAACAAGGCCGATATCAATAATAATAACTAGACAATTTATAGTGCGCCGTTTTGTGGAATATATTCACTTCATGGGCGCATCAAGCGTTATAATATACCTATAAAATACAAGCATTTTTAGTAGGTAACAAAGTATAGGTGCAACTAGGTATGGGTATCCACTTAGCCCTTTTTTAAAAGAATATTGAGTCAATATGGAAGATATAAACATATACATGGATGCTTACTTAATTTTCTATTATTAAAATAATAGAATATTAAATAAGCATCCATGTATATGTTTATATATTTAATTACTGTACCAGTACCAGTCTACGACGCTAGGCAAAATATCTCGATAATTCCATGAACCAATGTGGCGATTGCGACTTTTATCTACTTAACTGCAAGTGAGTGAGTAGGTACGCTAATGAACATAAATGTGGTGGTGTTTTTGACAAAATGTGTTTTGCGACTGTTATAATTCGAATGGATTATTTTTAATATCTGTTTCCCCGTTTTTAATGAAACCGTAAAACAGTGCCAATGCGCGTGGTTTTAAACAACATCTCAATATATTTTCTTTACTTTCAATTCTAGAGAAAATTCGGTACAGATTTTGACAACCTACAAAACTAATGTTATGTCAAAATTAGTGCCAGTATTGACAAGAAAATTCTCGTTTAGCTTATGAGAACCAAAATTTGGATGTCTAAAAACAAATCGATATATTTTACAGAACCAGAATTCCATGATCCTCTATGATTTGGATTAATGGAATGTTTTGAGTTATTATAGAGGAGAGTACGGTGACAAATAAAAAGCTATTTTTTGTTGATTTTTTAATATTATTCATTAAATATATTCTTACTAAAATTATTTATTTTTCCTTAAACCTATAATTTCTATAATTTTAAGTGGTTTCTCAATTCCTCTTTCCATCAAACCGGTACCAAGAGTTTTTTTCACGTTATTAATAATGAAGTAAACTTTCAAGAAAAAGGTTCATGTTGTGAAAATTCAATATTCTCCCTTATCCCTAAACAAGAGAATTGGAACAATATACCTATTTATTTATTGAGTCGACGTTTATTTTGAAAAAACTTCATGTTTAGGTATATGTGGAAAAAAACTGAATTGGCTTTAGTTTTACTTAAAAAAAATTAGTAGTAACCTAGACTTCATTAGTTTGACGATGATTGAAAGTCGAAAGCAGGTCACTACTCAATAAAATTTTAAGTAAAACTAAAATCAATTGTGTTTTTTTCCATATATTATGGAACAATGATGATGATGATTCTGGATGATTTTATTTGACGCCGTTTATCAGTCCCTAGACCGTCTCAAGGGCGCCGGTGAAGAGTTTAGTTTTCAATTTGCTTCTGAAGCTGGTGACATTCTGACTATCTCTCAATGGCACTGGTAGGCGATTCCATGTAATCGGTCCAACGACATCAAAGGCCCTCTCATAGAAGATATACTTACCGGAACAATATACTTAAAGCAAATAAGTCTTATGAAAAATACCACCTCCTACCTTGATACGACATCGTCCCGGTGGGACGATGTCGTATCAATTTAGGGGCTCGTCCGGGATCACATTACTTGTTTATACAAATTCCATATTTACAGCACTATTATGAGGCATACACTTCTAAATTCACCATATTATTTCGTACGAATTGTCTAAACAAACTCTGCAACAACTAGTTATAATATATTTATTATTATTAAGAATGGAATACTGTCTCGTGAGTTCGCGGGTAACCAACCACGGAGCCAAGCCCCGTGGCGAGATGTTGATGTCTCCAATGCGAAATTCGAACTAACTTGCTAGCGAGGGAAGCGCGTCTATTAAAAAAACCGTTGGTTTAACGAATTTCGTGTCGAGTGCAGATCGAATCACCAGCTAGTCACGTGACATAACAGGTGTTTTGTATAACGTTCGATTATTATTATTATTCTGGAAGACTCATGGACAACAAATGAATGTAGGAACATTAGCCAGTATGAACTTCTTACGCAGCGATTATTTAATGCGTAGCAACCTACATACATAGAAGTATTGAAGAGAGTACCTGTATGACTCCGATAAACTATATCTCAGAAATCCAAGACTTTTATTTATCAGTTTATCATATTTCTAAACTTCTTTTTATCTTCCTTTTTAGTAAATAAAGAAACGAAAAAACACGATTAATACGTATATGACAAGATAGACAAATAGTTCTTTTAAGTCCAAAATTAAACTACATAGATATTTTCAAAAAATAACTATTCATATTCAGATACAAAGTGTCCAGCAACATGTTTGGGTTTTAAGAAAGTAAGACATCGAATAACAGTGTGATATGGAAACATGTTTCTTTGTTGTCGCTCCCTCAGTGCTGAGGATCTTGACTATCATTTTTTGTACCTATAGGTGTGGTCAAAAATACAAAAATACTGTCAGTATTATATCTCTTGTCAATGGTATAGGTTTACCGAAATCGATCGCGATTTAAATAATCAAGTAACGGATGTGCATTGTAGAATACTTAAAAAACATTCAAAATAATCTAGTCAATTGATAATTTATTTTTGGTCTTTTACGCAATACTCCCATTAGCATAGTGCCTTAGGCGCTTACCATTTTTGCTCGCCGTAAAGACCGCCACTGTTTTTTTGACAAAAAAGTTATAGTAAAACTCGTGCTCGCTCCACTGAAAAGTAGGTTATTAGTGAGTTATTAATACCTATCATGATAGAAAAAAATAATATCGTGATCTTCAAACATTTTTTGTGAATAAGATATTTCCAAAATATTATAAAATTCGTCTTATTTAAATAAATAACCTTTAATAATATTCAAAATATAAGTGGAGAACAACATCTTAAATAAAGTATTACACTATGACCAGTAAAAGGTTGAGATTTACTTAATTAGAGTTTCTGTTATATCCTTGAATTAATTACACAATGAATGTGTATAACTAATATGAAATTGCATAAATGTTTTTGTTCTCTCAATATTAATAGATGTAATACATCGTTGGCTTTGTAGTACTACGTATCGCATGAAATCCTTTGATTATTATAGCACAATATTTGATGTAACCAGTTTAATTAGTACCATTGTTATTGTTACTGAGGCAATATTATTATCTTGCAGCAGCATATCTACTTACTAATCTTGTATTACCAATAACAATTTGATTATTATTAATATATCCAAATTAGCCTATCTGATACCAGAATATGTTGTGGATACATAGAATATTGCTAGTGTAGTCTACTGTACGTACTAACATAATACGTAACAATCAATATCTTTGTTCTTTAATTTTTTTATCTCGTACTAAACTTTCACCAATACGCATCAATATCCATCATAGATCTAATTCGGCGCCAGTGTCTTTCATATGTTATACCTAGAACGATGAGTTTAGTTATTTATTTATTTATCAACACATGTGATATACGGATTACAGCCCTTAGAAACAGCCTTTACTGTACAGTAACATAAAAAACACACTTGAAGCAAACACAATCAAGATATAAGATACAATGAAGACGAAAACCAAAACTACATGGGATTCTCAATGAAAAGCATGTACGAGTACCTTCGAACAAATCCGCTTACAGCACATTTCCTCATTTTTTTACATTATTCACAACAATACGTACCTACTACTGCATGTTAAAAAAATCAATTAACTTAAAACTTAAATTTTACATAAAGCTTCTAAAATGAACGGTATTTTTATTGAATTAGTTTTTTATTTGGCAACATGCGTCAAAAAATATAGTCAATTTCGTGTGTCGCTGTTTAGGAAGTAGAATTCCATAGTGTAAATGTTTTTTCTACTACATTGGTTATATAAATAATAATCCTGGAGCTCGTATTGACACGGACTAACGGTGTATATAATTATTATATCAGAGCATCTAGTAATACTTTTCTTCCCTTTCATTCATTTAAACAAAAACTTGTGGAACCTATAACGTAATACATGACACACTTTACGAAATAGATTGGAGCCAATTATTTTGGAACATGGCAGATCTTAGCACTTTGACTGATGTTTTTGTGGTATACTTACTTATATAAAAAAAACTCATATTATTATTTAGAATATCTTCACATCAAAATATTCTAGATGAGACATGCATGATAAGGGAATGTTCATAGAATACGAAGATACCTCACTTAATTTTATGACAATTTAGTTTTTATTAATGTAAGGCTTGAAGAATAAAGCTTCCATCTCAGTGCTTCAATAACTTCAATAATGAGATTAATAAATTATTGGAAAACAGACGCAATCCTCAAGTATTTTGGACGAATACTTTATCACTGAATTCTGGTACTGAGGATTAAATTAACTCCATGCAGAAATGAAATATGGGAATAATTTCACGAACGGTGACAAAGATAAAATAAAAACTAACATTACGTGTATAGACAATTCACACAGATCGAACTGGTCCCATACTAAGATAAGAATCTTGTATTATGGGTACTAACGCGATGATACACATGTATACTATGCACTAAACACATTTATACATGTAAAACCCAGACCCAAGACAATTTGAAAAAGATCATTCTTCAATCTGCCCTCGCCGGGAATTGAACCCAGGACCTCGTAACTCAAAGGCAAGAGTATTACCTCCGTGCCACACCAGGCACAAATTCCTTGGTTTGTTTCTTTAACACGGTTTATATACAAGAAGTGGCAGCAACTAATCCCGAAAGAGTTATGCAGCCCTGCAGGCAGTAAAAATAATAATGTTAAGGAAGATATTATTATGCTTTTAAAATGAACATACGTTATCCAAAATCAGTTGGTTCCTTTTTTAGATTATTAACACAAGTAAAATTTGATTAGGATTTTTATGTAGTGATGTTTCCAAGGAAAATATGCTTAGTCGAAGATCATTAGTAAGTTTCTGCACTCCGTATATAAAACACAATCATTTGAATGATAAAATCTTTGCATTTTAACCACAAATTATTTTTAAGTGTACCTACCTATTATCTTTCATTTAAGTAATGGACCTAGCTTTCTTCTACATATAGTGAATAACGAATCATGAAAAATATCAACAGCTTTGTTTATAATTATGTTAGAATGTCGAAAAATTTCAATTATTTTTTAAATAGCAAATATTTTTCAAATATTTTTTAAATATTGCGCATACTTTAAGAGCATTTGAATGCGACCACTGTCTGATCTCTAACTTATAGCGTGAATAATAATAATAATAAAGATAATTTGTATTTGGCGCCGTTTAATGATCCGTGACCATCTCAAGGGCGCCATAACATTGATACTATTGAATCTCTCCAACATTAGTTCTTTCGACCCGTGAACTATTTACTGCCTGAATGTTCCGATTGATATCTCAAACTATAATTTATTTTCAATGGAGTTGAGACTCATTAGTCTGCATGATCGCATAATGTTGTTTGATCTCCTGGCATTGAAAAGGAGAGTGAGTGGTTGTCCGGATTGCCCAGAATTGCTAGCTTTATTTAGTGAACTTTTATGTTACGGGGTCATTGACAACACTAGCATATTACACACCCATTAATCGACTCCATGTAATAAGAAATAGATACATACTACATTGAAAATGATATCATCAATGATTCGGAATACACTTGAAGGAATGAGCTACGAACAAATTCGAAGGCTTTCCACTGAAGATCCCCTGTAGCTTTTGTTTTCGTTTCTTTTGTTTTTCATAACTTGTTGAATGTTGACTGTTTTTGTTTCAAATATGTATATTTTGTTTTGTTGTTGACCATAAACGCTTTTTGTTCATTCATTCGGTTAATAAAGAAATAAATTGATAGTCAATTGTATTGTAGGTCTCATTTATATTTATTTAATATTTTGTACATATACGTACAGTATACTTTTAAATAAAACCACAGAGGGTACATTGTTATAATAACATCGTTGTCCCGGTACTCATTATTCCTAACTAATTATTACTTCTACAACTACAAAACCATTATGACATATCCTACAAGTGGTATAGCCAGCTGACGAGCTGCACGTGATAAACACGAAAGATGTCCTTGCCGAACCAACAAACATTCAAGACATTCAGGACGGGTGGCAAACCTCAATGGTGAATTTAAGGTGTAAATGTAATTGTTTTTCTCTCCTAACGAATTTCTAGTACATTATTCAAATACTATAAACAAATACGGTGTTTCATTTTAAATCTTTTTTTAATTATGTTAAAATGAACTTTCAGGAAGTTATTCCAAGTACTAAACAATCATTACTATGAATGATATTATAATATGTTTAAATCGCATAGTACTCGTGACAGTATTCCGCTAAGAGTAAGTACCAACTAAAAGTTTAATTAAAGTACCTACTATTTAATCTTAAAAGCTCTTTATTTCTGTAAATAATAAAGTATAAAACAAACTGTAAATGCGACAAGTTTATGAAGAGATTAAATGAAGTTATCTTACATGTATGCAATATGCATCATGTACTGGTAGTAAGGAGGTAACTCAAATCACCTCATTACAACACCTTCAAGATAATCACAGGAAAGAGGTCATTAAAGTTTAATACTACTAAACCATCATACGAAGTCGTGGGGTCAAGTAAATTTTATCCAAGTAAACCGTCCGTGAAAGCTATAATTATTACTAACTTCACGTGTGTAAAATAACAACGTACATGTATGTAACTACCGCCCATGTTGTTGTTACTTTATGACTTCACGTGCAACTAATTAACATGGATACACATTTATGTAAGTTACAAACATTATAACCATAATGGTATCACATCGGACTGAAAAATCAGAAAAAATATCATTATTACTTCTGACAATAAGATGATTCTTACAAGGATCATTACAGCTGAAGGCCAATGCGATCCCGGAAGAAAACTTTAAACGATATCCAAAGAATAACACAACTACAACATATCCTCGATTTTTCTTATAAATTCTGCATACGTCACGTTAAAGATATCAACTTCTCCAACCAGACTATTAAAAATTTAAATAGCCCTTCCCACTGGGGAGTTTGCCAATATGTTTGCTCTGCTTTGATGCTGGTAAAAAAAATCGTGATGCCGAAATATACAGTTTATTATTCAAACAAAATTTACTGTAGAGACCTTTCAATAAACTTTACTTAGAAAAAAAATACGTCATAAAGGACCAGCATTTGTCGGACATGAATCTATTCGATATGAATCTTAATATATATTTTTTTTCAATTTAATCAATTTATTGACAAATTTTTTTTTAAAGATTTATGTGGGCTTTATTATAAACCCAAATACAACTTAATACACCTTTCACAGTAAGTTAAAAGCTTGTGGAGCGTTTCCTACCAAGCAATACAACTTGTGGACTGGGATTGGTTTCGGGCAGACAGTTTACAGTTCACATGTCTGACGAATCTGGAGTGTGTGACTGTGATGCAGCACAGACCGTGCCTCTCTTGTTGGAGTGTCCATTGTGGTCTGTCATATGCACTATGGAGAATATTTTTGACTTTGACTTATTCACTAAATTATTTCTACTTAGAAATGCATATGAATATATATATTTTTTCATTATGAATAATGTACTTTCCTGTGTGGTGTATGAGCTATATAGAGAATTGTAACTGATAAAGTGTAAAGGGAGTGAAAGAAATTAGTTGATGAATATTATTATAATGCTATTTTTTATAGTTTGTAAAGGCTTTGAATGAGAAATTTGTGTTTTTTTTCGTTAATGTAATGTATGATTTTAAGTAAAAGGCATTAGTCGTTTATTTGATGAAATAAATAATATTTAAATAAGTATATATTTTAAACTGTTCATGACACAAAAGTTTAATATTATCTTTTGACTTTAATCATGTGTAATTTAATTTTAAATAACTGTCGTGTAAAAAAAAGAAGATTTTTCATGTTGTTTTAGCAAATCTAAACGACAATTTTGGCTGCTATATTCTGTGTAACTTTTGTTCCTATAAGAACTTGTTAGTCTGTGCCTCGTTTGGACGGAAAACATCAAATAGTGTAGATAATAAATTATTCGAAATCTTTGAGAAAAGAATCCGAACTTGACGACATTCCGGCAACGTTTAGAATGCTGACAATGCAAGTTTCGAGAGACCGTGCGGAAGGGAATAATAAACTAGGGCAATCGTAAAAAAGTTGACATGACCAAATTAATAAGACTCTCATTCACATTTTTTTCCTATCCGAGGGTCTGTGAAGTTGAAAGCTTTATATAATCGACACACATACTTCACCCAACAGTAGTAATTTATATTATAAGCGCCATGCCATTGTATTCATTACTAACATCAAATTGAAATATGTCTTTATTTGATAGTAGGATCCTTCCATCCTAAAATAAACATTGTAAAATGATTTAACGACCATTTATGGATATTTTAAACACGTTTTATTTTCATTCATTATCTATTTTTATATATTAATGCTCATTTAGGTACACTTTATGACATATTATTATTATGTTCTGTACTGCCTACAAAATAAATAAATAAATCATCGAACATAACTATGTCTATCTTAAGGTAAGCTACTTAGTAACTAGATTCTAAGGTTTTGAACTTATTAACTACAGATCTAGAATATTTCAGTTCTTCTTTTGGAGATGCATTGGGGTTAATTATACACTGAGATTCATTTTAGTCTACATAAAATTAAAAATAAAGGTGTGCATTGAATTTTTCTTTTTAATATGCTGTCCCAAACAAATTGACACAATAATGGCTCTCAATTTTCTAAAAATGTGACATTGACACGAAAACTCCAAGTTAACAGTGTTATTATGTTTTATTGAGAATGTACACGAGGTAGTAATACAAAAGTAATTAAACAAAAGGAGTTATTAGATAAAGGTACGATTAATTCATTTCTTTACTTAATTCAAATGTCAACTACCCACACAGTCCTACCTACCAAAGTCAAACTTATGTTTATCTTGATCGTTACAATAACCTTGTTGGTTTTTTTCAGTCTAAATTATTCAGCTTTTATTATGTTTAATTACTGCTGCATCTATTTCATTTTCTTGCAATAACAAATTAGGTGAAATAACTAATACCTCCGATGCAGGAAAAATAATTTATATGCCATCAGCATACTTCGGGAAGCAAACAGATTCCAGTAAACAGGGGAACCTGCCACACATTTGGCAAGACAGCCTGTAAGGGGAGACACCCGATTACGTTACATCGTGTTACATTTAGAAGCTGGATCATCGTCGGGGCGCCTTCAGATCCAGAAGGGGAGTCTGTAACACCACGTAATTTTTATATGGCATAATAATAACATCACCCGCCGGATTCAACTAGCAGCCGCTACCCAAACACAGGAAGTACGTATTAGTCACCCGATTTGCCGATAGATGTCTCATCGATGGAATGTTCGCGAACCTTCTAGAACCTTCCAGAACAATCTAACCGGAAATAGGAAGGTGGAGTCCAAGGCCAAGGTACATCCCCCTCCATCGTGACATCCACCACCAAGGCTACGATCAGCTGTTCCTTACTGCTAAAAGGGTATATAAACAGGAACACTTCATACAAACGGCAGATCGCCTCGGCCCATCCTGGGCCTAGGTCCTCCCTATACCTATATGCTGGTCACCTGCTGTACTGTGCCATCACAGGCGGTTAGGTGGTGCATTCCTTTCATACCTATACCTGAATACCTATACCTATATGCTGGTCACCTGCCGTGCTGTGCCATCACGATCGGTTAGGTGGTGCATTCCTACATGCTTGTTCTTCCTAGTGAGGTATAGCATCCCAAAACCACTACCTATATGCTGGTCACCTGCTGTGCTGTGCCATCACAGGCAGTTAGGTGGTGCATTCCTTACCTGCTGGTCGTTGGGACTCTAGTGGAGTCCGCAACGGAGCAGTGTTCCTCTGATCCTCCTTGTTTAGTTCCATGTCCTGCAGTAAAGATCCGGGGATTGGAGACGTCCTCTCTGCCGCGTTACTCAGTGTTGGTTAATTGTTATAGGATCAGTGTAGTAGTGTCATTGTGGTATTTTTAGTATGGTATTCAGGAGGGTTCAATGTATAGGTATATGTAAATAGTGTTAAGTCGTAAATAAAAGTGTTCATATTGTTTATTGTTTAATTCTCTCGGTGTACCCCTTCAGGGACTACACCTGGCGCCCAAAGTGATTTTAGTCTTGTCTCTCTGCTCTCCCCTTAAGGGAGGAAATAACTGGTGTTATAAATGGCGGCCCAACTCGTGGCACGAAAACGACCCTGAACTCTTGAAAGTGTAAAAGTGAACAATCGTAGTTATATTGTACTTATAAAAACATGGACAGTGAAAGTGTTCTTATAAACTCTTTTGATAATATGTGATTATCATAGTGTCTAAAATTAAGTGTTTTGTACAGTACCTACTCATATAAACATTTACGGTACACAGTGAAAGAGTTTTCACGAGAACTATGTCGGTGCAATGTAAATAAGTGACTTTTGTGAATTAATTGTTTTCTGTAGGTACATTTTGACTATACAACGGTACACAGTGAAAGACTGCCTTCCATGACCAAGTAATGTAGGTACTTCAACGATTATGGTAAGTGTACCTACTGTTTGAAAGTATTGCCAGAACATTTTGGCACTTGGACGGTGCACAGTGAAATTGTAGTCTTGTAAAACTACAAGTGTTGCAAAGAAGTAAACTTTAACTCAAAATATTCATAATAGACTGTATACAAATATTTATACTATGTTTTGATAGAATGCTTGACAGTGTGTAATCTTGTGTTTTGCAAAAGTATTATAGAGGTGTTACATTGCACACTTTGAAAAAGGTGTGATAAACAGCATGTAAAATTATTGTGAAAGTATCGTCGTGCACATAGTGAAATGGTTTCATCTTTTTTTGCAAGCGAAGCAAATATGCCATGTGACAATAATATTAAAAATGATAATGATTTATTGATTATGGGAAAATTATAATAATAAAATATTGATTTGGTAAAACTAATAATAATAAGATTTTGTTAAATGAATGATATATATTAA
Organism: Athripsodes cinereus; assembly: GCA_947579605.1. Classification (NCBI taxonomy): domain Eukaryota; kingdom Metazoa; phylum Arthropoda; class Insecta; order Trichoptera; family Leptoceridae; genus Athripsodes; species Athripsodes cinereus. Next base: position 25,761,275 of record OX388306.1, on the reverse strand, counting down.
TAGTATTATTAAAGTAGTATGTCGCGTAATACTTAAAGAGTACACCCGTCCGCCATTGTTGTGCAAATTGTCAAGAGTGCTGAATTGCTTTATCAAAGTTGAGAAATGTGCAAGGGACAATGTAAATAATATAATAGTGTAAAAATGTTAAGATTTTTAATAAAATATTTTCCGTTTATATATTCAATAATCATTAAGAGTTGTAAATAAACGAATTTGAAGTTGTGTATAAAACAAGAAATAATCTGTAGAACATTTTTTAGTAATGTAAATGTAATAATTCATAGTGTATGAAATCTTGTAGAAGAGGTGTTCCTTCTCCGGTTTCGCGTTGTTATTAAGTGTTGTGTTCAACACCTCACATCACTGATGATGATGATGTTTATGCCCTGTGCCAGATCTTGCGAACAGGCACAAAGGAAGCGGCATTTGAAGAATAAATACCCCGAGAGCAAAATGTCTCTCGTCAGCAAAGTGACACTTAAAGAATGGGTGTCCATCGGTAAGAGTGGTGCGCACAACGCATACTTCTCAAGGACGTAGCAACGGGTACGTTCTGTCCAAGGGGAGGAGATTTCTATTCATCTAATTGGAGCAAATCTGATCCAAGGGGAGGAGAATAGTATATATCAAATTGAAGCAGTTTTGATCCAAGGGGAGGAACCAAGCTGCGTCTCATCCAGGAGAAGCTGCCATCGGATCAGCAAGACTACCAACCAATCATCCCACAGAAGAAACTGCCACCGTATCATCAGGAGTAGCTGTCTATTTATCGAGCAGAACCACCTGCCAATCAAACTGGCAGTATTGTGTGCTAATCAATCCTGCAGAACAACTTGCCACTCACCCCGCAGCGTTACCTGCTAATTAATGCCTGCTAATCAACTAGTGGAACTCCATGCCATCAGCATACTTCGGGAAGCAAACAGATTCCAGTAAACAGGGGAACCTGCCACACATTTGGCAAGACAGCCTGTAAGGGGAGACACCCGATTACGTTACATCGTGTTACATTTAGAAGCTGGATCATCGTCGGGGCGCCTTCAGATCCAGAAGGGGAGTCTGTAACACCACGTAATTTTTATATGGCATAATAATAACATCACCCGCCGGATTCAACTAGCAGCCGCTACCCAAACACAGGAAGTACGTATTAGTCACCCGATTTGCCGATAGATGTCTCATCGATGGAATGTTCGCGAACCTTCTAGAACCTTCCAGAACAATCTAACCGGAAATAGGAAGGTGGAGTCCAAGGCCAAGGTACATCCCCCTCCATCGTGACATCCACCACCAAGGCTACGATCAGCTGTTCCTTACTGCTAAAAGGGTATATAAACAGGAACACTTCATACAAACGGCAGATCGCCTCGGCCCATCCTGGGCCTAGGTCCTCCCTATACCTATATGCTGGTCACCTGCTGTACTGTGCCATCACAGGCGGTTAGGTGGTGCATTCCTTTCATACCTATACCTGAATACCTATACCTATATGCTGGTCACCTGCCGTGCTGTGCCATCACGATCGGTTAGGTGGTGCATTCCTACATGCTTGTTCTTCCTAGTGAGGTATAGCATCCCAAAACCACTACCTATATGCTGGTCACCTGCTGTGCTGTGCCATCACAGGCAGTTAGGTGGTGCATTCCTTACCTGCTGGTCGTTGGGACTCTAGTGGAGTCCGCAACGGAGCAGTGTTCCTCTGATCCTCCTTGTTTAGTTCCATGTCCTGCAGTAAAGATCCGGGGATTGGAGACGTCCTCTCTGCCGCGTTACTCAGTGTTGGTTAATTGTTATAGGATCAGTGTAGTAGTGTCATTGTGGTATTTTTAGTATGGTATTCAGGAGGGTTCAATGTATAGGTATATGTAAATAGTGTTAAGTCGTAAATAAAAGTGTTCATATTGTTTATTGTTTAATTCTCTCGGTGTACCCCTTCAGGGACTACACCTGGCGCCCAAAGTGATTTTAGTCTTGTCTCTCTGCTCTCCCCTTAAGGGAGGAAATAACTGGTGTTATAGAGTCAATTTAACTACAGTATAGTACGTATGTAGGTACGTAATATAATATCTGATAGAAATTACATATTATTTAATAAGTTATTTAATTGTCTGTCTGACAGGAGCAACAAGCGCACTTACATCAACACGACGCAGCGCTCACGCTGCAACAGTAAACAACACATACCTTGATAGACTATAATCACATGACGACGCTTCACTCTCCTGAAGATGGCGACAGCATGTTCACCGAAAGCTAGAGTTAAAAACTGCCACACGGAGATCCTGAAAACCACAGAACACAATACAAAAAGTCTGTTTTCCGAAAACAACTTTTTACATCATACATAACTCTATATCTTTTTGGAGGATTTTAAAATTTTGACACAATATATAGAAAGGGAATGAGTTTACATTATATGATTAGTGTCTTAAAATCATACGATACCTTCCAAAAATACTGAACTTGGCACAAATCGATCCACAAGAGAAGGGATACCGTTTCTTATAAATAATAATAACTCTGTGATATTGACTTAGTGAAAGTTTTGAATATAATGATGTACTCTTTTTGTCAAAGCTGTATAATTTGTTCCTGTAAGTTATTATGACATTATCGTATGAATAATTAAATGCGGATTGTGAGTGCTTAGGTTAATAATATTTGTTTGGCGTGTATCTACTTTCATATTATTATTTTGTAAAAAAATACGAAAATCAATAATCCGATATTTAAGTTGGTACCTAAGCACTTACCTTTCAGTCTAGGTAATATTGATATTTGAAAAACGATGACGGTTAATGATGCAATAACAGTGTAGGGCTGAGATATTATCATATTAATGTCTGTTTTACGTTGATGTTAGCGGTGAATTGGTATCATATAATATTCAAAATACCACATAGGTATAAAGTAAGTATATTTTATATTAACATATTGTATATACATATTATAATACTTGCGCCCCTGTGTACCAACATAAAATGAGCAAACATGGAGTGAAGTTAAGTTCTCATAATAGGTACATGCTATATTACAATACTAACCTTATAACGATGGCATATAAAACATTTTAGTTGTGTGAATGAAAATATATAAGTCTGTGTTTCATATTATAGTAGGTATTTCATACATAAATTCATAAGTGTTATTTTACCCTTGTTAATTCCTAGAAAAAATATGATGTGATATTTTGTTATTTACACAAAGTAAAGAATGAAGAGATTTTTTATGATTTATGTTTCAATTTTTTTAAGAATAATTTTCAAGATATATTTTTCCAGAAAATAAAATTCTATCCGACGATTGTAAGACAGAAAATTAAACAAAATTCTTAGATGAGTATTACGAATTAATGCTCATCTAGAATTTTGTTTAATTCTAAAAGGTTTGTATAAAAACATGAACCTTAATACCAGCTTTAATTAGATAAATAAGAACCTTAATAACAACCTTAATCCGCTCATGCCAGCATTTCATTGCTGTTTGGGGAAGACAAAATGTTTTTTTTTTGTTATCTAGATTATCTCTATTATTGTGTGTATTTTGCTTGGTTCACTTTGAGAAAATTGATAGTAAATAAATAAAAATATAAAATTATTCAGAAACATTTAATTCTATCCGTTGAATAAATGGGTTGTTCTGAATATAATAGACCTAACCCGAAATTTGAAATATGTTTAATGTACTTAATTAAATTTAATGTTGTTATGTATTGCAGGTGAATATTTTTGTGTGTATTTTATGTGATATTTTCAGCAGCCAAAAGTTTCAAGAATTATAAAATATATTTTCAATACAATATTTCAAATGACCTTAATGTAAATTTTATAAAGATCACACATGAAAACCATATAGGTTCAGGCCGTGATATCCGCTTATATGTACTATTCAGGTGTATGTACATGTGACTTATATACCAAAGAAGATCTAAGACGATATTATGATTTTACCTAAAGCTATACAAGTTATTGTAAATTGTGTAATCATAGTATTCATGTATATTTTTTGAAATAGATTATTATTATTAGTATTGTGCCCTGAAGTCACAGTAAAGAGGTAGGACAAACGTAAGATACACCAGAATCGATATTTAAAATTGAGCTGCATCGGTTTGCCAAAACTTTAAGCAGTACGCTCCAGTGATTTAGTATGACATCACTATTCTACCCACATTCGGAATTCACTATTTGTGGCTTTCACTCCAAATACTGATTTGGTTTCAGACAACGCTAGCCCGTATTTTGAATTAAACTTTGTTTCACTCACATGTAATTCCACTATGTATGTTATTCGGATAAATATTTAAATAGACATTCACCTGACTGCAAATCATTCCTGTTTGTCATTTCACAAAATGTGAGAAATATTTTTTTATAATATTATTACTGTCGTAAAACTCATGTGTTAATTACCTCATAAAAATGTGTCCAATCGAAAGAACACTTTCGTAATATTAACATAAAGATTTTTTTTACTTAATCAAAAATCCCTACATTATTTGATAAAAATCATTTATTTAACACATATTTCGATACTAAATCTTTTAGTTATAATGAAATCATACCTATTATGTGTTCTTCTTCTTCTACAAGTACTCTCTGCTCTACGAAGTTTGACAATAGTGAGAGTAAATTCCAGCTTTTTATAATCCTTTTTCTGAACCAGTCACAAGCCAAAAGATTCTTCTGACATGTTTTGTACCTAACTATACCTACTTATTGTGTGTACCTAACTGAATATACCAATTACATTCCCCATAGTACAAGTATGGCTACTAGCGCTGCTATGGTGGTATATCCTAGCCTATATGGTTAACAGCAATATTATATTATTTATTGCTGTGAAACTTGTAAATTACCAATGAGAACATTATCATTCAGACCATTTATATACAACGTGAACGCTGATTGCCTTGATTTATTGGTATATTTGTCTACGATCGCATCCTCCATTATATAATTTCTGCTTTATGATATCTACATATCATATCTATATAATGTACCTACCTACTCTATGTCGCTTCATTGCAACCAACAAATCGTGAAATAGAAATTTCAAATATTATTGTGCACTAAACCAAACCAAATTAATTTGATAAATGATCTAGTTTTATTGTTGAATATGCTGAAAAAAGGCTCATAACGCTATTACCTACAAAAATTACTCAAAAAGTGGTGTTTTAACGTATTTATAAAAAAAACTAAGTAATATTTTTTACCCAATCTCGTCAAAATAATCCATCATTGAAGAGAGACCCACCTACACCTGCATATCTCAGGAGTTGTGAGCTCCTATTTATCCGCATTATTAAACCAACTTTGTCCTCACGGGCAAACCTGAAGGGCCAACCAGCCAAAACTGCCGTCGTGGGATTCTTTTAAGCGACAATCTCTCTTCAATGCGCCCCTTATGAAAGCATGTTTATTTAATGAAATATAAAATAATAATCCATCAACAGAATAATAAACTTATAATAATCTTTATACATGCACCCAGCATGCATATCTGTAGGTTAGGTAACATTAATCTGAATAGTACTATACTATACCCTCACGCCGTGTCCCAAGTGGAGTAGGCAGAGAGAACGGAACGCTAAATAGATCTATCTCTACACACTTCCTTCACATCCTCCACATTCATACAGTTTCTCATGCACGCACGTCGGTTCCTCTTGCTCAAAACAAGACCGTCCTTGAGAATTTGATCTACTTGATCAAGCTGCGTGGTTCTCGGACGCCCGCACTTCCTCACACCCTCTCTTTGTCATTCTTATCTCGTTCATTCGTTCAACACATCCAAACCACCGAAGTTTATTCACGCGCATTCTGTCCACAACATTCTTTTTGCATCCGTTCATTCTTCCAATATCCTCATTATTCACTCTATCACGCAGCGTTTTACCAACCATTCTTCTCAACGATCGCATCTCCACTGCATTTATTCCACTTCTAGTGAATTATATTCTAATGAATAAAAATTCTTCTTTTATTTAATTACCTACCTATCGAGTCTAGATTGAGTATACTTACTTTTGTAATATTGAACACTTGTACTGAGCAAATATCTATTATAGAACGATTAAATCAAATATGTGCACCACCTTCTACTCGATATGATTATATTGCCTGTTGCCATAGTTTTCTTTGTAAAATAATCTAACAGTTCCGAAGTGAAACCTCCTACAATGCGCAACTCACAAAGCTTTTCTCTTGTTACGTTACGACTGTGGCTTCGCTACACATAACGGGTGGCGAACTTCAGTAACGAATTGTCACTCAATGCGGATTCTCGTAACAGAGGGCGTGCAACTCCATCGCTATTTTAAATATTTACGATACCTAACATTTTCACTCGGGATCACAAAATCACAAATTTTCAAAACTGGTTCAAAACTCAACATTATTTACGAAAAGTTTTCAAAGATTTCATTAAAATGTCTCTAACAAATAGTCAAAAAGCAATTTAATTAATATTGTGTAACATAAGTTTTTGAAACTTTTAAACAATATAAGTAATATTATGTACAATTTATAAAAATATATGTTGTTTATACAATTATGATACTACATAAATGTTTACACATCTTCAAAATATATTGTATCACAGTAAAATGTTATTAGGGTGATCTAACAATTTGACAATGCTAATGATGAGATTAGAATGGATATTTGCAGGACTGCTAATTACACTTCAAGGTAACAATAATCAACGTTTTGATAAAATCCAAACCTGTTTTTGTTTTATTTGATTTACACAATTGCTTTATAATTGGTTCATTTAATTTATAATAGTTACAATATATTTTGCATAGTTTATTTTTTGCCGTTTGTTGATTTTTTGACAAAACCGCGGCTTTAACTCAATTGCAGTTTTTGATGTAATTTGTTAATATTTTTTACGTATATGGGATGAAACTGAAACATACATTGTTCTCCATTTCAATTTAGACTGCACCTGTTTAATTTTTAATTTGACATATCAATGTACGTTGTAATGTTATGTGTACCTAAGTATGCGAATAAATTGTAAAAATCATTTTGCACTATTATGGATTAAAAAAACACAAGTAAGACTGTTTCGACTTCTTAAATCATTATTAATATATGTATAATTGATAGACTGACCACAGAAGCTACGAAATTGAACCGTTATAAGTGGGACGCTAGAATATTATACTATGTGTTTAATGAGACTTACTAGTCCTGTAATACATACTGTTGTGTTACACTAATAAATAGACTAGATTATCTCTGTTTTTAATTTTATTCATTCATTCATTCATAGCATCATGACATTTCCCACAAGTGCGGTTGCCAACGAACTATTAATGTTTAATAAACATGCCAATCGTCCTCTTTTTGAAAATAAATTCAGGATACGGGATCTGAAGATACGTATTGTCTCCGCCGAGATATATTGCACATATTTTGTCTTTTATAGCATAATTAAAAAAAATTGGAATACTTATTATTTACCAGGGAATGGGTAATGTTTTAAAGATTGCTCTATTTTACTTTGCTTTTTTTATTTATTTATTTTATTCTTCACTGTACATTGTTCATTGGTTACAATATTACAAAATAAAACAGTGTCATCTAAATATCAGTTATACAATTCAATGTACAGAGGGCAAGTTTATCGCTAAGATGCGATGTCTTCCAATGATGATCTAAAATAGTCATATGTATATACATTCTAATAATATTATATATGTAATGTGTATTCGTATTATGTATTATTATGTGAATGTGTGATAAATTGGGGAGTGGGATTTAAATCTCAGGCATTTCACCATGCCCACCACCCCGCTACTAACCTCCAAATTGACTATACTATTCCCTCACGCTGTATTCCAAGTGGGGTAGGCAGAGAGAACAGAACGCCGTAAAGATCTACATGTTCAACCCATGTAGTTCTCGGACGCTTGCGCTTCCTCACACCCCTCCTTTCAGACAAGTATATCGTCTTTGTAATTTTTCCTCTTCCATTTGTTCCATATGACCAAACCATCTCAATTTATTTACACACATTCTATCCGTAACACTCCTCTTGCACCCACTCATTCTTCTAATATCCTCATTCACTCTTATTACTCAATGTTTTACCAACCATTCTCCTCAACGATCTCATCTACACAGCATTTATTCCACTTTCGTCCCTCTTCATCCAAGTCCACGTTTCGCTTGCATACACAAGTGTTGGAACCAGGATGGTATTTTGCACTAGCAATTTTGCCAAATTCCACGTGCAAAAGTCGACGTCAAAGTGCATCGTTCAACCTAAAGCACCGCTCTTTTTCTTCTTTCGATAACCTAGTTGCATCTTCCATCTCCGCAAACAAACTTCTCAAATATACATATTCGTCTTCTTGTTCCAAACATTAATTTTCAACCTTCATGTCACACATTGTTCTATCAATCTCTCTTTCAAACCCAGCACATTCGTCTTTTGTCACATACCTCCAAATTTACTTTAAAATATGTTCGTATAATTTGAAAAATAAGTTTCGCCGCGTTAATTACTATAATACAAGAGTCGCATATAAGTTTAAGGCTATCTCTATCTGTGTAAATTGACCATATGTATGTTATGTTATGTATGTTAATTATGTATTTCAAATTTGGGCAAACATGCCGCCAATTATATAGAAAGCAAAAAAGCATATTCAACAGATGATATTCATTGATTTTGTCACACCAACGAGGGTATTTAAAATTATTATTGAATAACAAATATAATATACCTATACCTACTTCCATATTCTGAAAAAATATCAATGCAATTTGCGGATTGTACACATATTAAATAAACACTCGTTAATTGAATATTAAAAAAGCACGATTATTATGAAAAAAAAACAGAGCATTATCGTGAAACAAATGTTTCAATGTTGAATTAATGAAAAGTTTATTTATTTATTTTATTATTCTTGCACATCATCATTCACATAGGAAAAGTTCATACCTAGCAGTAAATTTATTGCATAATTTAATATTGCGTTTACACTCTATTTGTTCATAGAGAAGCATTGAGCGGTCCGAGCGAATTCGGTTGGCTGTGTTTTAAAAAGATTAGTATTTTTAAAAATTTACATCAATGATACTGTTTTTGCATTTTCAAAACTACACCATTGCATTTTTAACCTACAAATCTACCTACAAATGGAGTAGGAAGGTTTGTAGATTATACAAAGTTATATGACAGTTATATAGTCATATCTAACCCTGTCCTACAAGTTCTTAGAGTTTTGATTCTTGTACGAGTATTACACTGAATTCAGATGACTGAATGTAATTTATTAAAGATTACGATGTAGTTTTTTTTTAATTTTGTTTATTTTTTTACTAACGATAAAGCATTATGATATTATTTTAGATTACTATGTATCAATTATTATAGTTTGTGAACTTTTTCGCTACCTCGGTTTCGATGAAGCGTCCTCCATTTACGAGAGATTATCAACGGTTATCTAGTTTTAAATAATCGTTCGTAAATGGTGGACGCTCCATCAAAACCGCGGTAGCAAAAAAGCTCAAAAAATGTAATAATTCATACCTACATGGTAATCTAAAATAATATTTTGTCTAGAAATTATTATATAGTTAATGCCGAAATATATATAATAACAAAACGATAAAACATTCAACAACTTCAATTCTGGAATCTGCAACTTTAGGAATTGAACAAACAATTAATGATCTAACCGTTTTTTTATATTCAATTCAGCGATGAGGTATATTTCCCGTTCTAAATGTTTCAATTTATTTTTTTTACATGCAACAATTCACTTGCTACCTTACTTGTGGGGGATGCCGTGATGTTATAGATATAAACAATTAATAAAAACTTATAGATATGTTTACGTACATAAATATACCTATATATATTTTTAAAATCATTTTAATAATAATAAATATACCTATACTTAAGAGTTAAGATCCAGCAAACTAGCAAAAAAACAAGGTGTGCAGATTTTTAAACTTTACTCTACAAAATACCTTATTGGAATTCATTGCAAAGTAAGTTAACCGGAATAGTAGACACACAAACTATGTAAAGAAACTTTAAATAAAGCAAAATTTATTCTTAAAATCTATACCTACAATATTCTCAACATAATAATAATAATAATAAACTTTATTGTACAAAATATTTAAACAAAAAGAATGAGATTAGGTACAACATGGTATATACAAACATTTTGCACAATGGGCGAGTTTATCGCAGGGACGCGATATCTTCCAACTAACCCAGTAAAGAAAAACAAGTAAACAATGATAAAAAATGGAAACAATTATAAAAAGTCTTTAAAATATACTTACTAGATATTTCAATAATTAAATATTACGCCATACCTTGATAATATCACCTCAACATCTAAGATTAATTTCTTGTTATTAATTGTTCAAAAAAATTAACAATAAATCAATTGCATCAATCGAAAGATGTCGTAAGAAAAGTAATAGCTGATGTCAATTTATACACCCACAAGTGGCGTAGCTGAATAGAAGCATATAACAAACATACATACATGTTGTTTTCTTCGTGCCAATAAAATATATTTGGTGATAGACTGAGTCGCAAATGTTATTTTTCTATTGTGTGATGTTTAACAATTACCTGACTTTTACGGGACACTTAAAAACTTGAATGAAAAGATTAAAAGACTCCTTGAAGCAATATTTCTCAAAATCTTAATTAAAATATATCATTATGTTCATTATATAGAATTTCACGAGAAAATAATACAGATTTCGAATATTAATATAATCATCAAAAAAGTGTTCTCGTTTAATTTTTTTTTATGAAAATAGATATGCTTTTTTCCGACAGTAACACTTTAAAAATGTTCATCATGAATAAAATGAACAGAAGCTTTTTAAAGATATGTTTTAGATACAAAAGCATTCTTGTTGTTTCAAAATAAGTGCGATGAATAAGTTATAGCCTTTTAATATTTTATTATTTAAATGATATTCCTTGTTACAACATTAAAGGGAAATAAAATATTTATAGTTAGTAATTGCCTTGCCGACCTGTGAATATGGTAAATCACTAAGTAAGACTTTGTAAAACGATGACAAAGCTATTTTCAGTTCCTGTATTTCTAGTTATTTTTATGAAAATAATAATAGAATAAAATCACAAATACTTTTTCTCAAAATATGTATCTACTTTTCGATAAACTCCAATAATATTACTTTAAGAGATATAATTATAGTTATTCTTGCAGTGAAGACAGAGTAGACTGACCTCCATCCGAATATCTCAGGAGTTGTGAACTCCTATTTATCCGCATAATTAAACCAAATTTGTACTCACGGGCATTGGGCAGTCCTGAAGGGCCAACCAGCGAAAACCGCCATCGTGGGTAATATTTAAACAGCAGAATCTGTTTGTAATTGACATGAGTAGAGGGTATCTTTTCCCGGATTATTTTTGTTCCCGGGAAACGGGAAATTTTAAAATGAATTTCCCGGGATTCCCGGGAAATTCATTATTATATTTATAAATATTCAATTTTCAACAAATTTGGTATAAAAACTCTCATAACTGGTTGACCCATGCAAGCATTTTGATTTGATAAAAAAAAATTAAATTTTTGTTACCAATATAAGTAATTTGCTGAAAAAAACTAAATAGCTGACTGACGAGATTTATTTAGGTACTCTATGTTATATCAAAATAAAAATTGTTTACAAAATATATAAACTTTTAATTTTTGATCATCCTATCAAGCAAAAAAATGTTATGGATTTTGGCAAAGCTTTTTAAAGATTTTTGACTTTAAAAAATGAGAAATTTCGACAAAAAAGATTTTTTATATCGGTTTATATCCATGAATAAAACGAAAAAAAATGACAGTTGGCTGCATTAATATTTTTATAAACTATCTAACTTTTCGAAATATGTAAAAAAAAAAACATTAAAAATTGTAGGATTCTTATACATTGTCGGCCAAACACACCTCCGATTTCGAATTATATTTAGAATAATTATGCTTCTTTCAAACGAATACATTGAAGCTATAATTATTTTTTTTTTAAGTATAACACTTATATTGGTAATTAATATTATTTTTCATATTTTCATATCAAAATATTCGTCAGCTAGGGATTGCAATCCAGCAAAGTGGGATCCCGCAATCCAGCGGGGTTAGGGTTTGCGGGATCCCGCAAATGCTTGCGGATCCGCAAGTGCGAATCCGCAAACTGAAGATTTTACGAAAGTCGCCAACTAAAGGTGATACATATTTGCAAAAATACTTAAAGAAGAAACAGGAAAAGAATTATGCTTAATCTTAGATTGCTGCACTCGCTAAAACAGCTTGCTTGATATGTTAGAAAGATTTTAGTCTCAAAGTTTGCATTGAGAAGGCTCTCATCGACATAGCATCTGACTTAAAATTTACGCACAAAATCATAAACGTGATTGACAGCTTGCAGCCCTTTAAATTGGTCGTAAAGTATTATGCAGAAGAGAGTCTACACTAATAACGGCAGATATAACATTTCGATTTATTTTAGAGAAGTTAGAGAAACTAGACACAGTATTAAGCGATGTACTATCCGGGGCGCTGCGTGCAAGAGTGAAAGAAAGATGCATTGAAATTACAGCTATGTTGATTTATTTTCCACATCCAAAAAAAATATGACTAAGAGTTGAAAACGTGCAATTCAATATTTGTAATGCCGAAAAAGAATAAGTTGCGGCAAGAAATGAAAAACATGTTACATCGAGTCATTATAGAAGACGCTCAAAATGTAGAATGTGTAGCTGTAGGTGATGTAATTGCAGATAATTGTCAACAGTCTCTGAATGTGGAAAACAATTTAACTTTACAAATGGAATAAGAAATGCAGCAAGACGATGAAGATTACACTAAACAGACAGAAACTGGACAAGAGAAATGCTTCGAAAAAATATTGAAAAAAGAAATGGCAGCATTTAAAAGTGATGGAGTTAAAGAAAAGTATTAGACTTTGTTGCACGACTTTTTATTAAGTATCTAACCAACAATTAGTGTGGGGGCAGAATGAGCCTTTTCGGTCGCTGGCTACATATGTAGTTCCTTAAGAAGTATCTTGGAAGATAACACCATTAATGCTTTTTTTTTTAAATCATTTTTCTAAAAAGAGAAGTGATTTTTCATTTGATATTTTAAAGTATGTTCCATAATACTTGATTGATTAGATAATGAATTAGTAAGAAAAATTAAAGACTAATAGTACCTATAGTTAGTTATGTCAAATTCATATATGATAGTATAGTTATTTATGTTTTATTCAATTATGTACAGTAACATGTTGTTATTTTTTGCAATTTTTAATAATCTAGCGGGATCCCGCTGGATTGGAGTCAATCCAGCAAAAATCCCGCGGGATTGAAAACGGTGCGGGATTGCAATCCCTATCGTCAGCTTCTACAAGTTTATCACGACTATTACAGATAACTAAACAAAGATTTCGGTATCGGTATGGCAATCTGCATGACTAATAATTTGTATTTTTTCCCGGGAAAGGATTCGTTTTTTTTTCCGGAAAACGGGAAATAAAAATTAGAGGGTAACCGGGAGTAACCCTCTAGACATGAGACATAAGAGAATATATCTATATATCTATACCTTCACGCCATATCCCAATTAGGGTAGACAGAGAGAACAGAAGGAGCATATGGACCTATCTTTACATTTTACTTTCATTCCTTCTGCATTCATACAATTTCTAATACACGAACGTCCATGAGAATTTGATCCACAACCTGCTGGTTTTCGGATGTTCGGGCTTTCTCATTTCTCCTCTTTGAGATAGATATATTCCCTTTGTTTTCCTTTCCTCACCCATTCGTTCCACGAGTCCAAACCATCGTAACTTGTTTTAACACATCCTATCCACAACACTCCTCTTGCATTCTTCTTATATCCTCATTTGTCACTTTATTACGCAACATTTTGCTAGCGATCACATTCCATTGCATTTGCTTCACTTTTGTCCTTCTTTAACCACGTCCATGTTTCGTTTGCATGCGATAATGAAGGTACTAAATTGGTATTTTGTACCAGCATTTTTACCATTTCCAACACATTGCCATTCACTCTAGTACTCGCCACTTTCTATTTTTTTATGGAAATATAGGGTAGTTCAATATATTAGACTCTATATAGGAAAATAATATCTTCCCTATGATCTTGTGAGAAATGTTTAAGAGCCATTGGATTAGATTATAAATTCAGCAATTCATTGAGAGTAACTTTTATTTCGTGTACATGTAGTTATTAACAGTGAATTTGCTACATGTCGAAAACATAATAACAAATTGAGTTTAGGAATTTAAAAACTAGTCTTGACGAACACTAACGATGTATTACAATAATCATAACTTATCTGAATTCACTTACCATATTATAGAAACCACAGTTTAAAATTATTACATGCACACACATACGGACCGAATTTGCCAGCACTAGAAGCAATAGAAATTAATAATAATGATAATCCAACTAACAGCTATTTATAATACCTACCTTCCTAATAATCTTCCTAATTTTTTTTTTAAAGATATATCTGGGTTTTGTTATAAAACCCAAATACAACCTTATACACCTTTCAAAGTAAGCTGAAAGCTTGTGTCGTGAAAGAGGAGTTTCCCGGCACCTGCAATCGAACCACAGACTTTTTTCGTCTCCGTTACAACCACTATTCCTTATCATAATGATTGTTATATGTTGTCCACTGTCCAGCAATTACGTTTTACAACTGTCAAGCTGGCAGTGGCATATTTTATTCAAATAAAATAAATAAAATAAATCAACATGATCCCACCTACGTACTCCTACACATTCAGGGTAAATAAAACAATTTCACATTTGACGAACTTTCGATTTTTTTTTGTTTTGTTGAGTATAGATCAGCACCTGATGATGCGAATTCAGAATCCGTGAAACCGGTCGTGCGCTAGTTATACTCAATGTGCGATACTGTAACAATATTTCTATTTGATTGGATAGGAGGGCTATATTGCTTCAAAACAAAATGTACGCCTTTTGTACAAATATATTGTGACGATAAAGTGTTTATTATTATTATGAAAATTGAGATAATACCTACATGCTTTGTAACATTAGTCAAAAAAACAAAACTTTGCTTACTTATTTATTATTTATCAAAAACAATTTTTGTCATCGACACTCTTCGTTTTCAAATAAGTTCAAATCATAATCTGTAAATAGTATCAAGGGTATGTAGGTACCTGCATACTATAAAATCTATTAATATTGCTACGCTTCTATAAGTAGGTAAGTACACTTCCATTATGCATGAATTCTAAACTGTTGTGCTAACCTCAGAGATAGAATACATTACAAAAGATATTATTCCTACTCATAGCACAAAGCCCTTCTTGTTGTGGCGAAATAACAATAAACCCACACAAGATGTTGATTCTACACTACGTATCCTCCCACACAAGATGTACCTACATAGTTATTTATTTATTCGCGAACTTTATAATAATAATATTAAATTATTAGATTTCATCTCCATACATATATACAGTTAATAGAAGATATCGTTGGTGTACGAGCGAACCCAACTAAGACCGTAAACCTTGTTTTGAGATAATCAAAATTAAAGTTTTTCTTAGGACCAGTGAACAAAATCAAACAACAAAATTGTTATAAATCAATCAATTAATCACAAATACGTATATATGGTAGCAAAATTATCATCCACACATTATATAACCAGATAAGTCTTCATTATGATCAGTGATCACAAATACTTAACAGTCTAATGCCGGGAAAAATTCACCTAACAAGATATCCTGGATATTGTATTTGAAATACATATTTTTTTTAACAATTTGATGAGTATTTATAATAATAGATTTTTGAAATTTGGATGTGTAAATTAATTTTTGTTAACTATTTATTAGTATACTTGAGACTGACCGGGAACACCATCATTGGTGAAGGTCATAAAAAAAAAAAAAAAAAAAAAAAAAAAAAAAAAAAAAAAAAAAAAAAAAAAAAAAAAAAAAAAAAAAACTATTTATTAAAGATTCCAAGGTTTCCTTTGTAGCTAACATGATTAAAGGTTTTAATATAAACAGACAAAGACTGCCAAATATTTTTTTTATTTCTCCTGCTAGTTCTGTATCTTTACGTTTTTGCGACGGTTTATATATTACGTGCATTTGGGACAGTGGTTTCGATTGAATACGTGATTTTATTTTTTTTATCATGTAATACTAAATCTGATCTATTATGATGTATTTGTCCATCAACTACAATTGTTTTTATCATAAAACGTCCTGTATTTTTGATTTTCTCGTTCCAGGTTGCATTTAATATATGGTATAATGTTTATTATATTATGTTTCATTGCTTAATTTTGGTAATTTTTTGCAACACTATTGTATAATTTTTTTTTTTTATAATTTTTTGTAATTTGTATAATTTGTATAATTTTTTTTATAATTTGTATAATTTTTTGCAACACATAATATAATGTTTATTATATTATGTTTCATTGCTTAATTTTGGTAATTTTTTGCAACACTATTGTGTCTATTAGTGTTTTCAGTTTGAGCGAGTGTAGAACAATCCGAGACCACGTGTAGTATTGTTTTTAATTTAGCCAGACACTTCCTACTTAGTTCGTCAATAATATTTTTTTTAAATAAAAAAACATATAGCCAAGATATTGAGTTCGTCGGTAGCCTGGAGGTAGAGTCTCGGCCTCCAGAACAAGGGGTCCATGGTTCGATACCAGGTGCCGGCAAACTCCCCTTTCACGGCACAAGCTTTTAGCTTAGTGTGAAAGGTGTATAAGGTTGTATTTGGGTTTATAATAAACCCAGATATATATTTTTTAAAAAAAAAAATCTTGAATTGTCAGTTGAGATATATTTTTGTCCATATGAGATTGGTTGAAATCATTGAGGTGTCAGGCATGAAGTTTCTAACAAAATATTTGAATAGTTTAGTCGCGGACCTACTGTTTCGTCATTTAAATTTAAAGGTGTATGACTTTTATCTACCTATGTTATATTATATTTCGCCTGTGAAGTGGAATTTCGGATAAATGAGTTCTCAGATTTCTGCGCTATCTGGGTGGTCGGTGGGTCCTTCAATGTATACATATATTATAATTTTATGTAGTATAGATTTATTTTGTTTATTTCTGAAAAATGTTTGAGAGATTCAATTTGATAATTATGTAAAGAGGAAATTTAATAATTTCTTTTCCTCCAATACTTCTGTTGGTTGATGACTATGGTTGGTTCTATAGTTGGTTCTATGGTTGACTGGAAGATGTTGCTCTGCAACAAGTCCGCCATTTGACAGAGCACTGTTTTCTATTTATTATGTGTTTCTTGTACTAACTTTGTATTATGTTCTGTCAATAAAGCTTTATTATTATTTTTATTACTTCTAGGCAGAGTCAACCTTTCTTTGGTGGAATTTGAATGGTGATAACTTTTTTTGTTAATAGCTTTATTTTGTGTTTATTTTAATTCAATAGCTTTACTTTTATGTTTATTTTAGTTTATCTAAATAGGTTTTTGCCATATTGTTATTATGATACTTCAAATTAATTCTTCGATGGCTTTAAAGCTCAACTTAATCTTCGTTGCCTCCAACTGTTGTATTCATCTGCGGGCTCCCAATCTGTCACATGCAGTGATTAACTGGTGTCCTTCTTCACCTCATCCTCTCATCTCAGACTAGGTCTACCGATCCTTCTTTTTCTGCCCAGACACTCGTTAAGACAATATTAAAATTTAAGTACACATTTTATCCGGCATGTAATATCCAGATAATTTCCAATAGACTTATAGATGTTTTCATTTAGAGTTTGTTTAATTATTTTTAAATCAGTACTTTGAAATGCTATTCTTATTGTTTTTATAATTTTATCACCAATTAAATAAACAAACAAATAATTTGGTAAGCCTAAAGCTTAATGGTAGAATTTGGGACCTCCAGAGGAGCATAATAAAAATTCCTTAGTGACCAAGTCCACCATGCCGACACAATAAATTCATTGTTAAGTTTGAATGTATTAGGGCAGTGTTTCCCAACCGGTGGTTCGCGAACCCCTGGGGGTTCGCTATGTCTACAAAGGGGGTTCGCGAAAATAATAGCGTAATGGCGAGATTTTAAATGGCCCAAGAAAAATAAAAGGAAAAAAAGCACACCAACTACAATGCAAATTGCACGCTGTTGTTTCGAACGTATGCATACTGCCCATACCTATCTTATGCAGCATATAAAGAAAATTTTATTGTTTTTTGCCTATCATTAACGACTACATAGGAGGTTCGCCAAATTCTGTTGGATATTACTTTTGGTTCGCGACGAGAAGAAGGTTGGGAAACACTGTATTAGGGCTATACTTAAGTTTATCATAATTATAAACGGGACAAAAAATAAATAACGACATTTTTATCTAAATTTGAGTTATTTTTATCAACAATACACTTCAAATAAAGTATACTAAATATATAAGAGAATATAAAAAAAAAACAGATTAATCTATCATTTTTCTCTACGAGTCTCTGTCGATCATCCATCTTTATTAACATTTTATCACAGTCTCCATGCTTCATCCGTAATCTAAAGGTCAACCTCTCAGACAGACTTCGAAGAGAAAGAAATAAACCACGACGATTAACTTCAAATTTTTTTCATGACGAAAAGTTTAAACACAGCTCAATTTTATAAAGAAAGAATTGATTATGATTTGTGTGTTCACGTGATGAAATTTTCATCGACCAACATCTTTCGCAATACATCAATGATATTAATCTATTTTGTGCATAGATGGAAAAAATCGCTAATTTTTATTAATTCATTTATACATCATAAATGGCACACTGACCATTTACAATAAAGGTTTACAAATATCATTTACATAGTTAGATATCTACAAAACACAAAAGATAAAAACATTAACAGAGTGTAAATTTATTAAATCAATACATAATAAAACCCTACTAGTTTATTGATATAGTAAAAATCTCGCTGTTGTATGTAGCTATATCATCACATTTTTTATTTCTATTGATTTGTTATCATTATAATGAACTAATGGTGAGCAAATTGAATGAAATAAATAAATACATCTATGTATGTAAGAGCGATACCACTCATACATCAATTATCATTACGTGCTTTTTTGTACGTCTTTTATATGTGTTTTTATATGATTTTTTACATTTTTTACTTAATTTACATATTTTTATATTTTTATGTATGTTTTAATATGTTAATTCTTCTTTCTTCTTTTCATTTTAATAAAGTACCTCAAATTTATGTTTATTAGTCGGTAAGAAAGTGATCTTAATTGGTTTGCTCGTTATTTTAATTTATTATTTATACTTGTTGATCCATATTAGAACAAATAAAATAAAAAATACCATTAGAAATATTTTGGGGAGAGGTGAAATAATTATATACATATAAATAATAATATATTATTAATGGTTTTACATATACATTATTAAGAGTTACCCGAGTTTCGACATGCAATGTCTTTGTCTTCGAAACTCGGGTAACTCTTAATATAGTATATGTAAAACCATATATTATTATTTATTTGTATATAATGGAGTTTTACGCAATAAATATCAAAAACATTCAATAGTGAAATAATTAGTCGTTATTAAAAATTAATGAGATTTTCTGTTCCTAAGAGGAATACTGTAAATTACAATGTAATATTCAGATGTTGATATTATTCTGAATAAACCATTTTCTTTCACTTTTCTTATAAAAAATAGTTGTGAATAATAACACAACAAAATTTGCCGAGAACAACAGTGTTACCGCTGTAGTCAAAATATATTGCTTTTTTATCGCAATAAGTATAACAGTTTATCTATGTACTGTCCTTATAATATTTTTTAATGTCGCATCATGGTGAGTTGCTTGTCTGCGTAAATTTGTCCGGATATCATCGTGTGAGACAAAGTATAATATGCACTCCAATACTGAAAACCGTAAGGATCTCAATCTATCTATAGAAGCCTAATTGTTGTAGAGGTTTATAATATGAAATGAGGGAGATCGATTATGGTAGCAAATGATTGATCGTTCACATTTAATATTATTATTAGAAAATACTGTAGGTAACATTGCGTTCTTTAAGAAAACAAAATAGACTAAGGTACATATTATTTAAATGAATTTGTCATCATTACATCATTTATTTTACCCACTGATGAACTAGTGACATACTTTGATCCGAAGAGCAGGTTTGAAGTTTGAATAATAACGGAAGCTACTATGTGCTGGTCATTCTCGTGTATGATAATTCATGAAAAAGTAATGAAAATTGCTTAATTATATATTCGAAGATTAAATGAATCGATGACGTGGAGGGTTTATCTGAAAGAGTGGTTTGAAAAATCTTTGATATTCGAGTACTACGTCGATCTAATTCGCAGAGACGGTCGGGTATTTAGAAAGAAAAATCGATATGCATGTATAAGACAGTGGATGAATGGGGAGGAAGCGAAAAAAGTATGTAGAGATAGGTAAACATGGCGTTCTATTCTCTCTGCCTACCCCACCTGAGACACATCGTGAGGTTTAGATAGATAGATATTTAGATTCATGTTACTCATAGAGAAAGTTACTCTTTTTAGAGTAAAAATGTATAAATAATAAAAATTAATATCATTAGAGAAATCTTTCATTCTTAAATTTCCCACCCATTATGTGGTTTTCTACGCATTGTTTTAAAAATGCAATGCAAGGAGGGAAAGTTTATCGCTAAATTCCGATATCTTCCAATAAACATGGGTTATCATAAGTATTTAATTAATAAATTAATCGTTGAAAAGAAAAGTTTTTAAATATATTATATATATTTGAATTACTTAACACCAATTTGTGAATTTGTGTGTTTATATATGTATATATATTGTAAATGGCTATATGAGCCGTAAATTGAATAAATAAATAAATAAATAATGAGTTTCTCTGTTTGTATTTTTTTATGTGGTTACAAAAATGAAAACGACAATAAAAAGTACGATTAACACTTATGTATGTATGAAAAACATCTGAACTAGCCATAGCGGATATTTTTTCCATTTTTAGGGCAAGAGCTTCCACCGGTTATGCGCACGTGGCAAGATTGAAACGTTTAAACCATATTGTGGAGGACTGCTCCCACAGTAAATATGACGGATATATAAAGGCAAGCCAGCAAATGATACCAAGAGCAATTGATAATATTAACAACTTATTATTATAGATAACAGATGACAGGGGTCGCTTGCATACAATAGTGATAGTAAAAAAAACATTTAATTTATTAATTATTCGAAACAAGACACCAAAATAAACGCCTAAGAACATAAAATGTGATCAATTTAATTATATAATGGCTATTTAACAACCTCTATTATAAAAAAAACACCAAAATACTATGGGAGAAATTCGACAAAAAGTTTTAACAGAAATCACGGACCAAATAGGGCGTGAATATACCATACGAAATTTTACTTTTTTTTCTTTCCGGTTAGTCATGTCACGTAAAACTCTTAGTATGTATAAGTAATTTCTATGGACTGTTTTACCTACATTTACCTATATAGTGTGATGGCAGTCATAAAAACTTAGGAAGCGAGCCATTGGGTGCATAGTAACATTTAGTATTCTGAACTTAATTCACACATTATCGGACAGAGCTACGTGCACTTTGCCATCAGAATATAACAATAAAAATATCTTTTAGGGAAATACATTCTTTAAAATAATTTGACTGTTATTTATTTACAATAGATTTTTACTGTAATTTATTTATTTAATTTATTGAAAATTTTGACAAACTTTTACTGTACATTCTATTTGAAAGATAATAAACTAAATGTACGCCTATAGATGGATCTGAGCGTTTCATCTTTATAAATGTATTTTTAACAATGACATTTTTCCTCCCTACAGAGTCAATATGTCTACGTATATTGGAAGTAGTGGTCCCTGGATATAAGACACGTGGAGAATCCGCTCTACTTCAGTGCCAGTATGAGTTACAAGGTGATGCATTGTACTCAGTGAAGTGGTACAAAGACAATGAAGAATTCTATAGATATTTACCTAAGTTCAATCCTCCACAGCACAGCTATAGAGTTGATGGAGTAAGAGTTGATGTAAGTTATAACAAATCCTCTATTCATAATAAACTAATATCACTATCACCACTCCTAAATTAATAATGATAATTTAATACTTAAAAAAAGTATATTTCTTATAAATAAAACAAAAAATATTTTTCTGGGCACAATATTTTACACCAGCATATCTAATAGTCGTTGAAATACAAAAAAAAATTGGTATGAGGTTTTATCATTCCAAAAAAAATACATGAAATATAACCATACGTGTATATAGCGTGAAATGAAATATGTTAAAAAGTAATATATGTGTTCTAACTCGCCGGCATGTGTCATGATATTACATTATACCTACTACACATAGCCTACTTAGGTACTACACGTAATAATAATATCACATTTCTTTTGTTGTTTTGACAGAACCACATGTCAAATGACAAATTAGTCTTCATAAAAGCTGTGACACTCAAATCTTCAGGACAATATAAATGCGAAGTATCTGCCGAAGCTCCCGGCTTCTCTTCTGCCAGCGGAGAAGGTCGAATGGAAGTTGTATGTAAGTAATCATAATAACTACACTTATTACATTAAAACCTTTAGCAAAAATAATACAAAGTTTTTTAAGACACTTGTATGCGGACTGTGGATGAAAAAGCGAAACTAAGAAAATACGTTATAAAACACTTTGTTGTTCAAAATAAGCCCCCTATAAGTGGATATAAAAAAAAGATAAAAGACGGATAAGGCGAAACATTATGATGGAATTTTTCCGAAGGGTTTTGTTTTCATTACATACATCAATATAATGTTACACACCTACTGAAGTGAAAGACCACTAAATTTCATACTATTCGATACGTTCTACAGTTTCATGGAAGCACATCAATTCGCAGTAATGTATTCGAAATAAAGTAGGTATTTATATTACATACTTACGTGTGTGTGTTTTCTCTTGAAATATAGTTCCACCTAAAGACGGACCATACATAACTGGAACTGACAGAGAATACAAAATAGGAGAAACGCTCAATTTGAATTGCACATCTGGAAAATCGTTTCCTGCGTCAATACTTCACTGGTACGTCAACGATGAAAAGGTAAAAAAAATCTCCCTTCAATCCTCTACTACCTATAACTCTCCCACTACATTCTTTATTATATTAAATTTGTCGATTTATTTTCTTCACCACCAGAAACTTTTTCCTGGCGTTGATTTATTATGTCTTGCTCACGCCAACATTGAAAATTTTCTTAGTTGTGACTTTTTATTTACCAAAGCCGTCTATGGGAATTTTTTTATTGTAACATCAGGTGACGTGATCAGTATTATGCCGCAACTATATTACCTAGACATGTTCATTGTTATTTTCATTTTAATGGTTTCATTTGATTAATATGTTATTAATTTTCTTATAAAAGCAATTCACGACCATTTTGATTTTTAGCTTATCATTTTCTATATTTGGAAGATAACATATTACGTACTTGATATATTTAAGTTAAATGATATGAATTTTCATTTATAATCTATTAAATCTTGTTAATATGTCTTTATTAGTATATTTAAGCATTTTATCCAATTATTTTGAATATGTCTTTTTTAATCTGAATTGACCTTTAACCAATTGCGTGAAGCAGATCACAGATCCCAAGTCTTTGATTCGTTACGATGTGACAACCCATCAGCATGGGTTGGAGACGAGTACTCTAGGTCTGTTCCTTGAAGTGAATTCCAAAAACGCACAGGGTGGTATGAGAGCTAGGTGCGTGGCCAGCTCACCTTGGCCTTCTGGAGTTGATTCACCCGGGAGAACAGCTCCTCTTACTGACAACAGAGAAGCTTTGATGTTTGGTAAGTTACAATTGTATGTATTAAGTATTTTATTGGTGGAAACTTTGTTATTATTTGTGTATTAGGTTTTATATATGTTTATTATTTATTTATTTATTTATTCTGTTAAAGGCTATTATGGCCGTCCATTGTATAAATAAATAATAAAACAGACATTTTTGACTTATTATAAAATATTCATAAATTGTGCAAATAAAAAACAGTAGGTACTAAAATCGAGTATGTACTAGCATAGTACGAGTAGGTATTTATGATTATGTATCATCATGTGTTTGTGCGAATGAATGTATTATGTGTGCGAAATTGGGCGAATGGATGTATTGTGAATGAATGTATTGTGTGTAAGATTTTCTATGATAGCTTTGTGTGTTATTGCTGAAGTGTGCACTGTTTGGATGTAAGACTATTGGAATGTTTTTGTCGCTTACATGTTATATTTATGTGTCTTTCATCTGTTGTGTACCATGTAAATGAATAAATAAATAAATAAATCATGCAAACTTTCTAAGAAGTACCAAGAATATTTTTGATTCTCTCGTATGATTTGTTAGCAACATAAAATAATTCTAAATTCAGTAAATTACAAAGATTTCTTTTTATCCATCGTATTCTAGAAGAAGTTACTTTTCTGTCCTATTTTGATGCTTTTTTTGTTTATGTTCATATTATCTTTGGAATTCTAGCGAAAGGTAATTAAATAGTTGTAATTTCATAGTGACGCTATTTCTTTATTTTTCCGGTGGTTCCTCTTGTTCTTTTCCGATACACGCTTAGTTATGTAAATGTTATGATTGCTAACTACTTATTTTATGTTATATATTTTCACAGTAAAAAGCGGCTCATCCATGCTGTGCAATCACATCATCGCATACCTTAGTCCCGCGGTTGTACTACTTCTCTTCTTGTCGTCCAGAATTCATTTGACTTCGTGACTATAAGACATTATATTGTGTAACATAATCTTATTCTTATTTTGTATGTAATCTAAATATTAGGATAACCAATGTATTGGTAAATAGTCATTTAAAAAACAATGTTCAACATTCTCTTACAACTATCTTCCATTCTAACTATTTACCGGTACAACCGACGATATCCTAAATGTCAGGCTGTGTTTTTATTTTCTGTAATAAAATTTTCATCGTTGTCTACTAAATTTACTAATTAATAATTATATGGCGTTGTGTTATAATAATTCCTATTTTTAACTAACAATACGATTTATCTATTAGTTAAGATAATGTAACAATATTTAATGTTTATTAATTGTATGAAACTTAAACTTATTTTGATCAATTTAATTTAATAAATTTAATAAATTCATCGATTAATTTTTATTTTATGTTACAAATGTAAACTACTAACAAAAAAGTATTTATTTATTTTATTCTTCACTGCAAATTGGTTACAATATTACAAAATAAAGCAGTGTCATAAAAATATCAGTTAAGCCTAGAATTCAATGTACTAAGGGCAAGTTTGTCACTAAAATACGAAAATTTCATTTATGTTTGTTTTATATACATATGTATATTTTCATTCTGTACATACATAATGTATGAATAAACTATTACATTTTTACATAAGTACATTTATTATTTAATTGTTAAATTTTCTGCCAAGTCGTATCTAAAACCTGAGTGAAATATGAGTTGTTTTTGATATTTTAAAGGAAGGAGATACATAATTCAGTCTATTTACTTTCTAAGAAAAATAATATAGGTACAATGGTACCTTTAGCAACTTTCATATATCTTCGATATGTGTGATTAATTGAACTGATTATTCTATAACCAACTCAGTATTTAAATAATTTCAATACATTTATGCTTTTATTTTATTTTCTCAACTATTTTTTTTACGTAGTTAGTAGTGATACATTTCCTTTTATCGCATCCATCAATAGCATTATATTATATGTATCAGGTATCAAGTAATAATATTTTTCGGTACATTTACTATTCGCTTGACCCATTAACTTAAACGCTTTGTTTTTCGTAGGCATGAAAGATGATTATTGTGAGTAATATTCGACATATTATGTACTACAAGTTCATTATTTTTATTTTTTTATTTTTTTTTATTTTAATATTTCTTTATTCAATCAATATCATACAAACGTTGAGACAATATATCACCAATTATCTTATTAATAACTACTTGATGATAATGCTATTAGTTTATTTACTTATTTATTTATCACAAACATACACCAATAGGCCCAACATATACATCTAAAAACAAACATAATGAGTTTCATTTTATTATTGATCTATTTTTTTTTTATTTTTTTTTAAAAGATATATCTGGGTTTTGTTATAAACCCAAATACAACCTTATACACCTTTCACAGTAAGCTAAAAGCTTGTGTCGTGAAAGGGGAGTTTGCCGGCACCTGGGATCGAACCACGGACCCCTTGTCCATGAGGCCGAGACTCTACCTCCAGGCTACCGACGAACTCGAAATTAAATACGCTAAATAATATAATCATACATTCATTTTCAATGTTCTATGTCTGCTTCTATTTCACAAAAGTATTTTCTCTTGTTTAAAATAAATAGTAGAGTATGTACATACAGATATTACAAAGGCTCAGTTCACATATATGCATAAGAAACTCCATTTAGATGTTCACTTTGACTTTTTTTCAAGAAATGAAATGTCGTTTGTTCATAGGGTTGGGTTAGTTGGAAGAAATCGCGCCTCTGCGATAAACTCGCCCTCTGTATATTGATTGTATGATTGTCTTTGTTTGAAATGTATTTTTGTGTAAATTTGCTTGTTATCAATGTACAGTAAAGAATAAATAAATAAATAAATATCTACTAAATGATATATTATGTACTTGAAATATATTCTTGAAAAACTTTTCTTGCATAATGACAGACAAAATTCTTCACTCAACCTCAAATTCTCATAGGTATTCATTTCATTGCGTTCATATGGATAGATATTATTATTATTTTTATTATTGAAAATACATCTTATTCCTTACTAATAATAATAAAGTAAATAATTATCATTTCTTTCTTTCTTTTGTTAAGGCAAGGCACCCGACACCGAATGAAATATGACTAGACAATTTATTTAGCGCCTATTTGTAATACGAACCAAAGCAAGGGTGCATTTAGAGTATTTTTTATTGTTATCATCCAATTTTAATATGTTTTAATAATTTAAATTTAATTAAATATTAATATATTTTATCACTATTTTTACAAAATTTTGAATGCACTTGTAAGAAATTATTGGCACAAATTTAATTCTACCATTTTAGAATATTAACTATAAAAAATTATTAATATAATTTTAACTTTGTTAAAAAATTAAATTAACTAACAATAAAATTCACAGCATTTTACATGAAAAACAATAAATATTGAAGTTTTAAAGTGTCAAATTAATTTAAAATTGTACAGAAGTTAAAGAGCTCAGGCAGGTAGGTAGGTACTAATACGCCATCTTCCCAACTCTACTGGGACCATTAAAGATATTGGCCAATATGATCCCAGAGGAAACAAAACAAAATCTTCAATTTCTTTAGAACCATACAACTCTCATAATATGAATAGTGCAATATCAATACTTAAATAAATTTCAAACTCAAATTTCTATTTGAAATTGTTCTGGACATGTAGAGAAAATAGATGTCAAGTAAATAGTTAAGAAGGTAGGTTTATTATAAATAGATCTGGACACGAGCCTGATCTTAATTTTTTTATACATATATGTGATCTTTAATAAATTTATAGTAATAAATAAATTAAAGTTGGGAGTTTATCCATGAATCACTTGCCTATGTATGTATTGTTATACATTCAAAAGGACAGGCGTGTTGATTAAGGAAATATATGATCAATGAGGTATGAGAAAAAATGTACCTATATAAATTAATAAAGTGAAAAACTTACATAAGGAAAATAGACTGGTACATATTATTATGTATTTTCTTAGTCACACGCTATTTACATAATAATTTAATATAAATTTTGTAAATAATGTACATATCTTGGGAGTACCTAGGAGGAGGCAACAGCTAAGCAATTTTTCTGTTACAATTTTCAAACATTTGAACCTTGATTTTTTAAAGGTTATTGTAATTCAAATACTATTTAAAGTACTGTTAAAACACTGTTACAATCTTTGATAATAAATTTCCACTAAGTAATGTGAAAATAAAAAAATAATTAATAGTTTTGTATTATTATTTATAGTAGAATAACAAAAATGACATATCAATATTAAATGTGATGAATAATATTATTATTTCATATTGGGTCCTTTGAAAAACTAAATTACAGTATGTAATCATAAGTTATTGTAAGTAATGTAAGTAATAAAAGTAAACATAAGTAATGAATATAGTTATTAAGTAAAACTTGTAAAACTATTATGTACTTATATGTATGAAATAAAAGTTTTATTTCAATATTTGATATTTTAGTACGCTTCATTTCTTAACGTTAATCATTATACAGTATAAAGTTTTTGTGAAAGTTAATAACTGTCCACAAGTAATATTGAGACGTCTCCAAAAAAACCAACAAAAGCATTCAGTTTGTGAGAGTTTTATTCTATTTAAGTATTTCATGATGCACATTTATTTTGTACTAGCGAATCAGCCCTTTAGGTTCACATAAATACGAATTGAAAAATGTGTCGTTTTGTTTGATTAATTAACTAATTTATTGAAAAAGTGAGCATGTTATTACATATTACATGCTCTTAATATATTTTTTAGTAAGAGGGCTATTTGATAAGCTTGAAAACGTCCATTTATATGAGATTAAAGTTAATTCGTAGACAAAAATGCCAACCGTTTATCGAGCTGTTTCTTCCATATGCAAATCTTGATGTTAAAACCTATTATATTAATTCGAGTGATTTTCCTCAAGCCTCAAAATTATCTTCTTAATATTGTTTACAGACAATGTTAGCTGACAATTTTGAGTGTTAAATGCCGATATTTTTTTCTACAGTTACCTGAATCCTATCACGCTAGAGAGCTTTCACATAGCCCTCTTATGTTTGTGAACATTATCCCAAAGCGCTTTGTATGAAAATATAAATAGAGAGTAACTACTCTATCTAACTATCTATACCTTCACACCGTATCCCAAGTGGGGAAGTCAGAGATGATGATAATTCTGACAAATAATATCTTCGACTCTCTCAAGAACGTAGGAAGCTCTGTTTCGCAAGCGTTTCAGTTTATTCCTGAGTGTTGAAATTATTGAATTTTCTGAAGGTCCTCGAGGATTCGATTCTAATTGAGTGAAAGGGTCAATTTGTAAATATTTTAAGAACACAAAGCTCAAAAATTTATTCAGGTGCGTATTATGCAGAGCATTGTAGACCATAAGCGTAAGACTTATATCCTCACTCTATCCCGCAATGTGTACTTACATGTTTGTCATGATCAACACATCTTCATTTATCTTAATTTATTTCATCCATCGTTTTTTCATTCTCTCTTTCAGACACCAGCTCTTTCATCCGTCCATGTTCAATCCAATGTACCTACTACAACATCCGTTACTATTCTATTCAAAGGTGAAAAGATAAATAAATAAATCTCATTTTTTTACAATCTGTCTAAAAATACTCTTTAACTGCTTTCCAATCAAAATTTCACGATATAAAAGTTATTAACAGTTTACCATTGGTTTCTTATTTTTACTCATCCTTCGGTGGCATTAAAAAGATCACCTACAAACTGATAATGAAGTATCCGTTTTTGGAATAGGTTTTATTTATAAGGCACATCGCTTTAAATAGAACTCAAAAATAATTTCATATATTCAGACAATTTTATATTTTCATCTACGTTATACAATTAAAGTCATCACCTTTTTGATAAATGCAATTGTTACTTTACTTGTAACTGTATATCCGTATATACAAAAAGTATTTTCAAAACTGCTACGTAAAGTTAATATTTTAACAGTCGAGATTTGTGATCGTAAGGTTGGCTCTAAATTTTGTGTAAGTATTTTCTTCCTTTCCTTTACCACAAACATCGTTTTGTTATGCTTTCGGAATAAAAATATAACCAAGCAAAACAAATTATTTTCTCATATCATAAACAAGCACTCCTTAGCGCAGCAAGAGCTAAGTATTTCATAACTACTTCCTATAGTCGGTTTACCAAGACGTATTGAAAGTAAGTGAGCACACACATACACACATACATAATATATACCTACGCACAAACACACCCTCGTGTTCATTTCTAAATCCTTGCTAAACTTTGAAATATTTATATCCATACCCTACTGTAGGTAGGTACCTAATACTGCTGATCAAAGTTTAATCCTGCCTTTTTGTCCCCCACTTAACATTTCTCGAGGATAAAGTGGATATTAAATGCCTTCAATAATAATTACCAGAGGACTGTCCCAAGGCAGAGTGCTTGTTTTAAAATTTTAATTTTTAATGTTTTCCGGAATTAAAGTAAAAAATAATCTTCTACTCTAGATAATTTCAAACGAAAATTTCCCTTGAAGTTAAGTTTTATTCATTACCTGGAATATAGAGCGAAAATTATTTATTGACTTATTGATGTCTTAAACTAAACTGTAAATCAATACAGATAATAAAAAAATTCAATCATGGAATTTTATGTATAAACAAATAAACATTGTAAGAGAATCGGTTCAATCAGAAGTTAACCATCTTAAATACATGCCTAATGTACGTAAGTAATGATTCAGGTAAATTACAAATAGCGTGAGTACACGAAACCCACGTCTACACGACGCGATGTATACCTACCATTAATATATAAAAGCAATGTATGCATATAACACTTGTATAATATGCCTAACGTGAGTTTTCCAAATCTGTATTTTATAAAATAGTTTAAATATAGTAGGTAACATAAACAAAGGCTTCATAATCTAAATTCGCTGTAAAATCTTAAATAAGACTGTTTATACAAATTTGATGAAAGTAAAAGAGAGAAAAACATAATTCCATTATTGAAACAGAGTCTAATTTAAAAAAAGAGATAACTTATGAGGATTTAGAGTATTAAAATAATAAGTTTTATCTAATTTAAGTACAAAAGTGAAACATTATGCTGTTAATAACGTTTTAATTGGATAGTTATACCTATATATCTTTAAGCCAGTTTTTTATATTACTACTTGACTACGTAATTGGATACATCATTATTACATATTTATTATTTATTAAAAAATAGAACATATACAAACAAACATAAAGAACAACATTATGAAATATATTGCCTCACTAGACTAAAATCTGTCCTGGGGCAATACTTAGAAAAAATTCAAATACAAAAATACAATTTAAAAATATAAAAAAAGAATACAACTCTTTCATGTACACTTGAACACTATGAATTTAAACATTTAAAAATAATATAAATAGAGCGAAATAATATTCATAATATATAATTATATCATATTCAAAATATTCACATTCAAAATGTCTAGAAACTGTACCTACAGTGTACATAGTTAATCCATCAAAAAAAGATGATAATATAAATTTCTTTGATTGTATCAGCATTTTTTAATTTTATATTATCAACACTTAATTTTATATTATCAAATAAAATTAATATTTTTTATTACCTACTGTTTAATGTTAATATTGAGTATACTAACGCACGACCGGTTTCGCGGACGAGTTCGCATCATCAGGTGCTCAATTGTAACATTAAACAATAAGAATAAGTAGGTATTCATTTAGTTTGATATTATAAATATTTAATTTTTTTTTTAAAAAGATATATCTGGGTTTTGTTATAAACCCAAATACAATTTTAATTTATTAATATATACTACTATATCATCACGGTATATCCTACCAGCTGCATGTAATAAACATGCAAGCTGTCCTTTCCATCCTCATTATGTCCGTCTTAACAATAATTTGTTTTAAAGGCTTATTTAACAAGATGCCTCATATCAATCGATTGGTGTAGGTAAATAAAATAAAATAGTCAATCTAAATAATGTTAAATAGGTGCCTACATTGATATTGATGTAAAAAGATAGGTACCATAATACGGATATTATCTAAATTGGTATAATCTTGTCATTTGTCAAACGTGTGAAGAGCGAAAAAAGATGTGGAGCCTATCAGTCTGGATGTTCCCTAGAGGTAAATAATACATTTATACCAATGTAGAACGAAACTAAAATATTTTTCAGATTAGGATCATACAATGAATGTGGGAATAAAATAAGACCTCGAGTCAACACTAAAAACCAAATCCTATTTGTATGAACACTCCGAATAATCGAATAGTCTTGATTTCCGTCAACCCTATTTCATCCCTTATCTGGAGAGATGACGACCCTTGGCTCTTGGGGCACATACTGGGGGTGGGTGTGGGAATATCACTGACGTCACGGACATAAGCTTCTCAGGTGTTATTTGTGATCCATCCCTAAAAAGGATTTTTGAAGTGAAATGTCTTGTTATGGGTTGATATTACACGTTCTACGTACCCATCATATTAGCTGCTTGTAAGAAACCTCCACTCCATGTTATATTTTCACTAACACCTGTACTTTTACCTTACTCCCATATATGCTTTTTTACAAGTATAAACACAAACATACCTTGGCACATGAACCTATTTTTTATCCATTCATTTTCTATCACAACATGAAGGCACAATCGCACTTGTTGAATTGTACAAATCTTACTTGTACAAATTCGAACAAACTAACTTTTTTCCCAACTTCCCAGTATGACCTTAGTTCCCTTTCGAGATTTATCAATTTAATTGAATCAATACATTTATTATAGAAATATATTAATATTACGGCATTAGACTGTTAAGTTTTTGTGTGATCATGACTGATCATATGGAGACTTATCTGGTTGTACAATGCTGAGAAGTGTGGATGGCAATTCTGCCGCCGCGTAAAAATTATTCACTTAAAGTTTTTTTTTTCTCTATCTTGAATCCTTTATAAACTTTAAACAGATGTTTCCATCAAATTTATATATTATTAGTTAAAATTTAGTTTTACACTATCAAAGGTATAATTTTTAGAATTCTTTATATATAATAAAACTGAATATATAATAAAATTACAAATGACGCCAATGTTATGTGCTATAATTTTATGAAGTAATTTTTTATTAATAATTCAATAGATAGTAGGCATGTTCAAATTATAAATTTCTAAATTTTTCATATTATAAGAAACAAGAGCAAGTCTGTTGCTTCGTGCTAAATTCTCAAATTTCCAATCGAAGAATTCTGGGCATAAATACATCCATTGCCAACATATTTCACATTCAAGACCAACAAATTGCTCAATGTAAGATGTTGAAATGAATATTATATATTTTAAAATAGCAGCCATGAAAAATTTGTAGATATCAAAATGTTCTCTTAACGAAATATTCACAACAATGTCAATCATCTAAATTCCGTATTCAAAAAATAAATTTCATTTTAAGACTCGGCAAAAAAGTCTATTTACTTTCGCGTTACATTTTACAATTTCGTTACAACGTTGTGAATCCTTTTGTTCTTATATTTGCCGAAGGCATAATGCGTTATGTAACTAATTGTTTCTGAGTTTATTTCAGAGGTAAATTATTAATAATTTGCTGTTTAGTCCCGTAATCTTTACTATTTTATTTGAGAGGAAAAATAAACTTACACGTTTGATGTAAATATCAAAATGAAGCGTTATGCAAAATTCATACTGATAAATGATTCTACAAAATACATGTATCTCTTCTTTTTTCTTAATTGTATGATAATATTGCATAGGTAAAATCAAAACGAATTTGAATTATTTCTTTTAGGTACTATGATAAACTATGGTAAATCTTCATTTTGAAAACCAAACATGCTGATTTATTAGTAATATCCGCAAACTTCACTAGCCAATTATGGATTTAATATATTAATTCGTAATATGTACTAAATGACTGTATGTTTTG
This sequence comes from Athripsodes cinereus, assembly GCA_947579605.1. Taxonomy (NCBI): domain Eukaryota; kingdom Metazoa; phylum Arthropoda; class Insecta; order Trichoptera; family Leptoceridae; genus Athripsodes; species Athripsodes cinereus. Next base: position 25,727,349 of record OX388306.1, on the reverse strand, counting down.
CTTGGCTAATCAATAAAATAAAAATAAAATTACTAGATTCCCAAATAAATTAAATTACATTATAATTTTCAGAAATATTACATTTTTTCATCTTAGTCTTATTAATGTTTATAGTTACTTACTTACTATTTCGGAATATATGCTCTAAACAATGTCAGGTAAAACTTCCCTGAGGTAAAAAATATGATGCCTTTTTCTACTTCAACGCACTCATTCTGATACTACTTTTGTAAAAAATATTTACCTTCGAGGGCTAATACTTTTCAAAGACACCTGAGACATTTTTCCATTTTCTATCCACACTTCAGTGTGTTTTTATCATCGAGCCCATTTTTCTTGATCACCATAGCTTCTTCATACAAGATGAATTTATACGAATATAAAAATATATCGTCGATTATTTTTGTAAAATATAGTGAAAGCCCAAAAGAACAATAAAGGAGTCGAAACATGTTCAACATTCTATGAGATTCCTTTGTGTTTTATTATCATAACATTAGCGTTGACTGACTACCCGCTAACAGAAAATATAAGGATAGAGTGATTTGAATTATTAATTTTATCCTTTTCCCATTATTTTAATGACCATGAAACATAACAAATTTACCTAAAGATTAGGTATATGCTTTATTTATTTATTTTATTCTTCTTGCACATTATAGTTTACATAACAAATTTACCTAAAGATTAGGTATATGCTTTATTTATTTATTTTATTCTTCTTGCACATTATAGTTTACATAACAAATTTACCTAAAGATTAGGTATATGCTTTATTTATTTATTTTATTCTTCTTGCACATTATAGTTGACATAACAAAATTAGCAAATCAGTTCAAATAAGAAAAATGTGATGATATGCAGTGGCGATATTGTCACAACATTAATGATTTCTTTCATCTAACACTTCTAGTCAAGAAATAATATTTGAATAATCGAAATTTAGGTATTCAATCATATCACATGTGTTGTATATGAAACTTATGTTTTAACAGATAGATTAAACAAATGTGTAAACAGATTTTTCTTACAGCGTTAAATGTTAACGTGTTTCACATGTTCTTAGCTGCGACTGCGGGGAGGTGCAGACTGCAGAGTGATTCTAGCTTATTTCAATGCCCGCTAATTCGGAATACAATTATGTCGCTACATACAGGAGTGGCAAAAAGGTCTTAAATCCGTACCCGAAAAGTAAGTATGTGCCAAGGTGAAGCCAAAGAAAAAATATGCAAGTATATGACTCCTTATTTAATGAATTGTTTAGTTTTCCTTTAAAAGTAAGATGAATATAAGTAATTTTTTGTTTTTTTTTTTACTCAGGTTGATAAAACATGGGATAGTAAAATATTACAATAAAAGACTTTTTTTTTAAAATATGTAGCTTGATGCTGTGACCAATCCAGTTTGCTCGTTGGTGGTTGATCTTTTTGAGTTGCCTACCCTGATCCAACCCCTCATCGTTTTCGACATGTTGCGACAAATGGAACTTCAGCATGCGTCTATAACACCACGTGCATCTCGAATGCCGCTAACCAGACGCTTTCACTCTTGCCAATGCCAATGGTCTACGTCTCGTACCATACAGTAGAATATACAAGAAAAAGGCTAATAAGCTTCTCATTTACGTTTAATTCAATGTTTGTGAGCTCAAGTGTTTTCGATTTTTTGTGATAAAATTTTTTTGCTTGGCAATATAGCGCCTTATTCGGGGTTAAGACTTTAATATATTATTTAAATATATCTCACAGTTAATTAGAATTCAAATGAATATTTCAAATATTTACAAAGCATATATTATTTTATTTACCTTAGACGTTCCCACCCACATATACACATCAACTCATTACAAAAATTCAGAATTTCAAGAAGATCAAAGTTTTCAACCCTTTGTGAGTAACTAACTGTATAAGTGACGTATAATATCTTAATTTGTCTAATTTAAAGGAAAGTCTTATATTTAATTAAGCAAGGAAAATAATTAATTAAACACAAACATCCACTAGAAACGTGTGCGGATGAATTGAAACATTTCGTTTAATTTCACGAATATGTTAATCTTGTAATTTGTAGACAAGATCCACTTCACGATCCAACTCTTAGGTAGGAAAGTATATCCCTATAATATAAACACACTGTACTAGTATAATGTAATAAATATATCTATTTATACTTTCCTACCGTGAGATGGATTGTGAATGTGGAACTATATACTCGTATAACATATTATATTGTGTTGATAAATACTACAAATCGTCTTACTAATAAACTATTAAAGAACATGAGATGGTCGCAGTCAAAATATATCTGCCTCACTAAATGTATCATCAATCACTTACTATAGCACTAAAAAATAATATTTACCATTCTTCACAAACCCGTTAACTATAGAAAATAAAATAACAGTTTTGCTATTGAATGTGATCTCTGTGATTGTATAAGCGAATGGCGGATATCAATCGTAACAGGTGGGAATTCGGAGCAAAGGTCGTGTGAAATAATTTGCTGATTCCATCAAATTCAAACCATGAAATGAAAGATAATCTTATCAATCACATGGACCGGAGCGTATCTGAAATCCGTTGAGACATCGCGGATTGAATATTTTTTTCATTTAGTAGGTATGTAGGTACATTGAATATACATACAAAACACAAAATTTAGGTAGTTTAAATGGATAACTGAAAACATAACGTAATTTGGGCTTGTAATGTATGTAAGTAGGTACTCCAGAGAAGATATCGAATTGAAAACAAAATATTTTAAAAGTTCGTATTAATGTCACTGGTGTTACATGGAAAAATATAGAAATTTCTCTTTTTGAAATTACGCAGATTTATCACGGAGAAATTCGGTCGTAGAAAGGCTTCCAAGTTAAAGAGTACAGAGGTATCATTACTTATTTGATTTATGTTTCTTATAAGCCAGTTGGACTACTTGTGCCATTCCTACTTCGTATGATAATTTCCTCATATTTTATATACCCACACATACATAATATATGCAAAGTGATAACTTATTATGAAGACTATTTTGGGTATAAAGAAAGTTTTGCACAAGCATGTTTTTCCAAGCCAAGTTATATTGAGTGAGATGTATGTTTTTTTAACATAATATTCTATACAATATTGTTAACAATAAGTATAGTATTATTAATAATTAGGTACGGCATAAAGTCTTTAACATACGTGGTATAATACAAGCATAATAATATTCAGCTTGTTTTCGGAAGAGAAAAAACTTAAATATTACTTTTTAAACATTTTACACTTTGAACTAATTAAATTATCCCGTGGAGCACCCGGTAAAGAATTGGTCTCCCACTCTTCTCCATAAGTTTTTGAGTGTCCTGTAAAAGGCAGGTGTTCGAAAAATAAGACATTTTACATCTTAAATTCGGCGATGAGGTTTGCCACCCATCCTGAATGTCTTAATTTTGTATTGGCACGAAGAAGACAGCTTGCATGTTTTATATGCAGCTGGTCTGCTGGCTACCCCACTTGTGGGATATGCCGTGATGGTATAGTAGTAGTAGTAGTAGTAACTAATTAAAAAATATTATTTGTTGTAAAAGTAATAGCAATAAACATCATATACCTAACACAAAATGACAAACACAATATACCTCAAAATGAAAATTGATAGGTAGGTTTATTTTGTATGACATAAAATAACATTTATATTCTGATTGTAGAAGCGACTCCACTTAAACAAATAATTCGTGTAACTTGATCGATCCATATGGAAACGATTTAGTATAAATCTATCCAAATATCATACAACAGTTTTTAGGTATAGTTATTCAAACGAAACATTAAAATATATTTCTTATTAAATTGCATTACTTTTTTCTACCTGTAAATTTATTATGTTTTAATTTATTGAAATAATTTACAGAGATCAGTCAAAACAATAGATATACATAAGTTACATATTTGATATTCTTGAGTTATTATGTACATAACTATAAGAGAAATATGAAATACATGACACAACACTATTTTCAAGTATACATTGGAATTTTTTTATTCCTTTCTTAATACATTTTTGGGCTATTTTTAACTTACTTCAACAATGAAATCCTTCGCATATCTGTATTTTTGGTCCGTTTTCTAAATAAAATCGGTTTGCATGATGAATCAGCAGAACATAAGTTGTTTTAACTTTTCCAATAAATATTTAAACTATAGGCACACCAGGCCGTGGCGTATAAAAGTAAAATTGGATTATGCTAGATACAGTATACAAACTAACAGTAATTTAATTTGTACTTACACGGTCTGTTCCGAATGGAAAACTTTTCAGGTTGTGGCTCTATAGGACTTGTTTGGTTTGACTTGAAACTACTCCAGATTTTATATGACTATTCTGAATCATGGTGATGTTCTTATTTAAATTTTCAATAAATTTCAGTGACTTAAAGAACATCCTATGATTAGGTATACAAAATTTTAAAACATTAGGTATGTATAAATGTAAATTTAGTCGAAAGACTTCTTTAAGAAATATTTCCATTAGACAATAGAGATGAAGAGTACCTATATATGTAATTAATATTCCGGAGTTCATATTGAATCTGCGAAATACAATATTATAGAGCTACTTCATCATCTTTGTATAACTGTCATGGCGCAGGTAATAAGACAGGTAATTCATCCAAATCCCGTGAATAGATTCAAATCCCACACTCCCGTACCGAGGCCTGTCAAGGAATTCTTGACTGCTGACTTGATTGATGTCATTCCACCTCTAATAATAATAAAAGTCACTCGCTTTATTCCTCTGCACTACTGTGGTTTTTTTTTCAAGGAAAAGTAAAAAAAAATATACCTATTAAAAATTCGAGTACCCTAAAATGACATTCAAAACTCAGCTTAGATTTCAATAGATCAATATTGAGATTTTGCTGCTCATTGAAGTAATATTTTTAACATTAAAATTATAAATCGAAAAATATCATAATATTTGTTACTGTTCTAAAGTTCATGGAATTTAATCGAAAAGACCTCCATGCAAATTTAAGTAAATCCAAATACATGATATATTATTCATCACTCAATGCATTGTCTGAAACTAAATTTCCTTTCTTGAATACATATTTTAATATTAAGTGCTTGTACACGGCAAACATCATGCATATGAAATAAGCCTTTAAGGATTAGTACATGTAAACTCTCCTGAATTTTATAATCCCGTGTAACCACCTATGTTTGTAAACATATTACGTAGTATTCAGATAAAAATAATTTACATGAAAACCATTACGTAGGTACTGAATTAGTTATTTAGATACATTTTTTCTTTTCTTTTATATTTTTATTCAAATTAGTTCATAGAATAGGAAAAAGGGATGACAGATAGAGGTCTAAGATCTAATCAGAAACCTCTATTCAGAACCATGTCTACACAATGCAACATTGTATAAAATCTAATCGGAAGAAGTGAGAAAGGTGTCCCAACGCTTACGAATTGGCTCTAGGCTGGCTTAAGTGATCACTTTCGATGTCCATGGACTAAGGAAAAAAGCGGTAGGTCTAAAAAGAGATGAACTTTGTTTAAATGTTGGGAAAATATTTGGATCGTTTTACTAAGATTCAGCAGTCAGTCAACAGTAAAATATATATTTTATCAAATGCTTTTTACAAAGAATAAGATCTTGTGTGTTTGAGAACACGTTCATAGATATTGTATAATTCATATGTGATTAGTATTATATAATTTATATGAGCAATCGTAAGAATGTAATATAAAAATGATCGTGTAGGTGGATGTACTCGTATGTAACTATGTGTTTACCTTCAAAGGGGAAGGTTCATTCAATATGATGGAAATATTATTAGGAATATTATGATTGATTCTCAATAAGTTAATTCTCTTCAATACTGTATATCTAGATAAACCTAATGTGATGATGAAGACACTTTAATTTATAAGACACACATAATATAAATATGTAGTATTACGTGCCACTTAATATGAAGCGTCTTTTAATAAAATGAGATGCAAAGAAGAGAAATTTGAATAAAGTAGAGAACTCTCACATGAGATTTCTTCATTTGTCCTGAAGGCATTCAACGAAACATAACACTACTTCAAGTTTATAAACATGTACTTTCTTACTTATGTTTGTGTTAGAGCATCTTTTCGTATATGTAGGTACTATGTGAAACTCTGAATATGGCTGACTACCTTTGTATATCTGGTATCTTACAAAGAAAGTTTCAAATTACATAAAGGCATGTCCAGATCGAAGGAGAATTAATAAACATGCTGGTTAAAATCTTATGCAAGTTACTCGGATCCAATCTATAATATTTGCATATAATAATATATTATACTCACTCTCACTGCGGACGCTAACTTTAAATGACTAAGTTCTTCATTTTTTCCTAGACAATTCACAATCTTTAAAATGCAAACTCCACTTGGTTTGTTTTTCAATCAGTATTTAACCTGCGGTGTTTATTCTTACGATCAAACATAATCTATTTATTTTTCTAATACACTCGTGAATTGATTAATTTTTAAAAAAACATATGGATGAAACATATGGAACATTGAATTCACTAAAGTAATCATCCTATGAAAAATAAATTTCTTGATAAAAAAAAATATTTTATAATTTATGTCACAGTATTAAACCAATATTTTATAAATTTTAATTTAATTCAATATTAGGGTACTTTTACATTCTAACTTTGAACAAAAGATTTTTGCAGGTAGGTACATGACAAAGTTCTGATCAATTCACAAAAGGTTGCTCGAGCTCAATAACATTATCGAACACAAAATAGTTTTTCTTTGGAATATTGTAAAATATATTCATCACAAGTTTGGATAGCCAACATTACCCTTATAAGAATTTCATCCCTTCAATAAGTCAGAAATGTGAATTTTTGGGCAAGAAATATGTATGTTCATTCCTATATATAACTTAAAAGTAGATTCAAGTACAACGGAAAGGTAGGTCTCCGTTTAGTAGAGTAAACTAAACTTCATATCAGTTTTTTTTTTTAATAAAATAAAAAGATCTCTCGAGGCAAAGTAAATTTATTGATAGAAAGTTTTTAGGGTCGGCTTATTCCACTTATACCTTAACAACTAATGTCGCTATGAATTTTTAATGCATGAAACTGTTTCAGTATTTATATCCATTTTTCTGTATCAGTTTATTAAACAAAATTTTCAGTTATATTTTGTTATATATTAGAAACACTTTTTTAATTTTTTATTTAAACTTAACTGTTAGCTATATTCGCCTCACATTTAATAAAACATTGACTTCGTATAAGTGACCTAGACCGCAAAAGCTGAGTTTTGGAGCAGCTTTTGCGGGATTCCATGACTACTACATATTTGGTATAGCAACTTCGGAAAATATCCCGATCGGTCCACCTTCCCGTCACCAAATTTTCCATTTGAAATATGACAGTTTGGAAAAATACTCACGATCTCTCTGTTTTTATAGAGAAGATGTGTAAATATTAGATATTTTCAATCTGTTGATTTTTAAGTCGGTGCGTTAACGTTGTGAAAATTCATTTTATTATAAATTTTTAATTGTAATATAAACAGTGTTTAATTTTCATATACGATTTTGTATTTAGTCGATTAAGAATGACTAAATGCTATTTAAAACTTATATTTTCAATATGTTGTCCGGTTTACCTGTCGTAGAGACTGTTACTGCTTTTTCTGTTGAATAAATTCAAGCTATCGTTTTTTTTTTTTTATTAGAAATTAAAATAGTAGAATTTATATGCATAAGTTTATATATTTAAAAACAACTAAGTAAACTTGTCACTCTAATATTAAAAAATAACTTCCTCATATTGTGCATCGAGCTTAATTAAAGGAGCTACAATGTACATGGAACTGGAATTATAATTATATAGATATTTATAATTTAGGTTCAACATTTATAAAAAATAATATATTAGTTTCTTTAACGTGGACATGTTTTAATTAAGTGTTTCTCAGCAAGCCTTCATTGATGTACATGTACATGTTTATTGTAGATAATCATTGCATGCTTTCTATTAATAACATGATATTTACTTTGGCACTGCGATTATGGTCGTTTATATTATGAGCAATTTATGAGGTAGGTATATGCATGTTGTATTCTTGTACGAGTGTGTATCTACTTTCTATGATTATTTTCACCGAAACATATTGTTGTTGTTAATATAATAAAGAGTCAATAAGTAGGTATATATTATAAAAGGGAAGTTATTATATATGTATGTATATATATGTCTATTGTAAATATTTCATGTACATATTATTATATTATTCATGTATATCATACAAGACAGTGTGTTGTGTAGAGGAAACAGTTCTCCGATATTATATGATTTCAAGTATTGCGTGGCAACTGAATAGTAATCACAATAAAAGCTATTTGACTTTTAGAGAAACACGCGATCTCCTTATTAGAAAATTAGTCACGATTGTAAATTTCTTCCTGACCCTCCAGACGCCTTTAAACATGAATCTGAAATTACAGCGATGTCGAGTATAAACTCTTAGAACAATAATAATACTCTCGTAAATTTAATAATTTGTGTGTCCATTAGTTAATTGCCAACCAAAATATTTTATTAGCAACATCAAACTTATGATTATGTTTATTATTTAATCAAAAGACTTTAAAACTGATGGTGGTATATTTTAGGTATTTACAAATATTTCAAATGAAATTTCTATAATACATACATCACAAGTTTAAAGAGTTTTGTATCTCTTCTTAATAACTACATAAGTGTAGGTACTAAAATATGTTCATAGAAAATAATTATACCTGCACTTAGTATTTAACAGAAAAGATAGTTAAAGGTTGTAAATGAAGGTACTATGTTTGAAATAGTAGATATTTATAGAACGTATAGCGATATTCTCTGTTTCTTTTTTTTCGTAAAATTTACGAATACCTATATACTCGTTCACCTCCAAAACAATATCTTTACACTAACTTATTAAAGGACTAAAGTTTATTTTTGTTCAACTTAAGTCGAGAAAGTTTATTAGTACATTTTAAACGTTTAAAAATTGAAACCTACTTATCTTTCACCATCATATTCGGAGTTGATTTACTCTACTTAAAATAATATTGATTTGGTACATTAATTAAGAAAATTAATAGAGTTTGACTGAATATTTTTTTTATTATTTTTTTATACTAGCAACATGGCCTTTGAAATGTGGTGCTACAGACGCATGCTTAAGATCCATTGGTCGGAGCACGTCGAAAACGAAGAAGTATTAACCAGGGTAGGCGAAAAAAGGCAACTCCTTAAGAGAATCAGCCAACAACGAGCTAACTGGATTGGCCACAACATCAGGCACCCAGGACTACTCATAGCCATCGCGGAGGGTAAGACCGAGGGGACAAATGCCAGAGGCCGACCAAGAGACGCATATATGGACCAACTGAAGAGTGATATGAACTGTGGCTCATACGTAGAGCTGAAAAGACTGGCGGAGAATAGAGACGAATGGAGAAGAAAAACCAAACTCGTTGCAGACCAATCCAATGGATTGTAACTCATTATATATATAGCAACATAAGACTATAGCTAGATATAACAATACTGGGTTTGTTATTGAAAATACCACAGACAAGATGTGTTTGAAACGTTTAAGTTTAAAACCGATATGTTACATAAACGAATCTCTTGTACATAATAAAGTACTTCAAAATTCATTACAAATTAATACTAGATATTTGAATTAATTATTTATGTAATTTGTGTAAAGAAAATAGATTACCCTTCCATATATTTGATAATTTTAACAAAATATTATAACAACTACTTAAGTAGTAATAGGAAATAATAATTAAATGTGTGTTGTATTTTCGATAATAAATCACTCAATATAATATTCTGTCGGTTAAAAGATTACTTTAATACTTGGGATTCATCTCAGGATTAAGTCTGCGGGGGTTACACTCCTGCCTATGTACCTAGGTATCGTACGCCTGCTTAAGCACGTGGATATAAAGATTAATAATTATTAATGTTATTCACTTTGAGAAGAGAATAACGCCTTTCCAAAAAGCCTTTAGATTTCTTCCTTCTGTATTATTAACGAATCACGCATTATAATTAAAACATTTCTTTTTTAAAGATATATCTGGGTTTTTGTTATAAACCCAAATACAACCTTATACACCTTTCACAGTAAGCTAAAAGCTTGTGTCGTGAAAAGGGAGTTTGCCGGCACCTGGGATCGAACCCCGGACCCCTTGTTCATAATATGTTTAATCACTTTTTATCTCACATGTTATACTATTCATTCTCTGTTTACTTATTCACACGTTATTAAACGTTGAAGACTCTCTCCCATATTCGGATATGTCAAAAGTCAAGGGACTTCTATTTATTCGCTCTTCTAAGCAAAACTTCAAAAATAATTTATTGTAAAGAAATTTATTTGTTTTATATCATATGTTAAATATTATTTATTTTATGGTATAAATTATTGTTTAATATAAATTTATCATTTAGGCATTGTTTTCAATGAATGTTAATGTTATAACCGATTAGTTTAACTAACGCACAACCGGTTTAACGGACTCCTAATTAGTATCATCAGGTGCTGCTCTACACTGAATAAAACAAAAATGCAAAAGTTCATCAAGATAAGATTACGAACTCGTACATTAGTTTTACTCGACAGCAACATTAAAAAATAATAACATTAAAAATACTTTTCATTTTGAATTCGTCGGTAGCCTTGGAGTAGAGTCTCAGCTTCATGTTCAAGAGGTACAAGGTTCGATCCCAGGTGCCGGCAAATTCCCCTTTCACGACATAATCTTTTAGCTTACTGCGAAAAGTTTATGAGGTTGTATTTGGGTTTATAACAAAAAACCAGACGTCTTACAAAGTTAATGCCTATACAATCAATGGAATTATTTTATACTGTTTATTCTAAAGTACCTACTCAACAAGCTGAAACTATCAACTGTATTAAGATTTTATATTTATTTATTTGGATTATTGTTCTAAAACATTTTCTAATATACATAAATACGGATTATTAAACATTTGAATATTTGAAGGGAAATAATTTACCATTCACAAAATATAAACAATGCATTTGATTAGTACACACGATTTTACAATTTGCTATATTACACTAAATAAAAAAAAATGAATTTGCTATGAACAAAAATGTTCTAACGGCATTAGAAAAATAAAAATAAAAGGCAGGTGTTCGAAAAAATCAAGAAACATTACACAATAAATTCAGCGATGAGTGTCTTGATTTTATATTGGCACGGAGAGAACAGTTTGCATGTTTATTATATGCAGATGGTATGCTGGCTACCCCATTTTGGAAATTCGTCGCGATGGTATAGTAGTAGTAGAAGTATAATAATAATAAAAAACTCAATTGCACAAAAAATTCAACATAAGAAAATAAACAATTTAAACCACACAAATAAATTTTGTGCAATGGGCGAGTTTATCGCAGAAGCTCGAAATTTTCCAACTAACGCAAGTATAAAAACTTTTTATGATCTCTTTATAAAAAAGGAATATCTGGGTATATCTACATCTTACAGGACCCTCGAAGGCTCACTGAAAAAAATGGGAATTCTATCCTTCCCAGTGTGAGATAATACAGAACTGAAAACTAAAAAATTGTTCAGATTACCCTTTGTTGTTGTTTGTTCAGTTTTAGTTCCAATACCTACCCATCTTATTATTCAAATGATCAAAAATAACAAATGTACATTGCTGAGTATCATATTGTTTCCTGAGTTCACGGGGTTTTAAACTTTAATAGAATTTAAAGGGGAGCGGTAGCGATTATATTTTTCTCTGTAGTCTATAGTACGTACACAATATAAAGTTGTCGCAGCATTATCTCTATTACGTGGGACCACTGCCTTCCTTTCCATAACATAATTATTATTACTGTTCATAGAGAAGTACATGCAATAGTAAAGTTTAGAGAGTTCAAAAGTTTCTGAATTATAAAATTCGCTTTACACAACTTCTTCTTTTTGCACCATATCAGGCGAGGTCACTTCGATTATATTACTTTTAAATTCTTGACACAATCTGGTGCCGTAGGTTGAATTGACTAACTAAAAATTATTAATATATTAGAACTATAACTTTACTATGCTAAAGACGACTGGCAGTCCATTGCTCAGGATAGAAAGGCTTGGATATCTATTGTTTCGGAGGCAAAGGTCTTACAAGGGCTGTTCGGCCATCGGAAGTAAGTAAGTATAACTATAATAATATAATACTGGATTTACTTAATATACACTCGCCTGTAAACGAGGATTCGTGGGTTTGATTCTCAGAAGGAGTGTTTCTGCTCATTTCCAATTTTGAATTAATTGGAATGGTGACCCTAGAGTGATTTATAAATCACGAGGTATGTAACACATTGTTATATACGAATAAAGCACGAGCTCTGCTCAATTTTGAAGGAACAAATAAAAGAAAGATATATGTTTTTATTATTGTTTTGTATTGATTGATTATTGTTTTAAGTGTATATTTTTTACTGAATAAATATATTTGAATTTGAATTTGAACTGTATTACATTATTATGTAAATATTTCTATTTATGTCTTTATGTTATGCAAAGAAGACATCCGCATTCTTTCCGCAATGCGAGTGTCATCTATCTTGTCTTTGAATATAAATGTAGTTAAGCCGCTTAATTGGATGGAGATATAATGAAGATATTTCAACCTTTTTGGTATGTTTATTAAAATTTCATAAATAATACCAGATAAACGAAGTTGTGAGTGAAGTGAGTTAACTACGTAATCCAGGACATGCGACACTGCGATGTCACATAGAATAACCCACTGGACAGAAGAACAACGAAGAAAGCAGACTCCACCAACATTGGGACTACTAATTGCCCAAGAGGATGAAAAAGAACTAAAAAAAAGTTTCAAGTAAAAAAAATAGAACAACGTTAAAGTATTTAAGTAGGTACCCGTTTTTGTATCAGTGAATATGGAGAAAATATAATAACCGAACACCCTTCAACAATTAATATAATAACCGATTAGGTATTTAAAAAACTGTAGAATGGAAAACCCGTTATTCAATTTTTTGGTTAAATCTTGCAACCCCTAGTATATGTAGATCTATATCTTGATCTCTGCCTAGTAGGTACGGCCTACTTGGCCTGAACGAGTCGGCAATCTTTATTACAAATAAACTACTGTAGAGCGACGGGGTTTCATTACATGATAAAATCTCAGAGTTCTCGATCTTTTACAAAACATAAAAACATTTTACCCAATCCGTTTGTTTCGACCATTAAATCCAAAAACTTCTTCGTGAAATGAATTTTATATATTTATTTTATTTTTTACATGAATTTTTAAATGGTCAGATGGTGTAGGAAAGTGCCATTTTCCACTTTTAGTCAAATAACATCAGAATACAACTAGTAAAATTGGTTCTATTCACTGTGTCGGTGATTAGGTAGTAGAACTCCACAACGAAATTTAAAAAAATGTTTTCTTCTACTTTATGATTTATTTTCAAGAAAGACGTCTTTCGTCTTTATAGGACAGTGTCAATGATTGACGTCTCTCTTTAAAATAAATCATATCATAGAAGAAAACATTTGGTTTTTATTAATATTCTTAAAATTGTTTTTCTTTTAATGGATTTAGAACTTCAACTACATCACAATAACTCCTCTATACTTTAAAGTAAAAAATCAACTCCAGGCACAAAAGAGATATTATACATTACGTTAACCCGTGTCGACTAGAACTTTTTGTCCCACTAGCAGTAGAAAAGCTCCATGGTACGGGGTCGAAATTTCCATGCGATAATTAATACACAATATACGAGTATTTCATTACAAAGTTAAAGAACTTGATTCATAGAAAACTAATTATTTAACTTCTAAAAAGTAATAAAAAAGGTTATTGTTGAAATAAGCCATAGTCTGAATCACAATTTATTCGATGCTAAGGCTAGTCACAAGGCAGTGTGAACTATTGAAAGTATATATTATGTGGTGTTCACATTTGGTGAATATCGCCAGGACCAGGACACCAAAATATCGTCAGCCATTTGAACCTTGTAAACAAAATGACAGCTAGTCTAGTAAAAACGATATCGTCTAAAGTTGACCACCTTTCATCTTTTTTCTCTGGTTGAACGATTCGCAAATGCGTAGATGCGCGCCGCGTCATTATCCTAATGTTTCCCGCTTCGTGACAATTATTATCTTTGTTATTGGTTTGTGTCGTTTGTTTCCTTATTTACACGGCGCCTTGTAACCTCTACTATAACATTTTCAACTAATAATAAACACATCGCGATCTCCATCTCGACGTCCGCCATTTTGAAAACAACGTCAAAATCAAAGCGCATCTGACAGATCGTATGTATATCGGTGGACTGTGTGAACAGGTGTGACGATCAATTGGTGTCCGGCGAATTTTGTTTTTCATACAAGCGAAATTTACCTGACGATATTCGCCAAATGTGAACACCACAGAACACAGTAATTGTATTTCCGGGATTGTTTTTATCCCTTCGATAGCTCAGTTGGTAGAGCGGTGGACTGTAGAGGAATATCAATAAAACGGATTGTTTTTCATACAAGCATCTTGAGCTGGTGAGAGACAGTTTTTGAATAAATCAAAAACGGAGACAAAAAATGGTTGCAATTTCTGAGAGCAATGCGATGGGAAACTATCTACCATCTCAAATATAATAAATGTAACTAGTAAATTTAATATTACTTACTTTGATTAGCAATTTTAACTGGTATGTTCAGCATCCCATAATTGAGCGTGGCTCAAATCTCAATTCAAGTACATAAATAATGTAATATATATTCGGAATAGCATTTTTGCTATGGCATTTCACTTCATGTGCGTTATTTATTGTAAATTTAAATTCACTACGACATGATTTTTTTAGGACAATAGGTGTTTGATTTTCAAAAGATCATTTGGTACAAGTAGTGGGTTGAAATAGCAACTTTCAAATTTCCATTATCCATTCAATACGTCACTCACAAACGAAGAAAAAACTATGAAATGAATCAAATAAAATTATTTTCGTGTTTTACTTTTCTGTTCTGTATCCTCATGCCATACTACTCATATAAGTCTCATTACAGAAAATATATTTAATTTGATAAATATCACCATATGATTGTTGCAAGAGTACGCAATAAATTATTTATTAACTTTGTAATAACAACACAAATAGTTTAGTACATTTTAAGCGATGTTTATTGATGATGGTTAATAATAATGGTTATTGATCTAATATGTTGTGTTATATCAATGTGTGTAACAAATTATTTCGTTAAAAAAGATTAAAGAAACTTTGATAAGAGACCGGCTCCACGCCCGGATATCTCAGAAGATGTAGACCGCTATTTGTCTGCTTGTTCAAATCAACACTGAACTGATGGACAAGCTATTGGGCAGAACAAAATAAAAAAACAAGCATTTTCTTCTCCTATATGAATACATATAGAAGAAAGAAACGTTTATTTTTTAATTTCTTTATGGAGTCCTACTATAGCTTGTACGCGACTAACTTCGCGCTCTCAACACACAAAATCAATGTAGAGAGCGCGAAGTTAGTCGCGTACAGACTATACCTAAACGCCGACACAGTGAACTATAGGGCAGGCCTGAAGTATCGACTGGCCACGAACACCGTCGCCTTCTCGTAGGGATTTTTTTAATATTTCTACTTTCTTCAATGTCTCTTACTAGGTAAGTAAATTTATTTAAAAAAAATAAAAAAATATGATAAATTAAGGCAGAGGTGAATCCGACTGACGAATAAGCTCTCAACGAGATACTTACACATTTACAAACATCAAAAATGTCTTGAAGTTCCATGGGAATTGCAGAATTTTCCCAAACAATATTAGTCTGAGAATGTTATATCATCTTAGCATTGCATCTCTAGAATCATTTATCACAATAGAAACAGTCAATTATTGACAAAAAAAACTGTATTTTTGTGACGACTTGTTGCTGAAATAAGAACTACTATTCTGTGTGGGATGCTACCTACGCAATGTTTTTTATCATTTCACGTACCTAGGTGTGTTTTCACGTACCTAGGTACATTTCACGTACCTAGGTACATAGGTGTGTGTTTCATTACCAGACATCAATCAGCTTCCCTTTGAATTCCTGTTCACGTCTGACGAGTTGCCAGGGTCCGGAGTCAAAACACATTTTAGCGTGACTTTTTCGTTTCTAAGTTTCATTACTAATAAGTAAGTGTGTTGTGTATAAATTTATTTACTAAATCTAACATGAAACAATTAATACTTTTGTAGTTAAGTCGATAAACAGAATTCGCGAAGATAATTTTCAAACGAAACGGATATACAATAATAATTCAGTATCCGGCAAATAAGTAAATTTAGGCAAAATTATCATTTAAGTGGATTAATATCTGATTCATACACTGAGAAAAATACTAACGAAATTTCACAACGAATCATTGGTACGTACTATCAGATTAGGACCAGAGATCGTACAAACGATTCATTAGTACGAATCTATAATATTAACTCTTCGCAAACAAGTTGTTGGTAAATTTACCAATGATTTGTTTGCGAAGAGTTAATATTATAGATTTATACCAATGAATCGTTTGTACGATCTCTGGTCCTAATCTGATAGTACCGTACCAATGATTCGTTTTGAGTATTTTTCTCAGTGTATTTGACTTATCATTTCAATTTAAATTTAATTATTTTAATAAAGTTTTGTCAAGAATAATTATATAATTTTTCTTCATCAATATATGTGAATGTTATTACAAGCTGTGTTTTTATCTTCGTTTATCAAATTGTTATTGTTGTTTTTATTTTTTAAAAAGGCTCTGCTCTGCCGTGTTAAAATGTAAATAAATAAACATCCCGTGACAAGAAAGATTTTATGTACGTCATTCTTCATAATATATTATATAATAATTATATATTGGATGCCTATAGCCATTTACTACTCAAATAAATCAATTATGTTCATTAAATCCATGGTAAGAAAAATTGAAAATGAAACGCTACACAGTGAAATTAAATTAACATGGAATTTCATTTTAATCTATCGTTATAATGAAATATTCCTCAGAGAAACTCCGGTCGATAATTTTTAAAACGTGACATTTTCTAATAAACCTGGAATTTTGTCACATAGGTACCAATTTCATTATTGATATTTCAACAAAACCTTATATCAATGAAGTAATAAAAGTTGGTAGTTATAAAATGTTTTTTGTGCTCAAATAGGTCGAGTAAAAATATCAGTGACCGAATATTCAGTTTAACACCTCGCAGGAGTTCTGTTATTCGATATCCGGTAAAATCACTATAATAGTAAACTTAATATTGTTCTCATATGAAATGGGGAGAAAATAGATATTTAAAATCATATATTATGAGCCATACTTAATGTTTACATAAAATATCAAAACTTTTTGAATTAAGAAAGTTGTCTTCTTGTATTAGTGGATTATGGAAATGATAATCTATTACTTAACGTGTATAATAATATACGTATAAACTTTGAAAGTTTGTACATACTCACGGTACCCAAAAGCTTAATTTTAAGTATTAGTAAATATCAAGGTTAATCTGATTTCAAAAAGCTTTCTCCCAAAATTAAAAGCAAAGAACATGTAATGCGACTACGAAAATATTCAAGATAATGTTTTTTAATTTCTCAAGTAGTGATTCATGTTATTTTTATATCTGAACTCTTCCGTTGATTTATAAGGTATATTACAATATTAAATAAGTACTTTACCAATGATACGTTCACTAATTCTTGTTTCATACCAATATGTTCTATACCTATTGAGCATATAATGTCAACTTATAGCAACCATCTAAATGATTGTGTTCAAAGCTCTTGACAATATAATTGTTGATTGTCAACCTGAACAATACATAGATAGCGCCACAGAACGATACAATTTAGTAATTTATATCGTTGCTTTGACGAGTGGTTCATATATGTTAGACATAGTTTTCGCATTTTATTGTACTGAAGATATTAAGAATTTTACTCAACAAATTCCTCATTAGTACAACCAGCAAATTATGCAAATTTTCATTAGTAATATAATTATAATCAATATAATAGGTATATACATACAAAATCAAAGACTTATATATACATATGTATATACATACAAAAACAAATATACATCACCAATATGGATACAATAATGTTGCAGCAGCCTCAATATGGATACAATAATGTTGCAGCAGCCTCATTAGGTTGCCCTAGTAGGAAACAGTAAAAGTTTCGCGATGCTTACGAATCGACTTAGTCTGCTTTAAGTGCACTCTACCCATTGATATTTATATAGACACAAGACGTTAGAGGTTTTCCATGCATCAATGAATAAATAAATAATATGAACATCTTTTATATAAAATTATATAAATTCATTTTTCTATCTCCAACAGTTTCTTGAAGAAAGCACCCTCACACGAATAATATGGGATACCTTGTTACATCATGAGATTATATAGGTACAGAAGTTTCTTAATAGCAGCTTTCATATCTAGTTGGTGAGTAGGTATATTCACCTTGATGTAGTTGTAGCTGAATAATGATGGGGTTGAAATGTAATTTCCCCACGGAAATGGTCTGGGCCCGAACCTATCAAACAGAACTCCCGGCAGAATTATGAAGACAACCGATTGGCTCTTTCATACGGAATAAACTCGTCAATTTACTTCATGACTTTAAACAGATGTTTAAAATGTTCCAACGTCACCGTTTCAAAGATAAAATATTTTTTAAGGATATATCTACCAACATGCTGTATTTCTGATAAATATCAATATTTTTTGCATAAAGCATATTCACATATTACACCTCTTCGTATACTGTATCGATTGATCATTTAACTTCTAACAGCGCTAACTGATTATAGATTACAGCGCTTACTATTAGTTAACAGCTTCGTAATGTAGGTATATAAGAAACAAACATAGACAAAAGATAGTTTTATGTCTATTCTTTGTTAGCTTACTATCCTTCTTAACCAGATTACTTTGCTTCTATAGAAACAAGCGTCCAACACTACACTATTGTTTCTATGTTTATACAGTACCTTACCAATTTTTCTTACTCAATACGCGGTTTTCATTGTGATTTCTTTAGAGTTGAGAGAAATCCCACCAATATATATGTTTTATTATTTATGGCACGTAAAGAACAACTTGTATGTTCATTACGATCAATTGATTGGCTACTTCGTAGGTTATCGAACGTAGTATGTTTTTACTTACAAATTTTAATGAGAATGTGAGTATGTTTTGTATTATACTATATTTCACCCTATTACTAAAAAGGCGACCGAGTGATGTTTGTACATAGGTACTTACATAGTAGGTACCTACTCAAACTTCATAACAGTGACCATGTGGTTTATTTAACTGTGACCATTGATCTGCGATTCAGTGTACCTACTTGTATAAAGTAAAGTAATAATAAACTATTAGCTCATCTATGTTACTTTAATATTTACCTATCAAACAAATAATAATTTAAATAACAAATTAGCGAATATAAAATAATTATTTGGAGTGAAGATGATTAATGTCGGGAAATAAGTTCCCAAATGTAATTAAAATTTCCATGTTGTTGTATATTTAGTTGAATACATAATGTTGTATATATTATAATATAATATATGTTTGCATGATAGTTTTCAAAGCACGTTGCTTTATTATGATATATATACTGCGATTATTACTGAAAACAGTCTGAAATAGTTCATACTAGCTGCCTAATTCAAAAACAAATTCATTTAATTACCTCCATACAAGTCCATTTCCCATTAGGTCTACGTGCTTTCATAATTACTTTAAACTGAGGAGTAGTTGGTACGTACTTTCGATATTAATCCTGCTTTTGTACTCATACATAATATATGAGGTACTCACATTTAAATAGACCATACAGAAAATACATAATATTATGTAAATTATATTATGTTAGGTATATAAATAATAATGCACCATATTATATTATTCACAAAACATAATAAATATTTAAGATCTTTCACATACTGCATGTATGTTTATACCTTCATTGACAAAATAAAAAACATATACTTAATATATATATTGTATATATAAATATCTTATGTACGTAACATATATATTTAAAAAAAGATATATCTGGGTTTTGTTATAAACCCTAATACAACCTTTCACAGTAAGCAAGCTTGTGTCGTGAAAGAGAAGTTTGCCGGCACCTGGGATCGTACCACGGACCCCTTGTTCACGAGGTCGAGACTCTACCTCCAGGCTACCAACGAACTCAGATATCTATATGTTATGTATTTTTATCCAAGATAACATTCGTAGCTTTTTAGATAGAAGACTATGAATGTGACTCTTCGAGCGAAACCGAGATCAAAATTACTATATAGAAAAGTGTAATATGTTGTTAAAATTGATAATAAGCATGAAAATGCCAACATCGCAATAACTCATTTGTCACGCATAGTTATTCTTAAATGTTTCAATATCCGTGTGAGTCATACTTAAGGTAATTTAAAGCGATGCTAAAATATATAATGAACCAAGAATCTTGGAAAGAAAATTCAATCTCCTAAAATGTTTTGAGATTTAGCTGAATTTAGACACGTTATGACAATGTTGAGCGAAAATCAGTAATGATCTTCTAGAATAAAAGTTTTGGCAGTTAATTCTGAAAAGTATGAGATCGTAGAGCAGTAAGTGAGTATAGTCCACCTCGAGCGCCTTTGAGGTGGATTTTTTTTTCACAAAACGGCGCTTTACAAATCATCCAAATAATAATAATAATAATCAATATAAATGCTTATGTAGATTCTGAAAAGTATGAGATCGTAGAGCAGTAAGTGAGTATAAATGCTTATGTAGATTTATAATTAGTTTACGTCAAAGGCTTGCATGGCATCAATTCAAAAAGCTAATTTCTGCCCTAAGGGAGTACAAGGGAGAATATTTATCATACACACAGTAAACCTTTCATACATTTTAAACTTTCCTAACTTAAACTATTTCATGTTGACATTATTATTATCAAATAGCAATCAAAATAATACCACCACTAATAATACGCCTTAAATAGAAAGTACAAAAAGTCATTCATTTAAACCCCAATGGCGCCAAATGTAAATGTATGGTCGTTGGAAGGGATGAGGCGACTGCGAACATTGCAATAAATGGAGTGAATATCAAACAAGTAAGAGAATTCGTGTATTTGGGCAGAAGAATAAACGAGGATGGACGCTCACTTAAGCCTTTGTAAGGAGCATTCTGGTTGTCTGGTACATGGTTGCGAGACGTGGACCATCAAGATTGAAAACGTACGACTGGCGGCCTTTGAGATGTGGTGCTACAGACGCATAATGAAAATCAGAACACGCCAAAAAAGTAAGAAGTGTTAATCAGGGTAGGCAAAAGAAGGGAACTCCTTAAAAGAATCAGTCAACAACGAGCTAACTAGATTGGCCACAACATTAGGCACCCAGGCCTGCTCATCACCATCGCAGAGGCCAAAACCGAAGGCAGAAATGGTAGAGGCCAACCAAGAGACACCTATATGGACCAACTGGAGAAGGACATGAACTGTGGCACATACGTAGAACTAAAGAGACTAACTGAAAATAGGGAGGAATGGAGAAGAAAATCCAAACTCGTTGCTAACTATACCTAACTATATTAATTTATATATAGCAATAAGTTTGGATTTTCTTCTTCATTCCTCCACATGTATATAAAGTGAAAGTTTTACTCCGTTTCACTGCGTACAGCCGGGCAGAGACTTGGCTCATACTTTTGCATATGGTACGAGACTCGGCCCATCGCCAGAATATGCAGTTTGGATTTGTTGAAGAGATGTTATGTTTCACCATTGGTACATGTGTTTCATCATGACCATCTCACAAAATGGACAACACAACATCAAATCCTGTATGCGAGAAGTATGGCATATTATGAATGACTGCATGATCTAATTTTCATCCGAAATGCATTTGCAACATACATGAAAGAGTAAGACTCATGGTTTCAGGTTATTATGATATAAGAATCTGAAACTAATTCCTCGAAACCTCCTCATATTTTTTATAACTTTTTTTTGTGTAGAAGAATGAGTGATCTGGCAGCAGAGTGAAAGGACTATAAATCTTGACATGACCTGGTGAAGGAGATAACAAGAGGAATCCGTAGTGAATAGGTTAATTTTGTATTCTGGTTACCTATTTTTTATATACATTACCTATATATACAATAAAGTCACATCAATAAGAAAATATTCTGATGGACGATGTAGGTGATGATATTACTTGAATTTTGTACCCTACACGCGTTTTAGAAATTGAGATTATCATGCGTGTTTCATATAGCAGTTCTAATTTACCTGAAATAATAATTTCACTAAATATACAAAATAAAATTTATTATTTTAACAGATGACAACTTTTTATTGTCATATTTATAAAATGGGAGATTTCAATTGACTGTGATAAATTTCACTGTAGGATTGTATGGTTCTATGCCCCGCCTCATTGCGTGCCAAACGAATAGGGTAGTTAGTATTCAACATTCATCTATTCTTTGTAAATTATTTACTTTTTAATTTAATATATACATATATATATTCAGTTGTTATTCAACATTACATTAAGAAAATTTTCAAGTTATATTTGTAACTAAAATTTAATGCAAAAAAAGATGTAATGCCATTTGATAAAACAATGTTTATTACCTTTACCTATTGTTTGCTATTATTTTGTGCCCAGTTATTTGCAAATTGTCTAAAACTTCATTAATTTGTTTAACGTTCCTGGTTATTGTTGTGTGAATATGATCATATAACTAATACGGTTAAGTCAAGTTTCCACTGCATGCATGATATCAAATAATTGAAATATGTTTGTTAGTACCACCTCAACTCCTGTATATAATATATTAATGCTGTTAATTTATAATTCAAAATATTACTTTCATATTGATGCTTCTAATCTAATAACACTTAATAAGTTCTGGTGAATACTTTCCAAACATCTAATTATATCGTGTGTTTAATGAATATTACGTTATTTATTTATTTAATACATTAAACGGCGTTTAAGCCTTTTACATTGTATTACAAAGTATACTTGAACATATTACATTACAGTTATTCACTCAAGGTACATATAGACTACAAAAGATAAAAACAAATTTCATTATAAAAATATTAAGACATTAGCATTATACTGCAATTCATTCACAATCATAACAATCCGCATAACCTTATAACAATAAAAATATAATTACATGTATCGATCATTAATATACAATACTATGCACACACGCAAGTACTTTCTAACATACAAGAGGAAATATTTATCACAAAAATATGCATAACCAAAAGGTAAGAATAAATAAAAATCTGTAAAGGGTACATAAAACAAATATAAACATTTATATTTGTTTTGTTATATTATAAACATACATACATTGAAGGACCCACCGTCCACCCGGATACCGCAGAAGTCTGAGGACTTCCATTTATCCGAAATTCTACACTTAACAAATCTTGTCCACACCGGAGGCGCCATAGTGGGCAGCCTGAAGGGCTGGCCATACAATATTAAACATACAATATTAAACATTAAGCATCTAAAAATAATAACAATATATCTATTGTCAAATTGAGCAAATCAATCTTTTCGTGATGGCTGTTTGATCAAGCAAACCAAATTTATTTTGTCAAAATTCTACCTAAAGGTTTTATCCACCGTTAGATTACAAAATATTTCCTTTGACTATAGAACTGGGAGTAATTGGCTATTTGTGGTTAGAATCTATCACAAAGGGTTCAATTATTACCTTTCTATACCTTCATTCTTTTTGTGTATTCTTCCTGCTTGAGGCGTTTCTTTTTTATTCTGTTTACTAACGAGCCACTGATCACTGTGAGAAGCATCGGAAACTGTTCGTGTTACGATATTAAAACCTAATAAGCTTATCTTTCATATGTATTATCCTTTACAGAAAGTGGCTGGGCTGTTTTATCATAGGTACGCTTATTCTTTTACTCTTTTTTCAATTACAGACACACTTTGCTGAAGTGTGTGTACAGTTATTACAAAGTCATTCTTATTTAATAATTCATAAATAATTAAAACACTGTTATATTTTCACTATATTTATTTAAACACTAACGTTTTCGCCCACTTCAATGGGCATTCTCAAGAGTACTGAATCACTATAATGTCCTTTACAAAAATTGAAGGCGGTCACAGAGAGGGGAGAGGGGTGGGTATTTCTTATTTATTATACATAGGTTCATATAGATAGCGGAAATCATGTCCTAATTCCTAATTATTAACACATGCAGACGGTCGGAACATCTTATTTATGAAACAATATACTACTTCATATGAATTATAAAAAATACACAAAACTTTATCTTTATATGATTAAAAGTCTAAATTTAAGAATAATATTATTTTTTTACGCGGCGGCAGAATTGCCATCCACACTTCTCAGCATTATACAACCAGATAACTCTCCATGTGATCAGTCATGGTCACACAAAAACTTAACAGTCTAATGCCGGGAAAAAATCACCTATCCAGATATACAGGATATCAAAGGATTAGGCTCAGAACGCGGGTTCAAAATACCAGCATTGTGCCTGAAATATCTGTGTTCAAAAACTTTTTTACAATATTACAAGTGTTTAGTATAAAATATTTTTGAATTTTAGTGTACAAATTAACCGGCAAATCTAATTTTTGTAAATTATTTATTAAAGATCTCGGAGTTACCCCTGTAGCTGACATGACTAAAGGTAGGTATTATATGAACGGACCTAGAATGCCGAATATTTATCTCCTGATAGTTATGTATATTTTCGTATTTTTTCTGCGATGGTTGTTTAATATAATATTAGTAATAATAATAATAATAATTAACAATAATAACATTATATTGGCATATCATACATGCATTTATATACTAATAGCAATGTCCAGTCAAGCTTCGGAATACAACGGAACCTCTTCACGTTTGGTTATGTAAACTCTTTAACATAGTAAGTTTTTAAATTTACACAGTGATTTTGGCAAACTTGTTCATCAATGTTTGTAAGTTACACATCCAACAAACACGCGGCTGCAAACCCACAAACGCAGAAGAACAATATTGTCTTTAACATAAAAGTTATATTAGACTAAACAGTGCTTACACATACATAACGTGTGAATAGTTACCTTTACCTAATAAACCACATACACAAAAAATTCTATTGGTCAGTATAACTAGAAATTAACAAAGTAATTTTGGAAAATGTTACCATTGTCACGTAAATCGTGATAAGAATAGTCAATAGGAACAGTCTGTAGTAGAAGTAGTAGAGACGCGGAGATAGTATAATAAGAGTAGGATATATAATGCGTTAATAAATAATTAGGGATCCCATATTATTATTATTGCGATGGTGGTTTGCACCCCTTTGCGGTATCCTCCTACCCCACACCAGAAGTTATCAAACCGCACGAGCACACCCCAGACCCAGACCGCATAGTATTTCCCTGTCGGTCAACAGATCGTTTGTATTTGTATGTAGGTACGAGTCTCTTTACTCTCTACTCCTACGTATTACCTGCTACCTGCTACTGATGTTATTATCATATTGAAGATTATTTCACCGACACACAATTGCGACGCACTATACCAATAACTTCAGCTTTTGGTTTTAATAAAATGATTGTATCCAGCCATATCGTAACCTTTAGACGAGGATTTATTTCGAGTTAGATTCGTAAAATATTCTTTATAAATATAAAAAAATTAATTCAAGTATAATGCTTGCGTATTTATCTTATTTAATATTATCCATATTTAAAATGAATTCCCGAAAATCGAGGTTGCTGATTTTCCTTCGTACAATACAAGATATTTATTCTAAGCGAATTTTTTTAGCTCTCCCATACATTTGCTTAAAATTTATTTTCTTCTTTTGAAATCTCTGTTGTCAAAAATCTATGTTGACAGTTTAAGTTCCTTGGTTTCATAAAAAGCTAGAGCTGGAGTAAAGATGTCACCAAATCACGTCACAGATAAACAAACATAAGACTCATTTTGTATTAAAAATATAATACCAAAAATATTTCATGAACTAGCATTCTATTATTTAAAATACTCATACCTTTGTTATTTGCTCCCCAAAAAATAAGTAAACCCTCTTTGTAAATACCATTTATTGAGGGCAAATATCCTAAAATTATCATTTTCATTTGACAATGAATCGTTTTCCTTGAACGTCTTACAGAACTGCCTCATTTGTCAAATATTCAGATTAAGACATTAAAAAGCTATTAAGTTATTCCCGGGCCCATTTTTTATATTTTTCATGAAATAAAAAAAAAGATCGGTAGGGTATTTTTTCAAGCATAGTATTTTTCTAATATTGTACTCGTTTCGGCGGTACATATGTTTACTTAAATTGGAACTATTTTCTAATAAATGGTAGATGTACACAATGACGCTATGTTTTTTTAATATCATTTTGGATTATAATTTTATCGAAGTAATATCATCGTTATAAACTGTGTGTAAAATTATTCTCTAATGAATTTTATTCTAGTTTCACTACTCGCACCATTACAATAAAAAACGCTATCGCTAATATATATTTTTTCTGAAATTGTAATTGGAAAACCGGAAGTAAATTGTAAAATTGTTCTTGTAAAATTCACTGCATAAATTTAATACTGTTTTTAATAAAGATTGTAGCTTTGTGGTAAACTTTTGTGTAAAACATACCTAACTAAAATCTATGAATGGTGGAGAAATAAAGTAATTTTAAGTAAGTTTCTCGAGTAATTTATACTAAATCTTTATCAGGGGTGATTAACAGTTAGGTATGTGCCAATATCTAAAGCGATGATAGCTGTGATTATTCCCAATAAATTATTCTTTACCCGCATCGTGGAGGTGCTTTCTTAACTCGAGTAATTCCTTAAAAAAGTTCATCTTTACATAGGATGCTACAACTTGAAATTGGTGGAAATCATAGTATGAATAAAGTACTGGCGTAACTATAAGGTGGCAGGGCTGACAAAATGGCACGTGCCCCTCACCCGATGGGGGCCCGCGGTCTGAGAGGCCGCGAGAATTTAGCATCTGACTCCTAAATAACTTTCCCTTATGCCTATAATTATGTTCTACTTTTTTATGTGTCCATAAGTAAATTGTTACTTGAATGTGTTCTTTTTCTTTTGTTTGCTTTCTGGTTTATTTTTATACCTGCTATTACTGTTGATAATATTTGTGTATTGGTGTATATATGTATGTATATGTTGTTTTTATTTTAATTTTAATGGTAGTGTTAGTTGGAAAGACATCGCATTTTAGTGATAAACTCGCCTTTTGTAAATTAGATTGTATAACTAATATTTTTATGATACTGTTTTTGATTTGTACTATTGAAATCAATAAATAAAAACTATAAATTATATATAGGTATTTCTACTTACCTATTTAAAATCAATTAAAGTCAGACACAACCAAATACCATAGGTATACAAATTCAAATAAATTATGAAGATTTAAACGCATTCATAAGAAAAACACTTTTGCGGAACTGAAAGCTCGGAGAAAATTATTTAATTAATAAATATCTTGTGAATACTAAATTGTTATTTCATTTAAATGATTTGATACTTAATTTTTTGAAAATAAATAGATTTTTACCTAAACTGCACACAATCTAAGTAATACTGTTGGGTAACTTCTTAAGTACCTATAGGTATTATTAAAATTAAATTGTAACGTGACGATTTTTACTGGGGGCCCCTATCCAATGAATTTGCCCCGACCTGATGATATAGTTAAGCCATTGCTAGAAGTATAATAATAATTGGTGAAGCGCCATCTATTCCTTTCCTTGCGCACGTTTTTGTTTCCATAATATTCATACATTTCCTTATGCATACCTACTATTCTGTTTAATAACAGAGAAAAAAGTTAAGATTGTTACAACCTTAAGAATTAAAGACATCAATAGGTATATTTACATACTGTATGTGAAATGAAATAATTTAAAGCACATTAGTTTTGATTTTATCACAATTAAAAGGAAACAAACAAAGTAAAACGATGGCATGTTATAAAGCTTTTATATAAGTTAAGTAAAATTCCCCATAAGAATTTTAATAGAAGAAAGCAAGTTAATAAAATACGAAACATTAATCTAACAAGCTTTTTCTATAAATGATGTCAGTTGATACGAAATAGAATGCACACATGAATATCCACATCCTTTATATAATATTTCCTTTCCGAAAACCTTTTTCTATCATTTTAGGACGGTCATTTTTCCTTCTATTATTGAAAACTATCATCATTTATTCCGTAGAAAAAATCATTAAGGATACACAATACACAAAGGGAGGAGATCTTGGAGCAATCTACTGAAAAATATTATATTTATTATATGTTTTCGTTTAGAAGTTCGATATATAAATTTGATTTCCGAATAGAGCATTTCATTATGACCAGACTACTGACACTGGACGCACACAGTTATTCTTGTAGACTTGTCGGTACATCAACATATCAATTAAGAATTATTTCAACTTTCGGTAAGTTATTTCATTTCACTATTCATATCCCATATATCTAAACAATAAATTGATAGCATATAAATTTTTGATAGTCGAATTATGGAGATAATCTTTAAGGATATTTTATATAAACATGCCTACCCATAATAGCCCAAATTTTAAGGAGGTATTTTTGATAATAAAAAGACATACATAACATCTTAAATACAGCTACATCACCCAACTTGAATGTCTCATTTTTTATTTGCCACAGAGAGGACAATCCTCGTGTTTATTTCATTATGTTAGTCCGCTTGCTAATATATGCCGTGATAGTGTAATGTAGAAGTAATTCTTAACAATATAATTATTTTATTATGTTTCATTGTATTGTACTTATGTGATCAAGTAGTTAATATTAACAAAGTTTTTAGTACCACATAGTGCAAACTGTCCATATGGGTACCAATCTTTCGGATAGAAATTATTTCGATTAGAATCTTTATCTTTCTTCGCATTCAGTAGACGTATGAATCTAGAGGTAGTCTGCCTTATTCAAGTAATCCTTCTAATACATATTCATCTGATATTCTTTTGACTGGTAACCTCCTTACCACCATACCCTCAGATACACAGGTACATATTACTAAGAGCATTTCAATAAGTATACTTGAGACTAACCATGAACACCATAATTGATGAACGTCATTAAAAAAAGTATTTCAATAACGTAATGAATTTCTTTTACTATGTTTTTTTTTTATATAATGAAAAATATTAAGTGAATGATTTATTACACGTAAGATAATTCAATTCTCAACACAAAATGTTGCACCGAAATGCAGAGTTCACGGTGTAGGTATACGAGTATAATGGAAGAGAAAGCATAATTTATATTATATCAACCGAAAATACATAAAGGTCGGTTTTTTGCCTATTCCATAAAAGATCTGGTAGAAGGGAAACATATAACCGGAGCTTGGTACGTTAAGTAGAAAAGCTATGTTTATACAATACTGAAATGTACAAAATAACACAAACTTTGGGATGTATAATTGTGAATAAATAATGCAGTTGTATGAACCGCCCACTGTTATAATATTATATATGAACGTTACGAGTTAGTATTCTCATTCTATCATACAAACATTTTGGGTACAGTATGTGTATTGTGTATTATTTGGGGAGCATTATGTTCATTTGATCATGAAATTTATTTTTATTTTTATTCTGCCTTCCCGTATTTATAAATATTCTCTTTCTTCAATATATTATCATTGACTAATATTATTATTATTTCTTCTTTACTGAACAATGATCACAAGCAATTTTATACATAAATATCATAATATCAAAAACAATCAATATACAGAGGTCGACTTTATCGTAAAGGATCGGTTTTTCTTTTATTTTATTGGCATATCTACAGGTTTTATACAAGTATAATATTTAACAATATAGAATCATATCAACCTATTTACAGATGCATATGCGTTTTGAAATACTTACACAATTATAGATATTATAGTAGGTAATTCTGTTATTTACAATTTAACCAATATAGATATCTATATGTGACATTTAATTATATAACCTCTTTTATACGAGACTTGTCTAGACATATAAGGAGGATGTTTAGATAAAAGTTTTTTTATAAAATAGTCTCTATATTTAAATTATTATTATATGACAAATGATGAAGAACACATTTCACATACCTACAGAAAGCATTGAGCGCCACTTCCTCCTATATTTGCATACACCTTTCGTATCCGTCACAGTTGTGCAATTCCTCGTGCATGCTTTCCTATTCAATGTGCTTAGCAAGTATCTGTCTATATGATCTTCCCATTTGATCCCCGGACGACCACATGTATATTATGCTTTACATAATATCACGCTACATGCAATATATTAGGTAATCTAGTAATTATGGTTTAAGTTGGGAAAAATAGGTACATCTTTATATTTAGACCTATCTCACGGAGATATTATGAATATCTCATTTTGTGATTTGTACATTCGAATACCATATATTTTGTCAAGTCATTTTACTCGTACATAATTATCAAATGGATTTTGGGTTAGTGACCGGCAAATGTTTAATACTGATAAGTGAAGAAATTGAAATATTACCTATGTGAGATCGCATTTTATCTAGTGTATATTGGGTGAACGGTCAATTCTATTCAGTTTATATTGAAATTTTAAAGTGATGAATATTCGTATTTATGTGAATATCAAAATATGTTCATAACATCGCCATTCCCTATCTATTTAGTATCTATTATGTATAATATCACCCATATAGTTCTCTACGAGCCACAACAGAGCCACGTAATATGGGCAGAGCTAGCAACATTAATGCATTATGATTCTTTTATATTATTATAACAGTGGTTATAGTGTAACGAACAGGAGAAGATACCCAATACAACATAACCTATGATTACTGCATTGTCAGAGTCCGAAAATCCACAAAAAATATTTAACTCCATTCACAAGTTTATGTATCCGCAAAAGACACATTTGATATAGGAGTACCTACCAAGAAATTCAGTGCTTCTGATAAAATTTACACTAATTAAACGTGTTCAAACTAAAATAAAACTAGAAATATTTTATATATTTTGCAATATACATATTACAAATAATATAAAGGCCGCCCTAAAGACGAATAATATTTTGCCCTCAATTAGCTGAGGTTAGTCCGATATGCTTATAACACGTAGTAGTGTTAATTAACTCAAAGATTTGATATTTTTCATTAAAAAAATAATTTGACAAAGTGAAAAGTCCTGGAACCAACATTGGAGAATGGTGTCTTGAAGAAATACCCATAAGCGCAACAGACCCCGTCTCAATTAGAATGTGGGGATGAATATTTAAGTATGTATTTGAAAAGTGTTTATTACTAATAGAGATAGTTTCTGTGTAGGTACTCTCTGAACGAAACTTAGTTGAAAACTAGTATTTTAATAATATAATATTAGTTAGGTAGGTAATATGTTAATATATCTCCTATGCCCATATGATATTATTATAAGAGTAAACATAACAGACATTATTTCTAACCGCACTTTAATTGAAGCGGACGACCACATTGGTTTCTCTCCTCTCTATACACCCTACATCAAGGTTGGCCAACCCGCGGCCCGATGGGTGTCTACTTGTGACCCACGAAGCATATGCACACTTTTTTTATAATAATTGGAACAATTACCCGTTACTTTTGTAAAAAGGTTTTTTGGATAAAATATTCTCAGAGAAAACCGAGTTTACAGAAAACTTTGATTTCCTATATCATTTTGAAAGTTTGGCGAGGGAGGAGGGGAGTAGAAATTTTAAGGTGAAGTAAAATTATTAAATGTTCCATATATGGAGTATATTGTTGTGGTCCAGAAGGAAATCTCATTTCTAAAATACCCGGCTGTTGAAAAGGTTGGCCACCGATGCCCAACATATTATCATCACACACATTCCCTTGTTTTTATCACACGTGATAATATGCTTTGCATAACCCACAGAGTACTCTCGCACTCACACACAATATATAAATGCTTATTTACATGGACATGCCATAAGCATATTTTAACAAACGTATTCAATTCTCATGCAATGGAATATAAATACTATTGGTGTTACTTGTTTTTAATCCCAGGATTTTTACTCACCCGGTATGAAGCTATTTTTATCATCAAAAACTACAATCAAAATATTTTTTACTCTGATATCAGGGACATCGAAGACGTAAATGTAGAATACAAGATTACCACGTGGTAGTTTTAGCCGGTTAACCCATCAGGCTGTCGATTGTGAACCGCTAGTGAAAGTAGAAGTTTTGCTAGAAAGGTAGAATAAATAGGAATTCCCTGACTTGTGAAATATCCAAAAGCTGATAAAAAATATGTTGTTATCAATTTGTCTCTTTCTTGAATAGTAAAAATGGTTAAGTATATAATTATTTATATTCCAATGTTATATGATGTGGATGTAATATCCTAGAATTGTTGAATCTTACAGTGCCCTTAAGGTGCTTTGGCACGCAAACTACACTTTAATGCAAGGGTGGCCAACCCGCGGCCCGCGGGGTGCCTGCTTGTGGCCCGCGAAGCATACGGACACTTTTTTTAATAATAGTCGTTACAAGTATCCGAAGAAAGTTATTCAGAGAAAACACTCTTAAATAAAACCAAGTAAGAGTATGCAACGCATTTCAAATTTCTATACCATTTTGAAAATTAGGCGACAATGGGGGGGGCATAAATTTTAAGGTGAAGTAATTGGATTATGGATTATATATTGTTGTGGCCCGGTAGGAAATTTAATTTCTAAAATTTGGCCCGGCTGCTGAAAAGGTTGGCCACCCATGCTTTAATGTTTAACTTTAATATTTTCCAAAAATATATGTGTATTTAAACATGTATATTTTCATAAATCAAATGTTTTTGTGTTAACACTTTGGAAATTCATTATAATTAAAATGAATTTAAAAACACTGTATAATTTCCAAATTAAATTTATTCACCTCAAACGTTTTCGCCAAGGCTTCTACTTGGCATCTTTACTACTGTTTTTAAATTCATTTTAATGTATATTTTCATTACCGAATACATTTATATCTATGTACCTACTTCATCCACTCATGTATACCATGGACCTAAATAGAGTAATGGACAGACACTTAGGCAAACATTTTGTAGCTGCGCGGGGAGGGGAATGACGACCATTTTGTAAGAAACAAATTTTGTTCGGTGCGTCGCATTTGGGCTGCGTTCAGACAGTCACCGAGTGATCACTCGACGACGCGTATTTTGAAAGTACCTATACAATGCCAGTACGTATTCATAGTGTTCTTGTACTGTAGGTATGTTACTATGTTTTCAAAATGTGTAACAAAATAATTATAGTCTCAGAAAATATACTCGATTTCTGCGTAATTGTCATTTATACTTTCTGACGCTGATTCAGTGAATTCGTTTGGATAAATTTAGGATATAAACTTGTAACAAGTATTTGGGAAGTATACAAGCTCAGAAAGTTAGATAATGGCATAATTTAAAAAAAGTATAAAGCAATTAGTTATAAACTAATCAAGTAGTTATTACTTTAACTGTTAATTTTAAAGATACCTATTAAAATAATATATTCCTTCGTTAGAGACAAAAATATTTTTATCATTTAAAACAACACAAAAGTACTGGAATGCTACTATAAATAGGCGCCAGTCAAATAATAATAAAAATATTTATTTATTTAAATATATTTATAATTTACGTCTTTTACACGTTGGCAAATTTAAGAAATTATAACAAAAAGTAAATCCAAAAAAAAAATATTTTAAAAGTTATAAAAGCAATAAAAAATATAAAATCAAGACGTAAAAAATAATGGCACCATTACGATGACATTGGGTATTAAAACGCTCTATTCACGATTATCCGGGGCTACATTCACCACTCACTGCAACTTCATGGTCGTTCACGCCTAGTGACATTTATGCTCCCGTGAACCAACCCTTATGTTGAGTATGTTGAGTTGTTTTGTCATATTTTCGGTAAGTTGTTTTGTATTGTAGTTTTTATCTTTATATATAGCGATTTTAAAGTCGTTTATATTATAATTCGTATACTTATAAATGATCATAATAATGTTATAAACGTTCTATATAATTATTTGTCCTTATTCTCCTATATCTACACATATAACTTATTTTCCATTCTGTCATCTGACAATACAAAGAACCTACAATCTGATGTTTGGTTTGTTTACCCGTTAGAATGAAATGTTTCATGCATACAAATCTGATCAGGTTAATGATATTATAGCATGTTTATTAACAAAATCATTTTTTATAGTTTTCCAAAGGATCCAGAAAGGAGAAACTGGACATTATTCAATATTTGACACCAAGTAAACGTAGCTGAATATTCAATACCTCCAGTTAACAACCAACAGTTGACAGGATAGTTGTGAGTTCGTTCATCAATCCACCTGTGCAACATGTCTTCAAACTATAAAAATCATTTATAGTATTAAAAGATCTTGTGGCGTGAAAATAAAACGTCTATAACAAAAAACATTGCGCCGGACAAAAAAAAATGCTATTCTTAAGGATGTAATAGCGTCACTGTGTAAGTTTTTATCTGAGGAGAATATTGACAATTTAAAAATTATATTGATATATAGAGTTGGGAATAACGGCTCTTTGAAAATAATGGAACGTAAGCGACTGTTATTTATTTATATTCTGTTATTAGAAAAGCTACCGTTATCACCCCCCCCCCCATAAAAAAAAAAAAAAAAAAAAAAAAAAAAAAAAAAAAAAAAAAAAAAAAAAAAAAAAAAATTACCAGGTTGTGTTCAAATTTTTTTTATCTGGCGACGAACAGTAATAAGGTACGCAAGATTAAACGCGCAAATAAAAAAGAAGTCATTTTAGATCTTAAACTCAGCGATGAGGTTTGTCCCCCATCCTGTCTTATTTTTTTGTCTGGCAACTTTTCTAATAAT
The DNA here is from genome assembly GCA_947579605.1 of Athripsodes cinereus. NCBI lineage: Eukaryota > Metazoa > Arthropoda > Insecta > Trichoptera > Leptoceridae > Athripsodes > Athripsodes cinereus. The sequence goes on along the minus strand of OX388306.1, from coordinate 25,692,231 downwards.
AATATAAATAGTTATAATTAAAAGATTAAAATAATCTCTTTTAAATTACATCGATAATAAAATTGATATAGTAAAAGATTTTTTACTATATTAATTAGATTAAAAGTTTTTAATTTAATTTTATGAAAAATAAACATGTAAAATCATGTGGAGATAGTCCTTTGACCACTCAGGTGATAAAAGGGTTATGAATAATTATCTACCCGTATCTCGATGCCTATGTCGATTCATAAGCGTCGAAACAACTCATAATACTTTTGTGTCAATCAACGGATGTCCGTAGTAGTACCATTTTGAGGCGAAAAAAAGAACGCGTTCCTTTTCAAATAATACCTAAATATTATTTTCCATACTAAATTGTATCACCGCGTGATTTGGAACGTCATTGGTAATACCTAACCGGTCGTCCATAGTAAAATGTATGGCGGCGTGATAAGTAACACTATTATTAATATTTAAGTGATTTCCCATACAAAATTTGATATCTGTGATAATTCACGTCGTTCGGAACGAAGTAGCGGGTCGTCGTCAGAAATCACTCGATAATAGGGTGATGTGATATATCGATATTCTGCTACCAAGCTTCATAAAAATAATTTAATATATCATGCGTTCCTCGTTATAACGACCAACTCTATTGATATAAGGCTGCATTATATTGCCAAGAGGTATGTCGATAGTTCTCTTTCAGTTCGAAAGTCACTCAACAAGTTAGTGCTCTTCAAAGGGTTTAGAGTTTGTTGTATGTTAATTATAATGCATTCTGTTACTTTTTGTTATTACATATAGACCATTAAAGGATGACGTCACAGAAAAATCATTGAGGGGCATCAGGCATCCCAACACAACAGACGATTACGGTGTAATATTAGGTGGAACGCCTAAAGAATACCTAATAATCAAAAAAACTGTCAGTGTCGATTTTGTTATTATTTTGTCGTCTGACTTTCTTTTTTTTCTCTTATGGCATAACATCCTACAAGGATGATTTGCGCAATCTGACTGTTTGCCCCCCAAGCAAAAGCAAATCCATAGACAAGACCACGTGACCTTTAATGGTCTATTATAAATCACTCAGTTTCTCCTGTTTATTTGTATATATTCAATAAAACTATCAAAATTTGTTTTTATTTCTAGCTATAATTTCTGTACATTTTTATATATTTTCCTTCAATTGTCATTCATTCTCTCCATATTGTGTGTATATGAAAACAATGTTTAAAAATAAATACTGAATGATTTAGAAATGACTCCATTTTATTTACTCATCCTATTCCCTATTTCATCAAATATATGAAAACATTAAGTTATGTGGCATTGTAATTATTTTAAGAAGTAAATATAATGTTTTCTGATACTGTGTGAATAATTTCCATACATTGCCCATACAAATGTTAAATAAAGTATTTCATACAAAATGGCCACCGTCGATTTCCCTTCCTCACTTTTTGGCTTCGCTGTCATTCATACAAATTACTATAAACGTTCCATCCCCTACCTACATACATCCATGATGTATACATAAACCAATGACTAGAAATCATAGAGCAAATATTACACACAGATTGTATATTAATAGTTTCACTATGGCATTACTAAATACGTCTTTTTGAAAAGTAGTGTGCCTATTGCTTTCGAAAATTCCACAATAAAATTTCTTTTCACTCCCAAAATGTGTCACATGAAAAAAAAAACATTTATTTATTTGTTCACGGGTAACACACTTCTCGCAGAGTAATGTACGGCTGAACACACGTAACTCAAAATGAATGTCAGAAAAAAACCAAAACAAATTATTTTATTTACATGAAAATAAATTATATTCGCAAAGAATTTTTAATCTGTCGTATACGATTATACTATTATGCACTTGTGGTGTAGTATGCTACTCATCTTGATTGTCTCGTATTTTTTTATTTACTACATGTTTAGGTATATATTATATATTATCCCTTTGACTCTACTTTCTGAATTCATTTGAAGAAATAGTTTATATCTATTTAAATAATAATGTCTATAAAAAAAGTATTATTTTGCATGTGAGTCCATATTTTGGATAAGCACGAATAAATAAATAATAGCTTATTTCGTGATAGCAATGAAAGTCTGCAATATAATCCAAATTAACAGTTTGAGTCCGAATAAAGCTTCAAAAATAATTTATTATAATCTGGGGGCGCCTTTTCCGATGGAGTATTAGCTTAGAACCTTATCTGTTTTCTAATTAAGTTTAAATTAGTACTTTTAAAAATAAGTGTCTAGTTTCGAGGGAACCAAATATCTGGGTATATGAAACTGGGTAGTTTCATTTTTAATACCTACCAATAATCACTGTGTCTTACAATAGTATTCGCAGGAGTAATCTAAAAGCTTTAATAACGTAAAAATTATCACCTTTGTCCTGTAAAGTGTACAAAGGTATTATATCTCAGTTTTGGGTAGTTACATCAGAGGGGGGTTTAAATTTGAATAAAAAAATTATACGCATAAAATCACCTGCTAAGTGGTCATGCTATCTATTGTTCATTTAGAACGTAGTTTTACATTCCCATAAAGTAACTAAGCTAAATGATTTCACTATTATGTTATCTAATAACGTTTAAAATATTGAAATACGGTAACACTTTTTTGTGATGAAGCAAACTCAACAATATGCAAACCATACTTTACTCAATGGGGAACATGCACTTGCACGTGTGAGGAATATGAGCAAATATTATCAATTTATATTAATAAATATACGCTAATCACGAATATTCTAATAAGAAACTATAGAATAAAAAATTTCATTAATTTTTTTCATTTTAAAAATTCATATTTTCTGTTAAAATTTTAAACGTCATGTCATTGAATTAGCCCCTTGTGACGTCGTTAAGCGCTAAGTTGTGTTGGCACGCACTGGACTCTATCTATAGCGTCTGATGACCTTTTCCGCCATGGGTGGACCTTTTGCGGCGAAGAAAAAATGTAAAAAGCACCATAATTTCTTTAATTTCCTCTGCTTTCTGAAAGTTTCCCATTTCCGGTCCTTGACTATAAAAAGATTCAAACATTGTTTACAAAGTATACTGAAGAACAAAAATTAATATCCCACTTTTGATATTTGTTTGTATTCGGTGACCAATATATGAGATTATGCAAGAAAAGGTATAGGATCCTAACTCTCTGTATAATCCTATTCATATTACGGAAATATTCGAAAGGTATCCGAGTATTTTTAACATAGATAACATTAAGGCGCGTATAACTTTGTTATATTGGTAGAAAATATTTCCAAATTAAGTATTAGAAAATTAAGTTGTATTTCCTACTTTCAAGCTAAAATACTTCTACTACTCTTCGTGTCAAATACACATATTCAGAGTTCTAGAGTTCATCATCTCACATTAATATCACAAGATTACGACGAGTTTGAACTTATGTATCATATAAATGTTGACAGGAATCGTAATAAAACTAAAGTTGGTACCCGAACTAATAATCCTTATATCTTATAAAAATGATTTTTGAATTTACATACTAACGAAGACCGGGCTATACTCGCCCATTTCAAGGAATTTGCGTTCCATTGACCTGACCATTACAAGATGAGGTATCTATTTCAAATAAAAACCCACTAAATGCCGTACTTTCTTTTACAGAAGCGACAAAAACAGCAAAAAAGAGTGTAAAAAAAAAGTGTGAATGAGATAAAAAATACGTTTTTTGCGTGAGTTTGAAAGAGTGCGAAAATGTTCTTTACCGCCAAAATTGTGTGCCATAAGATATTGCCATATTAAAATTAATTATGAAAAGTACTATAAATATTTATGATTAATTTCTAAAAAATAAGCACAATCAGACTTTTTTAAGTTCATGCAAATAAAAACATTTAAAATATTTTTAATTTCGTGCAAATAAACACATTTTAAATATTTTTTGCGTAAATAATCCAATTTAAAAATATTAAGCACGTGCTAATTGAAAAGCCAAAAACAATATGTTATTCGTCTGGCAATTATTTGTGTCATTATAACATTCCAAAATGGCGATTAATGAACGATGTGTCAAAAAGTACGTTCAATATTTAATTTAACATCAGGTGAGAATTAATTTACGTTTTCTATCTAATTAATTTTTCTATCTAATCTATTAAACCTGCTTTACATTTTTATTACTAAAGAGTTAACAGTATATTTTTTTGCAGAAACACAAAACGGTGCATTGCGATCTGGATGCTCATTTTTCAATGATGAAATTAATGATTAAGAAATTAGAAATTAAATTGATAATAAATTAATGACAACGACATTATGGCTTTAGGAATGTCGTGGGAAGAAGTGACAATCATTGCAAAGAATCTGAACGGAAAAGACTGTATTCTCTTCTCTTCGTTCCCAGGAAAAACTTGAAGGTTGATCGAGTAGTTGTTTTATGAATTTTTGATGCAATAAATGAATTAACATAATAAAACTTTCTCTTTTCCTATGATGTTTTATAAAATATGTAGTTGAATAGGAAATTAAGAAAAAATAGGTGAGTATCCATTATTTTTTTGCAATGATTACGTTCTGGTTATATTTTTTGATGTGACATGACATGATTTATATTTTTGCAAAGTATCTTAATTACAAAAAAGGAGAAGGTATGTATTGTTCTTCTATTTTAATGTTCCCTTTATGCTTTGTGTGGAAAGATGAAAATTTTGACTTATTTTGAAATGCTTTTAAGCCTCAGATTTCAAAAATATAGTAGACCTTTATTATTTCTTAGTATTTGTGGGAATCGGCACAAATATTTGAGCCCGTACATATCCCTAATTTAGGAAAGGCATGTTGAATAATAAACTCTATACATAATCACAGACTCCAGGCCAAAAATATTTCAAATATCTTATTTATTGACAAAGATATCAACATTTTAATGAGGTAATGAATGAAAATTTGACTTCCTGATTGCTGAAATCGTAAGCAAAACATTTTCATCATATTGAATTAATTTCAAAATGGAAGTGATAAAAAATACAACAAAACTGAATCTTATAGCTTGGAGATTATTTTGGTTTTAAAACATCATGCTTGCACATCATGAAAACTACTAATTTGTGTAAATTAGAATTGCATAATTTCGGCATATTTTCATTCAATTTCATAGACCACATATGACAGACTAAATATAACACATGAGAAAAAAAAACAAAGAAAAATAATTGTGAAAATGGAATTATGAAATTCATAGACAATATTGTAGGTATGCGTTTTCCAATAAATACATAGGTAGGTACTTTTCTCAATCAACGAGTAGTATTTATTTTGACCTAATATTTTCATGAGTCTTTAAAAAAAATCTGATGGAAGTATTTCAATTTAAAATATAATACTTCAGAATATTGAAGAATGTACATTCATTCATCAAGGTTTCTTTTGGGAATACAGGGAGGGAATGCCTATATAGGAAACATTAATTGTTTCGTTCCTTTTTAAGAACTGTTTTCCTTATAGGTACCTATATATACATATATTTTTTTAGGACTTTTATCCAAGTAGGTACCAACTCATTTTTTTAATGATATATGAGCGTGAAAGGTGTCATACTTCTAGATTTTACAATGGGAAAAGGATTTTAGTACTTTTATCCACGTAGGTACCTACCCATATTTTTATCGAAATATGGCCGTGTGGGATGTCAAACTTCAAGATTTTACAGTGGGAAGAGGATTTTAGTACTTTTATCCACATAGGTACCTACACATTTTATTTATTGAAATATGGCCGTGTGGGATGTCAAACTACAAAATTTTACAGTGGGAAAAGGATTTCGGTACTTTTATCCACGTAGGTACCTACCCATTTTATTTATTGAATTATGGCCGTGTGGGATGTCAAACTTCAAGATTTTACAGTGGGAAAAGGATTTTAGTACTTTTATCCACGTAGGTACCTACCCATTTTTTTATCGAAATATGACCGTGTGGGATGTCAAACTTCAAGATTTTACAGTGGGAAAAGGATTTTAGTACTTTTATCCACGTAGGTACCTACCCATTTTTTTTTATTGAAATATGGCCGTGTGGGATGTCAAACTTCAAGATTTTACAGTGGGAAAAGGTTTTCAGTACTTTTGTCCACGTAGGTACCTACACATTTTTTTATTGAAATATGGCCGAGTGGGATGTCAAACTTCAAGATTTTACAGTGGGAAGAGGATTTCATTACTTTTATCCACGTAGGTACCTACCTATTTTATTTATTGAAATATGGCCGTGTGGGATGTCAATCTTCAAGCTTTTACTGAGGGAAAAGGTTTTCAGTACTTTTATCCGTGAAATATGGCCGTGTGGGATGTCAAACTTCAAGATTTTACAGTGGGAAAAGGATTTCAGTACTTTTATCCACATAGTACCTACCCATTTTTTTTATTGAAATATGGCCGTGTGGGATGTCAAACTTCAAGATTTTACAGTGGAAAAAGGATTTAAGTACTTTTATCCACATAGGTACCTACCCATTTTATTTATTGAAATATGGCCGTGTGGGATGTCAAACTACAAGATTTTACAGTGGGAAAAGGATTTCGGTACTTTTATCCACGTAGGTACCTACCCATTTTTTTATTGAAATATGGCCGTGTGGGATGTCAAACTTCAAGATTTTACAGTGGGAAAAGGATTTCGGTACTTTAATCCACGTAGGTACCTACCCATTTTATTTATTGAATTATGGCCGTGTGGGATGTCAAACTTCAAGATTTTACAGTGGGAAAAGGATTTTAGTACTTTTATCCACGTAGGTACTTACCCATTTTTTTTATTGAAATATGGCCGTGTGGGATGTCAAACTTCAAGATTTTACAGTGGGAAAAGGTTTTCAGTACTTTTGTCCACGTAGGTACCTACACATTTTTTTATTGAAATATGGCCGATTGGGATGTCAAACTTCAAGATTTTACAGTGGGAAGAGGATTTTACTACTTTTATCCACGTAGGAACCTACCTATTCTTTTTATTGAAATATGGCCGTGTGGGATGTCAATCTTCAAGCTTTTACTGAGGTAAAAGGTTTTCAGTACTTTTATCCGTGAAATATGGCCGTGTGGGATGTCAAACTTCAAGATTTTACAGTGGGAAAAGGATTTCGGTACTTTTATCCACGTAGGTACCTACCCATTTTTTTATTGGAATATGGCCGTGTGGGATGTCAAACTTCAAGATTTTACAGTGGGAAAAGGATTTCGGTACTTTTATCCACGTAGGTACCTACCCATTTTTTTATCGAAATATGGCCGTGTGGGATGTCAAACTTCAAGATTTTACAGTGGGAAAAGGATTTTAGTACTTTTATCCACGTAGGTACCTACCCATTTTATTTATTGAAATATGGCCGTGTGGGATGTCAAACTTCAAGATTTTACAGTGGGAAAAGGATTTTAGTACTTTTATCCACGTAGGTACCTACCCATTCTTTTTATTGAAATATGGCCGTGTGGGTTGTCAAACTTCAAGATTTTACAGTGGAAAGGGGATTTCAGTACTTTTATCCACGTAGGTACCTACCCATTTTTTTATTGAAATATGGCCGAGTGGGATGTCAAACTTCAAGATTTTACAGTGGGAAGAGGATTTTAGTACTTTTATCCACGTAGGTACCTTCCCATTTTATTTATTGAAATATGGCCGTGTGGGATGTCAATCTTCAAGCTTTTACAGAGGGAAAAGGTTTTCAGTACTTTTGTCCACGTAGGTACCTACACATTTTTTTATTGAAATATGGCCGATTGGGATGTCAAACTTCAAGATTTTACAGTGGGAAGAGGATTTTACTACTTTTATCCACGTAGGAACCTACCTATTCTTTTTATTGAAATATGGCCGTGTGGGATGTCAATCTTCAAGCTTTTACTGAGGTAAAAGGTTTTCAGTACTTTTATCCGTGAAATATGGCCGTGTGGGATGTCAAACTTCAAGATTCTACAGTGGAAAGGGGATTTCAGTACTTTTATCCACGTAGGTACCTACCCATTTTTTTATTGAAATATGGCCGAGTGGGATGTCAAACTTCAAGATTTTACAGTGGGAAGAGGATTTTAGTACTTTTATCCACGTAGGTACCTTCCCATTTTATTTATTGAAATATGGCCGTGTGGGATGTCAATCTTCAAGCTTTTACAGAGGGAAAAGGTTTTCAGTACTTTTATCCACGTAGGTACCTACCCATTTTATTTATTGAAATATGGCCGTGTGGGATGTCCAACTTCAAGATTTTACAGTGGGAAAAGGATTTCGGTACTTTTATCCACGTAGGTACCTACCAATTTTTTTATCGAAATATGGCCGTGTGGGATGTCAAACTTCAAGATTTTACAGTGGAAAGGGGATTTCAGTACTTTTATCCACGTAGGTACCTACCCATTTTTTTATTGAAATATGGCCGTGTGGGATGTCAAGTTTCAATATTTTACAGTGGGAAAAGGATTTCAGTACTTTTATCCACGTAGGTACCTACCCATTCTTTTTATTGAAATATGGCCGTGTGGGTTGTCAATCTTCAAGCTTTTACAGAGGGAAAAGGTTTTCAGTACTTTTATCCACGTAGGTACCTACCCATTTTATTTATTGAAATATGGCCGTGTGGGATGTCCAACTTCAAGATTTTACAGTGGGAAAAGGATTTCGGTACTTTTATCCGTGAAATATGGCCGTGTGGGATGTCAAACTTCAAGATTTTACAGTGGAAAGGGGATTTCAGTACTTTTATCCACGTAGGTACCTACCCATTTTTTTATTGAAATATGGCCGAGTGGGATGTCAAACTTCAAGATTTTACAGTGGGAAGAGGATTTTAGTACTTTTATCCACGTAGGTACCTTCCCATTTTATTTATTGAAATATGGCCGTGTGGGATGTCAATCTTCAAGCTTTTACAGAGGGAAAAGTTTTTCAGTACTTTTATCCACGTAGGTACCTACCCATTTTATTTATTGAAATATGGCCGTGTGGGATGTCCAACTTCAAGATTTTACAGTGGGAAAAGGATTTCGGTACTTTTATCCACGTAGGTACCTACCAATTTTTTTATCGAAATATGGCCGTGTGGGATGTCAAACTTCAAGATTTTACAGTGGAAAGGGGATTTCAGTACTTTTATCCACGTAGGTACCTACCCATTTTTTTATTGAAATATGGCCGTGTGGGATGTCAAGTTTCAATATTTTACAGTGGGAAAAGGATTTCAGTACTTTTATCCACGTAGGTACCTACCCATTTTATTTATTGAAATATGGCCGTGTGGGATGTCAAGTTTCAATATTTTACAGTGGGAAAAGGATTTTAGTACTTTTATCCACGTAGGTACCTACCCATTTTTTTATTGAAATATGGCCGTGTGGGATGTCAAACTTCAAGATTTTACAGTGGGAAAAGGTTTTCAGTACTTTTGTCCACGTAGGTACCTACACATTTTTTTATTGAAATATGGCCGATTGGGATGTCAAACTTCAAGATTTTACAGTGGGAAGAGGATTTTACTACTTTTATCCACGTAGGAACCTACCTATTCTTTTTATTGAAATATGGCCGTGTGGGATGTCAATCTTCAAGCTTTTACTGAGGTAAAAGGTTTTCAGTACTTTTATCCGTGAAATATGGCCGTGTGGGATGTCAAACTTCAAGATTTTACAGTGGAAAAAGGATTTCGGTACTTTTATCCACGTAGGTACCTACCCATTTTTTTATTGGAATATGGCCGTGTGGGATGTCAAACTTCAAGATTTTACAGTGGGAAAAGGATTTCGGTACTTTTATCCACGTAGGTACCTACCCATTTTTTTATCGAAATATGGCCGTGTGGGATGTCAAACTTCAAGATTTTACAGTGGGAAAAGGATTTTAGTACTTTTATCCACGTAGGTACCTACCCATTTTATTTATTGAAATATGGCCGTGTGGGATGTCAAACTTCAAGATTTTACAGTGGGAAAAGGATTTTAGTACTTTTATCCACGTAGGTACCTACCCATTCTTTTTATTGAAATATGGCCGTGTGGGTTGTCAAACTTCAAGATTTTACAGTGGAAAGGGGATTTCAGTACTTTTATCCACGTAGGTACCTACCCATTTTTTTATTGAAATATGGCCGAGTGGGATGTCAAACTTCAAGATTTTACAGTGGAAAGGGGATTTCAGTACTTTTATCCACGTAGGTACCTACCCATTTTTTTATTGAAATATGGCCGAGTGGGATGTCAAACTTCAAGATTTTACAGTGGGAAGAGGATTTTAGTACTTTTATCCACGTAGGTACCTTCCCATTTTATTTATTGAAATATGGCCGTGTGGGATGTCAATCTTCAAGCTTTTACAGAGGGAAAAGGTTTTCAGTACTTTTGTCCACGTAGGTACCTACACATTTTTTTATTGAAATATGGCCGATTGGGATGTCAAACTTCAAGATTTTACAGTGGGAAGAGGATTTTACTACTTTTATCCACGTAGGAACCTACCTATTCTTTTTATTGAAATATGGCCGTGTGGGATGTCAATCTTCAAGTTTTTACTGAGGTAAAAGGTTTTCAGTACTTTTATCCGTGAAATATGGCCGTGTGGGATGTCAAACTTCAAGATTTTACAGTGGAAAGGGGATTTCAGTACTTTTATCCACGTAGGTACCTACCCATTTTTTTATTGAAATATGGCCGAGTGGGATGTCAAACTTCAAGATTTTACAGTGGGAAGAGGATTTTGGTACTTTTATCCACGTAGGTACCTTCCCATTTTATTTATTGAAATATGGCCGTGTGGGATGTCAATCTTCAAGCTTTTACAGAGGGAAAAGGTTTTCAGTACTTTTATCCACGTAGGTACCTACCCATTTTATTTATTGAAATATGGCCGTGTGGGATGTCCAACTTCAAGATTTTACAGTGGGAAAAGGATTTCGGTACTTTTATCCACGTAGGTACCTACCAATTTTTTTATCGAAATATGGCCGTGTGGGATGTCAAACTTCAAGATTTTACAGTGGAAAGGGGATTTCAGTACTTTTATCCACGTAGGTACCTACCCATTTTTTTATTGAAATATGGCCGTGTGGGATGTCAAGTTTCAATATTTTACAGTGGGAAAAGGATTTCAGTACTTTTATCCACGTAGGTACCTTCCCATTCTTTTTATTGAAATATGGCCGTGTGGGTTGTCAAACTTCAAGATTTTACAGTGGAAAGGGGATTTCAGTACTTTTATCCACGTAGGTACCTACCCATTTTTTTATTGAAATATGGCCGAGTGGGATGTCAAACTTCAAGATTTTACAGTGGGAAGAGGATTTTAGTACTTTTATCCACGTAGGTACCTTCCCATTTTATTTATTGAAATATGGCCGTGTGGGATGTCAATCTTCAAGCTTTTACAGAGGGAAAAGGTTTTCAGTACTTTTATCCACGTAGGTACCTACCCATTTTATTTATTGAAATATGGCCGTGTGGGATGTCCAACTTCAAGATTTTACAGTGGGAAAAGGATTTCGGTACTTTTATCCACGTAGGTACCTACCAATTTTTTTATCGAAATATGGCCGTGTGGGATGTCAAACTTCAAGATTTTACAGTGGAAAGGGGATTTCAGTACTTTTATCCACGTAGGTACCTTCCCATTTTTTTATTGAAATATGGCCGTGTGGGATGTCAAGTTTCAATATTTTACAGTGGGAAAAGGATTTTAGTACTTTTATCCACGTAGGTACCTACCCATTTTTTTATTGAAATATGGCCGTGTGGGATGTCAAACTTCAAGATTTTACAGTGGGATGAGGATTTTAGTACCTTTATCCACGTAGATACTTCCCATTTTTTTATTGAAATATGGCCGTGTGGGATGTCAAACTTCAAGATTTCAATACCCATTTTTTTAAATTTACATAAATATGAGCTGAAAAGGATGTGTAGTAAAAGTCTGAGAGATTGTGTGCGTAACAGTAATATACAAAAGGAATGTGGAATGAAAGTTGGTGTAATTGCAAGGATGAATGTGAATAAGTTAAGATGACAAGCTCATTTAAATCAAATCCTACAGGACGGTCACGTGTTGAGCACATTGAACAGGAGAGCATGCATGAGGAATTGTATGACAGTGACGGAAGCGAAAGATGTATGCAAGGATAGAAGGAAGTGGCTCTCGATCCTTTCTGTCTACCCCGCGAGGAAAGCGGCGTAATGGTATGTATGTATGTATGTGTATGTAATGTAGGTATATTGTTATAATTTTATATACTGTTAGTCTCACTAACATATATTCTATTATATGTTCTCTACTTTAATGTGACACTGTGTATATAGTTGATACAAAAATTATTGCTGCCTACATAAAATAATTTTTATTTATATATCGTTGCCGTGGATGTGAAGTGATCCAACCCACAAGACAGACATTCCGAGAAAAGGGGTGTTGAAGTTACGCTGTTACATCCGAAAATACTAATCTTACAATAACCAAGTTATTTTTGCATGGATTTCGCTAAAAAATTTACACAATATTCCTGATCACATATTCCACTAATATAAATAACAAAATATTAAAGAATTTATATATTTTAGAAGTAAACACGAATTTATCACATGGGTTATTTCACCACTGTAGCTGAGAAAGATCCACCTGTAAAAAAATTGTTGGAAAGTTACGCGCTATGCGGCTTAGATCTTTTCACTTCTATAATTTAATTGAACTATTTGTTCCTATATGCGTTACTGAAATGCTCTAACATACTTGCAATGATTGTAAAAACACTTAACATCTCTTCAAAATCTTCCAAAAATGCCCTTTAGGAATATCAAATCACTTATTTCTCTTCACCACTATGTTCTCCGTGGTTTTCTGAACAAAACTGCAAACTAAATCCATTTTTCAAAAAAGTGTGGCTTGGATCACCTCCACGGCAACGATATACCTACTTACTGTTTTTTTTTATATATATTTCCCGTATTCCCGTGCAACGCCGGGTATTTAAGCTAGTACTCATATAATATAACACGTACACTTACATACAAGTTATTCTTCTTTAAAATATCAAGTCAAACAACATATCCTATTGAAACGAGACCGCGTAACAAAGTTCAACCTAAGTGCACGGCTATGAAGTTTCAAATTAATACAACAATATCTACAAACTGTAGTTATGGGAGGTATGAAGTGTGGAGGGATCATTCAGAAAATTACACCTAATATTTTCAACTTTGTGTTGAATAAACGTTAAACCATGTATCAATCAGAGAACACCTTTCTAGTAATCATTAGCATTTTTATCAAAAAAACTTTTGAAAAAGTTGTGGGTACATTAATTGTGGACACGTTTGGAGAATATTTTTTAAATAAAAGCTTATATATCTGTAATGTACTGCTATATGATTTAAGTTCATACGAGTATAACAATATTTTTACCATGTCCTTCATGTTGTCTTACATTATGAAAGCATTATTTTTTTCGTTTATTTTTCACTTTCTCCCCTCTCCTTCCCCTTAGCCTCTACAGAATAAGCATAATGTGGAAGTTGCTTAGGTCTGTGATCTCTGGAATAGCATTGCCCAAAATCTGTAATGGTCCCAGTAGAATATGGTGCCATTTTAATAATAATAATAAATTATGTTTGTTCTGATTTTTGGTATAGTAAGAATATAATGGTACTTTTCTGGTTCATAATCTGTACCATTAAATGCCGTGCCATAAGAAATCAATACTTTTTAATTGTTTAAGTATTCGTTTTTTATGACTATGATTGTCGTTTATATTTTTCTTACGTCTTAAATTAATACTTCGGTTATTATTTTATTTTAATATATGTCTAATATTGTTATATACGAGTATATTTTATGGATATAACTTTGGATTCACTGGAAGACTTTGCATAACAACGAGTTCACCTTTTGGCCAGAGTCGCGAACTTTTTTTTTTATTTTATGTTATAATATTATTTATTCAATCTTATGTTCTGATGATTAAATATCTACATATTTATTCATTTAATATTATTTCAGAATACAATCCGCGTATGCAAGTTTTCATAGAGACACTATCACTGGCTTAAAAAACAAGACTTTTAGAATCGTTTGACTTGTTTCATAAATAGTCAAACAAATAAGTATGCATGTGTCAATCTGAATACATAAATTTCATTACTAGCATAGTAAATTATAATCCACAGTTCCATGATTTCAAGTTTTTGAAGTCGGAAATAGTAACATTAACTCGTATGCGTTTTTATTATCACAAACTTTGGATGGCTACCTCTTTACGATAAATTTGGTCTCATCCCCGTATTGCGAGTGCGAGTTTGATTTGTACATAGATATATTATTGTATATTTTAAAATACCGTGATTCTTTAAATTAATAGCTAACAGTATACATAATGTGTGATTCTTCCGCAAACATGGACTTCAGGTTTAGTCGCCTCAGTTTTATCTTACACAACTTTTGACCCAATAAAACGAGGCAAGACGGTTTATTACTTGCACGTTTTGTACGTGGTGGACACTACTGCGAGGATATAGTGGTGAACAGAAGGCAGCAGAGGGGGTAATATAAATGTCTGTTTTGTAGAAAGAACAATATCCCAAGGGAATTGTTCCTTCTAATGTTCTGCAAAGAAAGAAAACAAACATTCTTAAACACTTCCCTTTAATTCTAAGAAATCTTTACTTTTTGTCAATCCTTTGTGTACGGAGTGCACACTGATAGTTATTAAGTGGAACTTATTACATACATAGGTGCATACGTTTTACAACGTTAAATAAGTATCTACGAGTACTTACATAGCACCGGATAACTGCACTATTCCATACAACAGAATAATGTTACTATCTGAATTAATAATAATACTGTGAATGAAACAATATCATAGGATCATGTAACTAATATTAATTATCATAAACCGAGATATTGATTATGCCTAATTACTACAACGTCAGAGATGACTTTTTATGGTTTTATCAATATGATGAATTAAAATAAAGATAAAGCAAAAAATATTTCAAGTAATTAAAAAAATAAGAATAACTTCCATCACTCGCTAACGAATAGATGACGAATATAATAGAATAAAAAAGAAGTAAAAATAATATTAAACATAAATATAAAAAAGTGTTATGAAGCTCAGAATATTTTTATGACTTTTTCTCAATACATACTTATATTATCTTAGTTATTGTAAGCGTAATTGCCATATTTCTGACAAGTTTGTGAGGTGAAATAATATCTACAGATTTAGTTCATTTCACGAAATACACAGAATGAAAGATGTGATACAATTTCACAATCCTGACCGTAGTAATAATATTTCATTAGGAACAATCTTCTCCAATAGTTTTTATTCATTTTTTTCATTCCAGTTAAGAGAAATGTATACATTGCGTGTTCCAGTAATAGATTATTTTTATTAACTGTGGAGTTATTTTTCTCTTATTTCAGATATAATTGGATTTTTTCACGGAAACCTAGCGTGAATATAATATCTCTTGGTAGTGAAACAATCTCTTTGACAAAATTACAGAAATAACATTGTACACACTTTCCTAAGTAAATACACGTCATGCAATATTACAGAGACTCGCCGCTGCTGCTGCTGCTGCCTCTACTGCTCACCACGCTCCCCACAGACTCCCACACGAATTTTACTAAGATATTATTTCTTTATACAATATACATACCTACATACTTTTCCAGTAAATTTCTATAGAACTCTACGATACATTACATATTTATTTAACATAAATTACATTTAAATTTTATGAGTCGTATTTCGTAATTTGTGTCTACTGTGATACATTGAAATACACGTGTATTATATATGAATGTTCAAATAATCCATTATTTAAAAAAAAACGTAAATAATATGTTTATAAATGTTTTTAATGGTACTATTAATCTATAGCGTATAAGTAGATATTTTTTTTATGTAATCTCATGTTCGAATCTCTAAACCAATGTACTCTGCCTTCACGACACAAAAAAGCAAAAGAAATTAGATTTATTGTCAATACGATACGTCCTTCATATTATATTTTACAATTTCCCAAACACGTAATATTGAATGAACGTCCAGGAATTTTAAACACGAGTTTATTTTGTGTTTGCGGATAAATTCTTTAAAATAATGAAGTTCAAAGAGAGTGCTTCTTTATATGCAAGTATTTTATAGAAACGATTCTTTATATTCCACCTACGTTGTATTTCGTCTGCGGCTCGGTTTGAATAATTTTGCATTCTCTGCTGAAGAAAATAAAGCATACATAAGATGTGGAGAACCATTGCTCTGTGTTGTACTTAGATGATTTTACATTTTTTATTTTAATTTAAAATATACATTCTTTTTTACAAATTTCGATAAATTCATATAAAAATTCAAACATTTTTCTCTTAAATTAATTGTTGTATTCGGTATTGAATGATAAGTGACATTTAAAGTTTTACCTTTTATTTGTAAATAAATATTTAGCTTATATTGTGTTTTGTACTTTAACATTAAAAAGAAAACAACAAAGTTGATCACCTGTTTATCATAAATATCATACCAATCTGTGGTTACTTTTCTTAACGTCTTTGTAGTAAAATATGTAAAATATATCCTGTTGCTTACAATTAGACTCCCTGACTCCCTAGCGAAGAATAGGTCACTTTTTTCAGTAAGTTTTCGACTGTCCTATTAAAAGCAGGCATTCGTTACAAATCACGTATTAAGACATATTATAACTTTGAACATGTTAAGTGATTTATATTGTATAATTCCATTATAATTTATAGATATCAATATTTTATAAAATTATGAAACTTTAATAATTAAAATGGAATTCCACAATATAAATCACAAAAGTGGAAAACACAGTGGTTTTTTTTTATTAAATATAAATGTTTAACGACATTTAAATCTTCAATTTAACGATTGGATATGCCTCCCATTCTGAATGCTTTAAGTTTTAATGCAACGTGTTTATTACATTTAATTAGATACCCCATTTTTGGAAATGAACGGATTATAATAATACATGAATGAATGAAGAGAATTTTTAGCCGTGGGTTAGTAAATTGACGAATAGTTTTCAGCAAAAATTAAATTTCATTTCTATACAATATATAATAATGACATACTTGTACTAACGTAATACTAAAGAATATTTTATTTATGTCACTGTATTTCAATAACGGCGTTCGGATATGTCAATACATAATACAGTAACAGGATGGTTTATGTGACAATAGAATGCTTCATTCTTTCAGGTAAAAGATTGCTTATGTCTGATATTCAACATCAAAGAAAATAGGGATTGATTGTCTTTGAAAAAAAATCGCATTGGCAGTCTATCCACGTTCACCTAATCAATATTATTATTATTTTGTGAACGAATAATAGAAGAGATATAATTTAGATTACAAAGGATTTCTTTATCGATAGAAAATTATTCAATGTCTTTATTCCCGTTCTCTTTCTATCAGTAAGAAATTCGATTCCTAATTGCGATTCAATATATTTCGTACAGAGCTGAATATAATAATCCACAAAATGCACGTCACATTTTTGTATGAAGTTAAACATCAGCTACTTGTATACGTGTATTTCAACTAAATAGATTCCTAGAATGTATTATGGACTGCTAATGCATTTCATTAGTGAAAAAAGTCACCAAATTTATATTAAAATATATATTAAAAAGACGGGTGTGAAATTCATACAGGTAGACAATATTATGCAATATTATTTATTTATTTATTAGCGTTTACAGTCTGGCATCGCTGGGAGTCATATAAATAAATGAATAGAATGGTTTGAAAAGTACATAAACAAAGATTAAGAAAAACGTATTGATCTGGTCAACTCAACCCCCCAATTAAATGTGGCCATGGTATGCATCTTGAAACATAAAATAAAGAAAAAGAATCGAAAAATATACTCAGCTACATGTTACAATTATAATAAAATTATATTTAATGCCACCAGTTATTGTAACGATGAACTGATATGCTGGCATGTCTGTCAGTACAAATATAATATAATGCGAATAATCCTATATCTTTTAT
The DNA here is from genome assembly GCA_947579605.1 of Athripsodes cinereus. NCBI lineage: Eukaryota > Metazoa > Arthropoda > Insecta > Trichoptera > Leptoceridae > Athripsodes > Athripsodes cinereus. Next base: position 25,674,197 of record OX388306.1, on the reverse strand, counting down.
CATAACCTTTGATATCCATCATTGAACTATTATAAATCCTTGAATTATTATATGATTTTTCCTTATCAAAAACTGAAGAGACAAATTTAACAGAAATATTATTTTTTTAGTTTTACGTTTTATCGCGCTTCTGCAATAAACTCGCCCATTGTACAAATTTATTTGTCTGGTCTAAGTTCTACAATGTTTATATTTTAATAATGTTTATTTTTTTGTGCAATAAAGAGTTTTATTACTATTAATGATATTAATGATGAAGTTATTCAATTAGTTTTATTATATTCGTTAGGTATGTATTAGCTTTGAATAGTAAGGCATAAGTATATTCTATGAATTCAAGTAAACATTCTACCCTCATCTATCAAAAATATATTAATAAAAAAGCATGAAGTCTGACTTATTTGAAATTATTCAATATTGATATAAGTCTGATAAGTCCTTTACTTTCTTGAGTAACTATAGTAGGTATATCTCATTAACACCAAAAGAATTAATTTTATATTAACTGGTGTTTATTTATTATAACTAAATAAAATAAATGTGTCCTGAAATCCGAAGAGAACAGAAATCCCCAATCTTAAGCATTAAACCTTGGTATCGGGATTAAATACTTTTTTATCTATTTTTTTATGTACTTACACTATCAACGTATATCCCAAGGTGGGGTAACCAGCAGACCAGCCGCACGTAATGAACATGTAAGCTGTACTCTCTGTGCCAGAAAAAAAACAATACATTCAGGATGGGTATAAAATATATTATTTTCGAATGTCCGCCTTTTATATGAACTCAAAGGTCTTCATTTTTTGTTGGCATGGAAAATAATAGGAATAGGAATAGCTTTCAAGTTTATTACACACACCTGAACAAATGGCTACCTCAGATGTGGAATATACCGTGATGGTATACAAGTAGTGTAGAAGTAGTAGTAGCAACCTCCATATATTCAGAACATAAAAGTAGTAAGAAATAAATTTGAAACTTAGCAATAATAGGAATGCACGTTTACAATTCAATGTACAGCAAACAAGTTTATTGCTTTTGTATCGCGATGTCTTTCAACTAATCTTTTTTTTAAATAAGATAAAAATGTAGAGAACAATTCGACAAAATGTCTAGTGACAAATGGCAAAAACCATACAAATACTTTTTTCATATAAAGTTAAAAACGAATTTTACCAGACAAATGTTCAATTCTAAATGATGGAAATGAAATTAACACATTCACTTTTCTTTTTTACATGGTTTTTTTTCAATCATTTCATTAAGTTTTGTTATTTTTATTTATGTGTAGGATTTGTTATTTTTATATTCGACTTTCAGAGTAATTAGGTTGAAATATAGAATAAAAATTAATGTTTACACAATTAGGATTCATCTCAGTGTATATCCTTCAGTTACAAAATAAACAAATAGAATTAAATCACCCCGCTCTTCTCGGTCGGTAGAACAATCTCTTAATAAATATCTACTTATGTATTGAAGAAAATCATTCGAAACAAAATTCAAATTTTTCGCACGTTCTGAGAGTTGATTGATCCATACCCGACGCTGAATAAAAAATGGGAACTCATTTAAAAGAAAAATCACGGGAAATCGTAAGACTTGAGGACATTTGATATTAAATAAAGTCTAAGGAAATTCGTGAAATTTCATTGTATAACAGAAATCTAATTTGAGATAGATATTACTCAAAAGAAAATTTTAATATTTTGACATGATCCATGATAAATTCAGAAATGAAACTCAATAGAAATCTTCTAATATTTTCTTTTCCAATTCCCACCTCCGAGGCTGTGGCATTAAAAAACCCGATTAACCTATTATACTATTGCCAAGAGTTATAACCTTTCAATGGGTAATTGATAATAATAACTTCATCGTTTTTCTTACATTTTACCACTGGTTTCAACAAAAATTACCCTGAAACTTTTTTTCAAAATTTTTTATTCACTTGAATGAATAACTTGAATGGATTTCCTTATAAAAAGCATTATATATGCAATATCAAGGCAGGGTAGTCTGATATACAAATTTCATCCTAAACGGAAGACGAGTGAAGTATCTTCTATTCTATTCTATCTTTAAAGGCTCTAAAGACTCAGTTACAAGTGATCAGGAGTAAAGTGTCTTATAAAGAAAATACATATAACATAAAAACAGAGTGTGGTATACAAATTACATACTAAACGGAAGGAGAAAAAACGCTCTTATAAAAAGATATTATAAATAAAAACAGGGTAGTCTGGTATACAAATTTCATATTAAACGGAAGAAGGGTAAACGATTTTATAAAAAGATATAATAAATAAAGACAGGGTAGTCTAGTATACAAATTTCATACTAAACGGAAGAAGAGTAAATTTTCTCAAAACCATCATATACTTGTTTAATATAAGGACAAGATAGTCGGACAAACAAATTTCATACTAGACGGAAGAGGAATAAATAAAAAAAAACATATTATACGATATATAGATAGGAAGTGTACATAAATACAAGCTGTAAGTATATGAATTTCCCTCCTTATACTAGAAAAGACATTTTAAGAAAAGCCTCAATTTGAGTGAAGTAGAAAATAAAATATTTCATTCATACTACCACAGCACCTTGCACAAGTGAACTAACTGCTTTTCATAAACATGCAAGTTTGATTATGCCTTTTACAAAAACTTGGAAACTTGAAAAAGAGAGTAAAATCTATTCTTTTCCTAAGAGAAAAATTTATGTATATTTTCTCTTAGGAAAAGCTTAAATTATTTTTGTATATTATATTGTTATTATGAAAGAAACACGACAACAAATCTGTTTTTTTATGGATTAGGCGCGACAGTATTATTGTGTATTATGTTATGTTAATGTTATTTTTCCTTTGAATTAAATAAATTTGAAAAAAAGAACAACTGACTACGTACGTAAAGAATGTTCAAAATTTTGTACAGAAGTAAAAGTCGGTGCCTACTGATATGTATAAGGAAGAATAATTATACATTAATTTATATCAAAGGAATGTTTTCATTTAATCACAAAAGATAAACAAATCTTAATAAGGTTATTTTTTCCTCTCCTCTTTCTTTGATGTTTCCACTGTCGTAATTAATTAAAAGAATCTTAGGACAACCCACACTGTACAAAAATATAAATCGTTTATAAAATACTTTGGTGTGATATCAAACCATAACCACTACACTTATTTTAATGTTTCATGAATTTACATTTATTTAACCATAAGATAAAAAAATAATACATTTGCATTACTGAAGATAGGTACCTATGTCACACATTTATTGAAAAAAATATTATAAATATCAAACGACAAAACTCGAACTGAGTCTATGAGTACCAAAGATACCACTATTGGCGTTCCAAGTGAGTTTTGGAGTGTCATTGAAGTCGTCAGAAATCCAGATTAATCTTTAAGAAATCCCCTGTGTTCGTACATTATTATATACTTATTTTTCTTTAATAACTGCAATGTTAATTTTGGTGTTTATATACTGATTGTTTACATTTGAATGCCCTTTGCATCACAGATATTCACCTGGAACCATTATCTTGAGAATTTACATAGAAAACTGTAATATATTATCTAAAAAGATTACCGCTATCTACTTCATAATATGTACCTACCTATATAAATACGTGGAAGGTAAGTTCTGCGTGTTCTACATACATGGTGCGGCAGAAAAGTAATGAGACCGGCAACACTGCAAGCGATCTGGCAATGCTGCGATATTGTCCTTGATAGAGCATGTGTATTAGTATCTTCCCTTAGCTCAGTGTGAGTTTCAACTCCCTCCGTTGACTATGAGCTTTTTGTGACTGCTATTAGTGAAGTTATGTTTTGGTTGTGCGTCACGGAAAATGGAACAGCGAAATTTGGAGCAACATTGTGCCGTTAAAGATTATGTTAAGCTTGAAGAATCGGCAAGTGTAACATTTGAAAATTTGAAACAGGTCTATGGGGTACATTCATTATCGCAAGTTTGAGGTACAAATAATTTTTGGAAGGCAGAGGACACGTTGAAGATGAACGCCGTTAAAAGAGGCTTTCAAATGCCAAAACCGACGTAAACATCGAATATGTGAACACTTTTGTGAGATCAGACCGCCGTTTAACATTAAGAATCTTGAATAAACAATTAAAGTTGAACAGATTTAACATTAATCAAATTTTGGCTGAACATTTGCATATGCGTAAGGTCTGTGCCAAGATGGTGTCAAAAACCTCACAATTGAACTGAAGGATTTCTCAAGATTTTTGACCTCAAAAGGCATTCCTGTCGTTCTCCAGCCCCCCTTTTCACCTGATCTCAGTTTCTGTGACTTTTTCTTTTCCCTTAAATAAAAAATATTCTCAAAGGACGTCATTTCCGGACTTAAAAAAACATCCAAAAGCGTGTAACGGACATGCTGAAGACCATACCGGTTGAAGACTTCCAGCACTGCTACCAACAGTAGGAACAACGTCTACCTCGGTGTGTAGCTGCGCAAAGGAAATACTTTGAAGGGGATAACATTGATGTTTGAAAAAAATAAATACTTTGGTAAATAAAAAATCGGTCTCATTACTTTTCTGCCGCACCGTGTATATTATATAATGGTAAGTACTGTTATAAAATAGAGATACATACTTATATACGTAACATGAGGTGGTTCTGAGATAGAGATTATCTTTGTACCTAAAATAAATTACCTGCATTACTTAATACGATTCAAAAATAGCAAAGTACCTAATTACTTGCAGTTTACACATTTTACATACAACATTTGCACATAATTCAAATACTCGTATCCATTAATAAGTACGTTGCATCATTCATAAAGGGTACTTACTAGATTGTTTAACGCGACAATGATATAGAAACCAAATTAAAGATTGCAGGAGCTATGCAGGCCCGGAGATTGAAAGCGACCATAATATGGTACTGACGGAAACCATACCAAAATTCAAAGAAAAATACGACGAAATAACTAAGATTTCCGATTTTGTGAGAAATAAAAAATATAACAGGGAGTCCAAATTGAGAAAGGAATGCTATCTGGAAAAAAATATTAACAGAAATATAAAACAAATAAAATTCGAAACCGCATACTCTGAAGTAAAGAGTTTTTCAATAAGACACAGCCACGATGTGCTATCTAAAATAAAAACGACAAATTACTGTTTGACGATGAACTGACTGTAAAAAGATGAAAAAAATACCTAGAACGACTGTACAAAAAGGACATACTTGAGGAAAGCGAAGCACTAGAGATTTTTGACGAAGAAAATAATGGAGATGATATTTTAAGAAGTGAGTGTGATGCCTTATCAAAGTTGAAAAACGGCAAAGCACTAAGTATTGACCTAATTCCATTAGGGCTGCTTAAATGCGCTGAAAGTGGCATGCTTATACACATTGTATAAGCTTGTCTGCAAAATATATGACACAGAAGAAATACCTGAGAACTTCTCCAAATGTCTGATACCAGCGCTACCTAAGAAAGCAGGCACGACAAAGTGCGAACAACACAGAACATTAAGCATGATATCACACGCGTCTTAGATACTCACCAACATTATAATGAAAAGGGCGGGAAGTAAAATCAACGAAACACTCTCAGAAGATCAATTCGGATTCCGCAAAGAGACAGGTACAAGAGATGCAATCCTCAGCCTAGAACTTGTTCTAGAAAAGAGAATCACAATAAATAGAAACATATATATAGCATTCATCGACCTAGAAAGGCATTCAATTAGGTAGAATGGGAACAATTTTTCAACACTCTCAACCAGATAGGAATGAGTTATAAAGACAGAAGAGCAATCTGAAGCCTATACAAGAACGAAATGGTTGTAATTACAAGCGGAGAGGGCTGCGCAGAAACGAGGGTAGAACAAGGTGTAAGACAGGGATGCTCAATGTCGCCAGAACTCTTTAACTGCTTTATTTAAAAATATATGTATATCTCTGGGTTTTGTTATTACCCAAATACAAACTTATACATCTTTCACAGTAAACTAAAAGCCTGTGTCGTGAAAGTGGAGTTTGCCGGCACCTGGGATCGAATCACGGATCCGCTGTTCACGAGGCTAAGATTTTACCTCCGGGCTAGCGACGAACTCATAAACAGCGAACTATTGATGTACTGACGGAAGAAATGAAGAACTGGACAGGAGTAAAAATTAATGGGAAAAGATTGACATGATTCGATATGCTGACGATATAGCAATGCTCGCAGACTCCGAGATGGAGCTGAATGAAGCCTTAGGAAAAATTACAAGTATACCACTGTCAAAGTGCAACATGAAAATAAATAAAAACAAAACAAAATGTATGCTCATTAGAAAGGGATGAGGCGACTGCGAACATTGCCATAAATGGAGTGAGTATCAAACAAGTAAGAGAACTCATATGCTTGGGCAACAAAATAAACCAGGATGGACACTCAAAATCGAAAATTGTAAGCAGGATAAACCGGGCAAAAATTTCCTTAAACAAAAAATCTAAAATATTGGAATCCTCAAATATTGACTTAAACCTTAGGAAGAACCTTATTAAAGCTTTTGTGTAGAGTATTCTACTATATGGTTACGAGACGTGGTTAGCAAGAGTGAAAGTGGACGTTTGGCGGCCTTTAAGATGTGGCGCTACTGACGCATGCTGAAAATCTATTGGTCGGACCTCATAAAGACGAAAAGGAATCAATCCAAACAAAAACAACCAAAAAATGGAAAAATCGTTGCTTGATGTTTTTGATTTTTTTTATACTTTGCCTGTTAATTGCCTGATATGTTGAGACTTTCAAACAAGTATTATTTTTTTTACTCTCGAATTTTTTTTAGCGGCCCTTTTTCTAACGTACCGTGAGTGATTTTTAATGAAAATAAATCTTTAAAAAAATTGTTGTATCTTTTTTATTTATTAACATATCGAGATAATTTAAATATATATATTTTAAGTACAAAATTTTCTAGTTTTGAAAATATTTTTGATCATCGAAATTTATCGAAAAAATTACTAAATTTTGCTTCAAATTTACAACTCTCAAATTGAAAATTTCTCATTTTCGTATCATTATTTCAGAATGAAAACAACAAATATCATCATTGATATTTTATAATTACAGATATATTTCATGTCACTATCCTCAGAAGCAATGCAGATGAATTTAAGATAGTCCTTCTTTTTCTATAACTAGACGAACTTTGCACTTATGTGAAAAAATGCAAATTTTGAAACCAAATATCTGAAAAGGGACTAAATGTTTTCTTTTGAAATTTTTATAAAACATTAACCGTATTCTTATTGATAAGTGGCAGGAATTATATGAGTGATATCGGAGCGGTTTTTGGGATATAGAAATTTTCGCGGTATGGAAATTTCAAAACATCATATTTTAAAAAATAATTTTTGTGGTTTATTGACTGTAATATGTTAATGCTATTTTGAAATTTTCATAAAAAAAAAAATTAATTGGTTTTTATCGGTCTTAAAATATGGATTTTTAGGTCGAAGGGGTGTCATTACTTTAATTATAAAAAAAAATAGCGTTACTTTTGGACATTCCATATTTCTTTATATGAGAGTAATATAAAGTATTTATTCAGAGAAAAAAAATCTATTGTGATTAATACCTTTTTATATTTAAAAATTTCGTGTAAAAATCACCTTTTTCATAAAACATATAATGACCTTGAGATTAATTTTTGGTATTTATTAAAATATATGATAGAATATCAATATATGTATACCAAAATATAGTCTCATTATTACTCAATATAATTTTTTTTTAAATTATTTCGCTACGGTTACAAATAAAAAAAGGATTGCGGATTTTGTATTGATTTCTTTATACAAAACAAGCCCGCGGGAAAAACTCTATATCCCAAAAACCGCTCCGATATTACTCATATAATTCCTGCCACTTATCAATTAGAATACGGTTGATGTTTAATAAAATTTTCAAAAGAAAACATTCAGTCTCTTTTCAGATATTTGATTTCGAAATTTGCATTTTTTCACATAAGAGCAAAGTTCGACTAGTTATAGAAAAAGAAGGACTATCTTAAATTCATCTGCATTGCTTCTGAAGATAGTGACATTAAATATCTCTGTAAATAAAAAATATGAATGATGATATTTGTTGTTTTCATTCTGAAATAATGATCCGAAAATGAGAAATTTTCAGTTTTAGAATTGTTCATTTGAAGCAAAATTTAGTAATTTTTTCGATAGATACCGGTGATCAAAACTATTTTATAAACTAGAAAATTTCCTACTTAAATTATATATTTTTAAATTATCTCGATATTTTCATAAATAAAAAAAGATACAATAATTTTTCTAAAGATCTATTTTCATTAAAAATCACCCACGTCACGTTAGAAAAATGGCCGCCAAAAAAAAAATTTCGAGAGTAAAAAAAAACAATGCTTGTTTGTAAGTCTCAACATATCAAGCAATTAACAGGCAAAGTATAAAAAAAATCTAAGACATTGAGCAACATGGTCTGGTTGTTTTGAACAGGAATTAGCCAGAGTTGTTTGCCAAGGTAGACGAAAAAAAGGCAACTCTTTAAAAGAATCAGACAACAATGAGCTAACTGGATTGGCCACATCAGGCACCCAGGACTGCTTATCACCATCGCGGAGGGTAGAACCAAAGTCAAAAATGGTAAAGGCTGACTAAGAGACGCTTACATGGACCAACTGAAGAATGACATAAACTGCGGCACATACGAAGAACTAAAAAGGCTGCAAACCCATTGCAGACCAATCCAAGGGATTGTAACTCACTATATATATTAAATAAGATTCAAGATTAAGACGGCATCAGAAGTAGCCCATACGTTAATTTATACCTATTTGTTATTTTGCGTTATACAGAAATTATTTCTGTATCGTGTGCTTTCCTTTTGACTTAAACCTTATTAACTACAGTAAATCTTTTCTATAACAACGTTTGAAAATGACATTCCTTATACGAGTTCTGTTATACGAGTCACAGTGATCAACTATTTGAATCAATACGAAATAATGCACCGTTTCACCATAATCCGACGTAATGTGAATCATTATTGTTTGTAAATATGTATATAGAGAGAAAAGTAGATAACATTAGTCAGTTATGTATGTGTGATTGGTGGGTACAATAATATATGATAGGCCTTCCTTTCACGGAATGTATTCAAGCCAGGTATCTTGGCTATATGTGTTACAATAATATTGCCTATTATGAGGTGTGAGATGGTCGGAAGGTGAGCTCCTCTTCACCCTCGCCCCACACATGTATTATTGTAGGTCTGAAGAGAAGTATTGTAGAGAATAACGTGTTAATTGTTCCCCAGAGTGACGTTTGTTCAGTGTTTCCTAAACTTTTATGACGGCTGCCACGGAACGTCAAACATAATATGTATGACCTGTCTTATTTTACCACAGTGAATCTTTACTGTATTAAGAAATTTGGTAATCCACATACCGACCTACTTTAAACGCAATTTAATAATTACTTTATGTGAGAGCAAAGCTTATACAACTCTTCTAGATACAAATATGTAGTCTGTATACATACTCGTATGACATTATTCCAAATTTTTTATTGTAGTTTGTCAGGGGTTTGTCGTACTTACATACATAAGTTTTTGTCTACCACTATACCATTACTGCATATAGCACGGGTGGGGTAGCTAGCAGACCAGCTGGTGTAATAAACATGCAAGCTGTTCACTCTGTGACCTTATCGCTTAATTCAAAATGTAAAATTTTATTTTACGAACATCTACCTTTTACAGGACACTCGAAAACGTACGAAAAAGAGTGAAAAACCAGTTCAATGCCGGGTGATACACGTATCAATTAGGTATAACATATTTCCGTTTTACAATACAAAAGTATTCAAACATGTGTAATATTTGCTTAGTGGAATGTGTCTCTACCTATTTATACGACTATAATATGTTTTCTATTTACCTATTTTTGTTTTTGCCATTTACTCTTATTACTCGCTTGTTTGAAACATTTCACAGAAAAATATAATTAATAATTTCAGTATTAAACACAAAATAAGTTTACCAAAATAGCACTCGGTCATTATTTTTCAATATAGAATCTTAATACTCCATAATTTATTTTCCTATTTATCGATGTTACTTTTATAATTAACAATTGTATGAAGTTATACAAATAGGAACCTATGTAAATTTAACACACGAAACTACCATATACAACTTAGAAAAGACAACGTCACCTTATTCGGTAGTGTCCCACGCGAGGAGTGCTTTGTCTTAAGTCGCCCAGTAGCTTAATTTGACAAAGCACTCCTCGCGTAAAGATGTTGATGCGGGTTAAAGTTCCGTCCGGGAGACTACCGAATAAGGTGACGTTGTCTTTTCTAAGTCGTATATTATTGTATACTTATAATGAATTTACTTATTTTCCTTTCATAAGAGAACTATATGGAAAAGCTTTGACTTTTAAATAAAATTGATATATTTAACTAATAGATATACGCAAGAATGATAAAATAGATTTTTCGCATAGATTTAGGTCAGTAGTTACATTATGTAAAAATCTGCTTAAATTTCCAAATCACAAATCACATAGAATGAATAAATAAATACATCATTATTTTCCAAAGATCAATAATATTTAAGTAACACTGATATTTAATTTCGACAAGAGACTCGCACGCACCTTTATCCATAACTAGGTGTATTTGCATATACAAACGTAATATATTTGTGTAGGTAGGTACTAAGTACGTGAGTTTGTAATGTGGATAGATATATCTATATGAATCATGAAATCATATGGCTTGGGTCCTGGAAGTATTATAGGTGAATTCCTGTTCGATAGGACTAGAAATAAATTGGAATATTTTCTGTGCTTTACCAAAATTTTCACATGAAGACGAATGAATATAAAGCAACTAGAATAATTCCTTTACTCCCGTGAAATGACTAGAGAACAGATTGAACGCACTCACCCTCTTTCTTTACAAAGAAAGAATTAGGTAAAGCCTACAACTATGTTCCGATCACCATGTCGTTAAAAATTTAGCTTATAATAAAATCCTTCAGAATAAAAGGCATTGTGAATTATTATTCGGAAAATTTGCAGACTTTGAAAAATAATAATATCGTTTAGTGAAAGTATTCTGAGTAGGATTTTGTTGGAAAAATGAAAATTTTACTCAAACTGAAATCACATTTTCATTACGCATTCATTCCATTAAACGAATTTGCTAAAAAGAGAGAATTTCTCGCTTATCTGCCTCCGCTAACGGGAGTATATCTACCCGCCTCCCCGGCGCGGCGCAGCATCCACACTCTAACAGCCATGGATATGTTAACCACTCGGAGGGATCAATTATAATTGATTTTCACCTTACTTTCTTCATTGTTTCAAAATTTATACCATCAACCGATAAACACATACTTAACGAAAGCAATACATTTCATTATAAAATATTATTTCCATCTTTTTGAAGGTGTGTGTACTTCCTATATAATAGGTATTTAACTTCTTTATATGAAAATTCTTTGCATTATTACGTCAGTTCATTGTAACAAGTGTACGGTACAATTTATTTAATGTGAAAATACAACAAATATTAGATATAAACCATATTGAAGAACTAATCTTAAAAGATAATCAATGCACCAAATTTAATAACCCAGTATTCTTGTTGGTATCTTTGTTATGTATAAAAAATGAAAAAGAATTTAATATACTTAAATGTTCAACATTGTGGATGATATAAAACTTAATACTAATGTCGGTAGAATATTTTAATAATAAACTGAAAAGTTTACATAAATATTTTATGTTTATACTTTTACAGGACACTCGAAAACGTACGAAAAAGAGTGAAAGACCAGTTCAATGCCGGGTGATACACGTAACAATTAGGTATAACATATTTCCGTTTTACAATACAAAAGTATTCAAACATGTGTAATATTTGCTTAGTGGAATGTGTCTCTACCTATTTATACGAGTAGTTTTGGGTTAGTTGGAAGAGATCGCGCCTTTGCGATAAACTCGCCCTCTGTATATTGATTGTATTTAATTTGAATGTATACCTTTTATGTAATTGTTTTTTATCGGTATCGGTTAATGTCGGTAGAATATTTTAATAATAAACTGAAAAGTTTACATAAATATTGTATGTTTATACTTAGGTATTAGGAATTATAACAAAATATAAAATAAGTGATTGGTCTGGGTTTCCAAAAAATAAACTCATTCTTTTTGCAATAAATTATAAAATTCTTTATTATATGTAATCAATGGAACAGTTAAAGAGTCTTAACGGTAAAAATATTTACAAATAGGTATTCCTATAAAGGTATTTTTATATGTAATCAATGGAACAGTTAAAGAGTCTTAACGGTAAAAATATTTACAAATAGGTATTCCTATAAAGGTATTTTTAGGTGCGAAATGGACTATCTTTACCAACAAATTCATAGAATAAAAAGATCTATATTTTTATAAAATGTATTCTCAAACAGGAAAATAAACATCAATAAGCAGAAGATGTCTACCTTGATTTTATCTGTTTCATTATACAATTCCTTTATCTACTTTTAATGTACCTCTATCATCCAACGGAGTTTTAATTTTGCTCAACAACAAGCATACATCATCTCAAGGCTTGTATGTTGAATAAGTTCGGCAAGTGACAATATATATGTAGAATAATTAATATTGGATAAAAGTTACGCTGTGGGTAGATGCGGTACGTTATATTATGTATTTACATATGTATCTAAGTTATGACATATAGGCTCAGTATGTCAAATATCATTGCCATATTCTCGATACCCGTAAGATCCAAAATAAAGTTTATGTAAGCATATGTAACTTTTAATAAGTTTTGCCTCAGACCTCGCACTGATTCATACGAATAGGTACTCAACTTTCGATCAGGAAACTTGTTTATGGCTATGGTTATTTCGAAACTCAATTTCGCAACAAATTTCTGTCGACTCTTTACATATATTTTTTTATGTTTTCATATTCTGGTAATCTCTAAACTTAACGTTAGATCAGTAAACTTGGTAAGCATACAGCATGTAGAAATATTAACAAGTAGATTCACATGTACCTACCTACAACTGTATGAAGATACAAGATATAGGTACCTACTATATTATAATAATAATATGTCACTCCAAGTTTCCATATTAAACTTCTAACTTTGAGAATCTGAATCTTTTAATTTTCATTAATGCGGGAGTTTATTTAACTACATTCTATTTGAAAATCATACAAGTATTTAACATATTAAACATTATATTTCTAACATTGGGCTCAAACATGTGGTCTTGGCTTATAGAATATCAAAAAAGTTCATGGGAAAGTATGTATACGAATATATTGTAAAACACTTTCAGTAAGGAATAAACAAGTAAATCTTCTTTGCCGTGATGTATTCCAAATAAAATTCAAAATTTCCAAAACCACAACATATTTATCAACATTATTAAAATTTACCTCGATAGGTCGGCATTCAAAACTTTCCAGAAGTGACTTTGTACTTTAATAATATAAAGTTACCAAACTGATAAAATAGTTTAATCCAGTTGTTAGTATATCTTTATATTCACTAACTTCGCTTCGAGTTGTCTTAATTTTCACTTTATCACATCTTCTTCACAGCATGAAATGTTTAAATATTATATAATGTTTTTCCGTAGAAGTATAAAAAATTCGTATACAAACTAACAATTACTCCAATTGATTCATTGAACAGATAATTTTATTATCGTATTTCGATACAGCGTGATGCCTACGCTACTGGCACTGCTTTGTCCACCTAAATTTAATTGGTAAATATTCTTCTTTTCCTTCTTATGGCCCGCTAAACTTGAATCTCGTGGGGGTCCGAAGCCATGTTTTTGCGTCGTCTGTTACAGGATGGAGGCTCTGTATACCTCCAATGACTGAGAATAAATATTCGTTTTATTTTACTTGTAGTAGCTTCTGAAACAATCTTTAAAGATTTATTAACAATGTTTCATTGAAGCTTAAATTAAAAATCTATACGATCAAATATCTTTGAAAGAAAAAAAAGAAAGAAAGAAAAAAAAGAAATTATAATACGATCAAAAATCAAATACAAATCATATTTGAAAGTTTAAAAATCACTTTGATGAGCACATACATTGATTAATACTCTTCCCACGCCCGGATATCTCAGAAATCGGGGAACTCCAATTTATCCGTTCTTCTAAGCGAAACTTTTGTCCTCAAAACCAGGCCAATTAAATCACCACGTGGAAATCCTATATGCCACATTTATGTCTTCGATATTCCTCTGAAGAGGATAGAATGGAATAACAAACATGCAATAATGAATGATTGAAAAAATGACAATTGCTGAACAATCAAAATACAGACTAAAGACAATAATAAATAGTGTAAAGAATATGTTCAACAAAAAAAATGTTTCAGACAAATTATTGATAAATTTATATTTCAGAATAATTTGTCATTTACTAATATAACAATGAGATAATAAATATGCGAGTGGCCAAACCAATTTAGAGGAACGTGAAACCCTCGAGAATCAGGTATTTGACTGTTCACAAATTAAATACAACATACTGTCATTTTTTTATTGAAGAGTGTTGTTTGTAGACAAGTGCCTACTCAATATCTATAATATATTCGTGGAACAAGTTGCTTCAATATTGATAAACTCCACAAACCAATACGTGAGACAGTATTAAAAAGTTGCTTACTGGGAAGGGAATATTATAATTATATAATCTACTTGTAGACCAAGCGCCAAATAAGTAGTTATTGTGTAATAAAATAAAATTATTAAATCTATGAAAGCAATTATACGAAAACTTTTACCGTGTGATATATTTTCTTTAGTTATAATATAAAAGTGAATATTCCCTATATAAGTGCGGAATACATGGGTTCTTGTAAATCTACAACTTTCTTTAGTTATAATATAAAAGTGAATATTCCCTCTATAAGTGCGGAATACATGGGTTCTTGTAAATCTACGACTTTCTTTAGTTATAATAATTATAAAAGTGAATATTCCCTCTATAAGTGCGGAATACATGGGTTCTTGTAAATCTACAACTTTCTTTAGTTATAATATAAAAGTGAATATTCCCTCTATAAGTGCGGAATACATGGGTTCTTGTAAATCTACAACTTTCGACATCCTAAGTAAAGGGTCAATGAATGAAAAACATAACTAACTTTTTCGATGCAATGTTACTACTTGTTGTAACAGTGATTTCGTGTACGAGTACATTATGTCTAAGAGGATTTATTTGTATGAAAGCGTCCGCTTAACTTTCTGAATGAAACCCTAGACTCTAAAGCAATAACACTTAAAACTTGTAACTGCACCAAACATCTGGTGCACCTCAATGAAACAACTGAGGAGGGAAATAGTGTTACAGTGTTAACCACATATGTGCAATAATTTCCTTCGATTGTTTATACGACTGACTATACTTAAGTAGCTACACAATACAAAGTTATAACTATACATAGATAGACTTACGATGTGGGTCACTTGTTTTGTCCAGACAATATTCTTTTGGTGTTTATTTATAATATATAAACGTCTGATAGTATTGCTAGTGGAAACTAAATTTGTAGCAATAAAGGAAATGTTTATCGTTCAAGTAAACACAATTTTGTAAGGAATTAAAAAAGTGTTTTATACCTACATTACGTGTAGGTACATATGTATCCAAATACTCTTGTATACCAAAATGTATTCTACTACATACAAATATGTATGGATTTGCGATTGTGTTCACTGGTCACTGGTCACTATTGAAAGCACTTTATTAGAGCTTTTACACGATAGTTACGAATTCTTCGAGTCAAAAAAACTTTACTAATACCACTTAAAATTATTAAACACGCGACCAAGGTTTCAACAGGTATCCTGTCATTCTCAAGCGAAATATTTGACTGTCAAGTAAATGCCGATACCTTGACATCTCACATCATTCACCTACATAGGTAATATAATAATATTATTATGTCTTATTATTTTCTTAATTTTCGAAGAGAAAACACTTTAATAATTCGTTTTAATTAAGATAATAAAATAATACAAATAAATAAAAACACTATTTACTTTGTTTGATTTCGTCGGTAGTCTGGAGGTAGAGTCTCTTATCTCGTACACGAGAGGTGGTGATAGATATTGTTTCAAGTAATCGATTGTATGGATATTTACTTGACAAAAAAGTATTATTATTTATTATACTTCAAATACACGCAATAGGTATTTATGAAGTGTTAGATATAACCCATGCAAATAATATTAATGTTATCAGAACTAATTGGAACTAATTCATGAACATGCATTAGTTTAGCACTTCAGGAATATATTTAAAAGTAGGTGCCTACCAACAACCGGAAAATCGATTTATAAAGAAACCTTTTTTATCGGAGGAAATATGAAACATTACTCATACTTAACATTAATTTTCTGAGATTTGGTGACAAGATATCGAATACCGACGTCAGAATGTTCGTTTAGTAATGATGTAATAGTATTATTATTATGGGACTTTCCTACAAATATTCTTCTTCTTATTTCATTTTACGGCAATGCACCCGCAATCGAGTGAATTATGCCTAAATTTCATAATAAAATACATCTCACAAAACACAATCAGGATGCAATAATATGCGTCAACACAACGCTTAGTATCAAATACATTTACCCTTTCATTATATTCGTCACAAATCAAGCAAACAAACCAAGTCAGAACCAGTGTATCGGAGAATAGGTACATACAATAATATACAACGGTGGTCGAAGTGGGACAGAGCTATACAAAGTAGGAATCTACCGTTTCGCTCCCTCCCATGAATCCAGCCTACCAGCATATTATTGAGTTGTTTACAATAACATGCTGGGAACAGTTTTTCAAAATATGTTTAAGTGAACGTTAGATACTTAGTAAAATAATTAACTTTTTTATCCCATTTCGCAATGCAATTATTGAAATACTGGTACAAAATTGAATGAATTATATAATGTATATAAGATTATGCATATATACTACGATATTTCATGTAACATCGATACGATCTTATTTGTTCTTTTTCATCAGATGTTCTTACTATATTTCTTAAGATGGTTTATGAGAATTCGATTGATAATCGGTGAATTTTGAGAGAGAAGGGAGTGAACTGATATAGGAAATGTTGAGCAGATTTTTTTTATCTCAAAAATAAATTCTTGGTTGGGCAAAAGGGGGCAACCAAAGAACACGTGGTCGACCGTTTCAGAATCCTCTCCACATTCACAATCCGGAGAGTCAACAACATTAATTCTAGCCAGGTGCGAGGCCAACACAGTGTGACCGATTCTCAGTCGGCAAAGTAGAGTAATATCAAGTTTCGGCAGTTTGGCGTCCAGAAACCAGGGTCTAGATGGAATGTTTGTTTGAATTGACCTATAGTGAGAGCCAGTTACTGAGTTATTATATATGTAGTTCCACTTCTCCAAAGTTATTATTTTAGCTGAATTGATGCAATCGTCAACTGGTAAAATAAAATCGTGGGGTGACAAGCCGTTGAGGCAAGCGTCTCTAGCCAAATCGTCCACTCTCTCATTGCCACTAATACCCATATGCGAGGGGATCCAGGATATCACTATGTCTAGATTTTTTTCATTCGCCTCCCACAGAAATCTTTTAATGTCAAGGATGAGATGGTTATTTGATGAAGTGTGATTTTTAGAACGAAGGTGGGATACAACACTGAGCGAGTCAGTGAAAATGACAGCACGTGGAAGAGAATTACCAACAATGTATTTTAATGCCTCTTTGAGGGCTAGGCACTCTGCTGTAAAAATTGATGCAGCAGACGGTAGGCATAATTTCATTTCAAGGTTCTGATCTGGTGTATAAAAGGCAGCACCACACCTACCGTCCTGAAGTTTGGAACCGTCTGTGTAAAATAATGCATAGGACGGCCATCTACTGTGTACAATTTGAATAAATAACTGATTAACAATGTGAGGGTCGAGTAATGACATGGATCTGTCCAGTCCTATTGATTCAACAATATTCGAAGTTATGACGGCATGAGGTATTGCGATATTTGATGGACGGGTCTGGTATGATAAGAACCATTTCTGAGATATATATTCCCAAGAAGAACACAGGAGAGGGTACTTCCTGTTTCTCCAGTAAGGCTCATTCAAGCAATGACTCAGTAATAATTGTAATTTATCAATGAGGATGTGGTTGTGTGACATTCTTTTGATAATAAATTTGAAGGCTAAAAACTCCCGACGGAGCGACAGTGGCATATCGACGCATTCCACTTGTAGAGCAACTACTGGAGATGATTTCATTGCTCCTAGGATAAGTCTGAGGCATTTGTATTGGAGTCTGTCAAGTTTCAAGGACAGATAGTTTGGAAGAGGGTCCATTAAAAAGCTCCCGTATTCAAGATGACAGCGAATTAGGGCAAAGTATAAGGTTCTCAAGGTAGAAGGGTGAGCACCCCACCACACTCTAGTTACAGCTCTTAGGATATTTATATTTTTTTCACATTTTGAAATAACATTTTCAATGTGCAAGTTCCATGAAAGTTTGCGGTGAAGTGTCATGCCTAAAAATTTGACTGACTCGCTCATTGGAATTGGAATATTATTGCAGCTTATTTGACAACCAGGAGATTTGTGTTTATTAGAGAAAACAACTGTTTGGCTCTTCGTAGGAGAAAGAGACAAGCCATGCATTTCCAACCAGTCATTGATAGAATGAAGAGATGACTCTAAATTCTCAACCGCAAGACGCATCAAATTATGAGAACTATATAAAACGAAGTCATCCGCATATTGAAGTATATTGCAGGACGAGTGGATGGATGTTCGAATATCCAGGGTGTACACATTAAATAGGAGGGGACTTAAAACTGATCCCTGTGGGAGGCCTCTGTAAGCCCTTCTTTCCACCAGACCATTTGCTGATTCAAAGATGAGACACCTCTCACACATTATATTAAAAATAAGACAACATAGCAAGTCTGGAACTCCGATGGAACTTAGTTTATTGTGTAAAATGGGAAGGATGACACTATCGTATGCACTGGAAATATCCAGAAAACAAGCAATCAGTTCATTTTTATTTGTTCTTGCTATTTGAACATCGGTAACTAAGATGCTTAAGCTATCAATGCATGATCTACCCTTTCTGAAGCCAAACTGCCATGGTGGGAGTATGTCATTACTTTCGAGAAATCTTTCCACTCTGCATTTAATCATGCGTTCCAAAATTTTCAAGAAACAGCATGACAAAGCGATGGGTCGATATGATGAACTTAAGGATGAATCCTTTCCAGGCTTCAAAATTGCGACAATCGCTTGTTTCTTCCAGCTATCTGGAATTTTTCCCAACTTTAAAATTTGATTATACAAATTTAACAGTTTTAGCAAAAATTCTTTTGGAAAATTTCGAAAAAATGAATATGGAATCGAATCTGGCCCAGGTGCAGAGTCTTTTGTTGAATTTATGGAGATGGACAGTTCGTCAACAGAAAAAGGAACAGTGAGACAACATGTTTGAGACTGAATTTCAGACCTTTTTTCAAGCTCCTGGTGGGTTGGGACATATGGAGGTGCCTGTTGGTCGATAAAACTATCCATCCAAGAGAGATCAGATTTATTTGGTCTGAGGGTATACGAACCTTTAAATTTTCGGACTGAATCCCAAACTTCTGAAGTTTGGGTATCTGGTGATAGAGAATTGCAAAATTGGACCCAACCCTGTCTTTTTTTCCTTCTCAGAAGTTTCTTTGTGCGTGCCTGCACACTGCGAACATTCAGAAAATTTTCTAGTGACATGTTTTTTTTGAAATTTTTAACCGCTCGAGACCTTAAATGAACCGCCTGTGTGCACTCGCTATCCCACCAGGGGGGAGAGTATGTAAAAGATTTTCGTGGGGTTGACATAGGAATTGCTATATTTGCCGCGTCTGTGACAATCTTTGAAACCATCACTGCATGCCCATCAATATCCCCCTCAAATTTCTGAGTCTCCAGCCCTCCCACATTAAGCATCAACTGCTCCCTGAAACTCTCCCAGTTGGCTTTTCCAGTGTTAAACCTTGTTTCAGACTGATATTGAGATGAACGTTTGGATCCATGTCGTATGTCTATAATGATTGGAAAGTGATCACTAGAATGAGGATCATCTAATATGGTCCAGGTAGTTGATGAAGCTATGTCTCGTGTGCAGATCGAAATATCCACTGCACTCTGATTTTGTTGTGAGGATGAGAATCTCGTGGGATCACCATTATTGAGAATGCATAGATTCATACTGTCTACAAAACTGAGAACTGCTTTTCCTGCTGTGTCAGAAAGATGGCAGCCCCAAGAAGAAGAGTGAGCATTAAGATCTCCAAGAATCATATACGACTTCTGGAGCTTGGAAGTGACATCTGTCCAAAAAACAGACCCGAACTGTGTTCTAGGAGGGGCGTAAACTGATACAAAAGATATATCAAATATTGAAACAGCAACTATTTGAATTTTTGGGTGTGAAGGGAGAAATATTTGTTTAGATGGTAGAGAATTTCTAACTAAAAGAGCAGAACCACCTCTACCATCAGAACGATCATCTCTATAACAATTGTATCCTGGAAAAGAAACGAAAGAATTGTCAGAATACCAGGTTTCAGACAAGCACGCAAGATCGATTTTGTGAGTTTTGAGTAGCAATATTAAATCGTCTCTATTTGACACCGCACTACGGCAGTTCCATTGTAGGATTGTAAATTCAGCTCGTTTAGTTGTTGAAAGATTTATTGGATTCTGTACACTGGCCATTTTCGGTGAGTAAAGTTTTAAGGAGAGAAATAATATTGGCAGCGTTGGACGGTTTTTCTTTTTGTGAGGATATTGCATCTATTATAATTGAGAGCAATGAGAAAAGGAAGTTATTGTTATCGGAAGTCAAACTTTGTTTGAGCTGTCCGATGATGGTAGAGTCATTTGGAATTTGATTTTCAGTAATGGCGCAACCATCAGGAGTATTGGATATGGGAGAACCATTAGTATACATAAGTAAAGAGTTATGTTTTGCTCGATCATATCCTGTAGGTGAGTGAGGCTTTGGGCTTTTGGAAGAAGATTTTGCAAAAGAAGTATATTTGGTTGATGTAGATGAAGTGGATGCTACCACTTCCGCATATGACGTTTTAGCTGATGGGTGTCGTTTTGATGCTTGTATGTATGACACATTAGCAGAAGCCATTGTATTTTTAATCGCCTTTTGACGGGAGTATTCAGGACATGTAAGGCTGATTGCCTTGTGTGCCCCCTTACAGTTAAAGCATTTTGGATCAGATGCTGGGCATTCTTCAGCGGGGTGGTTCTCGCCACAATTGTAGCATTTCGGTACAGATCTGCAATTTGTTTTTGTATGGCCGAATTTGCAACAAGCAAAACACTGGATGGTAGGGAAGAAGTAAGTTTCTACGCTGAACGAATTGTAAAACATATATATGCGTGACGGAAGAAATTGCCCTTCAAAGGTAACCACGATACTTCGAGATGGTTTCCACACCGCCGTTCCCGATGATTTGTCCTTGTAATTTAGTCTTCTGACTTTGACAATATTTTCCACATCTGGATTGCTTTCGATGATTGAGGAGATTATCTCTTCTTCCGTAATATCTTGGGGGACTCCCCTAACAAGCCCCATCCGTGTTACATTGTATGTTGGAACATATGCTTTATATATAGAGTTTGACAATATGAAAATATTTTTTATGAAGGAATTCGCCGCTATTGCGGTTGAGAATTCTAGAGATATTCTGAATCTCCCCTCGGCTCTGACTGAACCATTCACTATATTTGGGATCTTTTTTTGGTACAGGAATTTACCAAATTCAAAAGGGAAAATAGGACTTCCTTGTTCACCTTTTTGAGCGAAAACTGTGAATGGCCCACAGGATTTTGACGAGTAGAAGTGCTCTCTGACAGTGTTAGATTTAAGCGAGGTAGATGGTGGTGGAGTCCTTGAATTCAGAGTCGAAGAAGGGAGACTCGATGGCTTATCATGTGGTGATGATAAGGAAACCTCCATTTTTTCCTCTCCGAATTTTCTTTTTTTTGAATCCGGAGGGTCAGGGAGAGGGGGGATGGGTTGAGAAGGATGGCAGTCCATCCTTCTCTAGTAAGGTAAATACCTTAAAATAAGAAAATTAGAAATAAAAAAAAAATAACGGATATCAAACTAAAAATGTTTGATTCGAGAAAACAAAATTGAAAAACCGGCCCTTAGCCAAAAAATAAAAAATAATTCTAAATTAGTAAATAATAAATGAAAGAAACTTATCAACACAGCGAGACTGCAACGAAAAACACAACCGCTCCGCACCAGCGCGCCACGTAGAAAAAGTTTCCTACAAATATTCAACCTAAAAATATTCATTTCGTAAATTTATTACAGGTTTTATCAAACTCAATATTCATATCCGGAATTATGATTAAAGAATAGCTTTGTGGAATTTCCAACATTTTACATAAGTAAGAATTACTAACATTTTACACAGCACATAATACATAAGTAAATCTTAATCATAAGTATATTTAAATCTTAAATACATAAAATATTACTATGGAATATGTATTAGGTATATCATAAATGGGGAAATAATTAGTATATGAAAAACTATGGGATGATTCCATAAAAGTGTTTTTATTTTTGTATTTTGTTAAAGTCTCAATAAATAAAATGCAAAATTATACTAATGAAATACATACAGCATGTATGTTTATATTATTGATAACCAGATGGCATTATATACGTATTATAATAATATTATTGCCTGGAGGCAATATCTTCCAGACTCTGAATGTTCTGTCAGAACATCAAGCCTGACACCTTCAGGATCACCACTGGAGTTCGGCAAGGCTGTGTATTGGCACCTTTTATCTTTGCCATAGTCATGGACTATCTGCTCAGAAAATATATTTTGGGCCCTGGTGGTGTGCCTCTGTCACAGAGAGAAAACAGTGAAACGTCTGTGGGAGTGTTGCACGATCTTGAATATGCGGATGATCTAGCCCTTTTTGATACATCTGTGGACAGATTACAGAGCAAGGCCAATGCTCTTTTAGAAAATTCTTTACGCCTTGGCCTTCGTATTAACGCTGGTAATACGGAGTACATCTGTGATAGAACATATGTACGAGTACCTACTCACACCCCACTAATGATTGGAAAATCCCAAATATCCTAGGTCAGTATTTCCCCAACTATGGGTTGCGACCCACCAGTGGCTCGTGAGCGAATACTGAGTGGGCTCTAATGGACGATTCGCCACCGGCAGAGATCTGTAATACAGGAGAAACGATGGTCCTTGCTGGGTCATGTTCTGAGAATGCCCAATGATATATGCCCAAAAAGAGCACTGTTCTTCCGTCCGCAAGGGTTCCATCAGCCCGGGCGTCCCTCTTTCACTATACACCATTCCTATGACAACGACATCAGAGCGTAGGGAATGTCGTGGAAATAGGTGACGCGATTGGCGCAGAGACGCTCTGAATGGAGGAGGCTGGTTTCAGCCCTGTGCTCCCAAGAGGAGCATTGAAGGCGATGGATGGATTGTTTTTGTTAGTTTGAAGAGATGAAGGCAGATGGACGCCTAGGATATTAGAATAGAGATGATGGGAGGATAAAAAAATATAGGAAGGCAACATAAGATATGGGCGGATAAATTATCCAAGTTGTGGGGAAAAAGTGGGTTCGTGTTGCTTAAGACCGTGAAAAATGACAAAGTTTGGAAGAGGCGTAGGTACATCCAGCAGTGGTGACACGAAGGTTTAGAATAAGTACATAAGTAATGTAAGTTAGTAAAATTTGCGGATAATATTTCAATGAATGTTATGGAAGTAAAATTGTTTGACCCTAATATATACAATATGGAACAAAATTGCGGAGATCCCAGACTTTCAATCGAGAAATCCCGAATTCAAATTCTTCTGCTAACACATTTCTTGATCCTAAGCATATTGCTTACACTGAAAATGTTAAAGGGTAATTATTGGAGTAGGTACCTACCTATGTGTTCCCACACAATGAATAAAATAATAATAATGCGCCTTGCCGGTAGGTACTCATATTTAATAGGTTAATGGGTGTTTAAATTTATAAAATTCCTCTACCGAATGTGTATATGCGTAAACAATTCATATTATTTAGCCATTCATTTTTCATATTTAAATAGAATAATACCCTTTGGATTCAAATTTAAACCAACTGCTAGGAAAAGTTCCACGAAAAACAGCGCTTGATTAGGGCGCACTAGGGTCAAACGAGGGTTTGATGTTTTTTTCTGGAAATGACATGTGAAATTGAACAGAAAACATTTTTCATGTAACGGGACCTAATAATCTGGTGCCCACACAATAAAGAATACTGACATACCAACTTATTAAATATTTTACTACCGTGTGTTCGTGATTTAAATTGTAAATATCTACCTGAATAATATTATTTATTCCACATCCACAGTGTATTTTATTTAGATAGAGTAGAATTCAACTCCGGAATTCTGACAACTTGCATGTTTTTTTTACATTTAGGTACATGCAGTTAGTCTGCTAGCTAATCCACGTATGGGATATGCCGTGATGATGTAAATGATTATTGTAAAACAAATTACTTACATAACAAGCCACACCAGCTTTAACAAGATGTTTTGTGTTGAATCATGACTAGCATACACGGAGAGCGAATGAATAAAAGAAACCCTTATAGAGTATTAGTAAACCTTAGATTTTAACTGAGAAAAAAAATGTTCTCCACTGATTATCAATATTATATTTAAATTACGAGAGCAAGTATTTTTTTACAAATTTGTGGCTTCACATTATTGCAGGAAACATTCCAAATTTAAAACAGATCGCTGCCGATTTCTGCAGTACTGTGTCAATCCATTATGTATCTACATGGTACCCACTCACCTATTTCATTGGGGGTTACAAAACTTGTCAACTTGTGTGGATCGTTTTATAAATTGATGTAACTATACATTTAATCTTTTAATCAAAATTATACATATTTTTATTAGCAGGTCCGTCTGTAGACATTTATTTTAAATAGGTAGGTACCACCTACATGTTTTGTTAAGATGTTTCATATGAACACCTTTATGATTAGGTAGGTATACCTAATGTTAATATTTTACCAACTGACATCTGAATATTATTATGTACCACTTGTTGTTTTTATTCTTTATTTTAATATTACTATTTTTTACTTTTGTTTTCTTTCATTATTACGCATTTATTTTTTAATTTTATTTATTTATTCTTTACTGTACATTGATTACAAGCAAATTCACACAAAAATACATTTAAAATAAATACAATCAATATACAGAGGGCGAGTTTATCGCAGAGGCGCGATTTCTTCCAACTAACCCAAAATCCACACATAAATATTTGAGTCGGTTCGTATGTGCGTATGTCCTCAATGGACTCTGAAATAAGGAAAGACAGAAGTAAAATAATACACTCTTTACGAGGTCTCATCTCCTGGGCAGGTTTAAGGCTAAAAACATTTTAAATATCTTATGTATTGATAAAGATATTACAATTTTAATGAGATTCCCATACATTCGCTTGACAAAATTGCCAAGCGAATGTATGAAAATCCAATATTTATAGTCAAACATTTTTCATTGTATTGAATTAATTTCAAAATGGATGTAACAATAAATAAAACAATACTGAAACTAAATAATTAGGGACTGTTTACATAATGAAACATTGTGATTGCTAATGACAAAAAATCCTGAATTATGAGAATAAAAATTGCATATTTTTGACATTTTGAGCTATTTTCAGGAGGATATTATGAGACCATAGAAATCCATACTGTAGAATAAGAATAGTAATATGTAAAAAATCCATAAACAATGTTAATTGATTTTTTGTATAAATAAATACAAAAGTACCTCGGTACTTAATATTTTTCTTTACTTTTCATGGCAAATCACTTGAAGATTTATGTAGGTACTACAAACTAAAAATACCAATTTTAACCCATGTATTTGCACGGTTTCTGTTTATTTAAACCCGAGCAATGCCGGGTTACAAAAGCTTGTTAATTAATAATTTTATTTTTTGTTTTTATGAAGGCAATGCATATCCTTTCAACTATGATTGTCATTTTAGAATTACGTTGTTCTTGTAAAACAACATGTAAAAGACTTAGGAGGTGAATGTGCTAGATAAACAAACTTTCAGTAGGTAAGCTATTTTTCGTCTCATAAATACAGGGTGTAACATTACCTAAATACATACGTGCCTACAGTAAACTTCCTTTTTATCATTTTTCAATAATACCATCACAGTATGTATATCCCACAAGTGGGATAGCCAGTGAATTTACTGCATATAATAAACATGACAGCCGTCCTCTCTGTCCCAATATATAAAAAAAACAACATCCAGGATGGAGTGGATAATTTTGAATGTTTTTTTAGTAGGTATTCTACAGTGCACATCCTTTACTTGATTATTTAATCGCGATCGATTTCTGTAAACCTTTACCATTGGCGGCGTACAGACAGCTGGATGCGAACGTCAATCAAAAATTTTAAATCTTTCGACGACAATTTGGAGCATTCTCCGAAGAAATATTACAATGAATGCCTTCGTTACCCGTCCATGAGATGTAATTTAGGCATTCATTCGAATTTCTTTGGAGAATGCTCCGAATTGTCTCCTAAAGATTTTTGCTGGATGCTTGATGATTGACGTTCGCATCCAGCTGTCTGTACGCCGCAATTGACGAGCGATACAATACTACTGTATCGCAGTTGGGTTAGTTGGAAGAAATCACGCCTCTGCGATGAACTCGCCCTCTGTACATTGATTGTATGATTGTATTTGTTTTAAATGTATTTTTGTGTGAATTTGCTTGTTATCAATGTACAGTAAAAAATAAATAAAAAATAAAGTTTTACCGAAATCGATCGCGATTTAAATAATCAAGTAACGGATGTGTATTGTAGAATACTAAAAAACATTCAAAATGTCTCGAAACTGTTACACAGTTAATCCTTCTAAAATAAATGGGGTGGACAGGCTGATTGTTGAGATGGAAGATATTTTATATTTCAAAAGTGTGTTTCACCAATACCTACCTTGTACAGGCCATGAGGACTCTTGAACTAACAGAAGAGTGGGAAACATATTCTTTGTCAGGCACTCCATGAGAGTAATAAGTTCTCAAAAGTTCCAATATGCAATTTCTAAATTATTATTGAATTAGAAGATGATTTAGTCAGCGATGAGGCTTGCCACCCATCATGACGCGTCAAAGGGGAGAAGGGCACAAAGAGGAGACCGGAATTTCGGTTAGGTGTGCAGAATATAAGAGGGATGCTGAGAAAGACGAAAGAAATATTTGAGATGATGGATGAAAAGGTTCTTGATGTTTTATGTGAGTGTGAGACTAAGAGGAAAGGAAGTAGAATAAATGAAAGAGATGGGAGAATAGAGTTGTGGTCAGGAGTTCCTGACTCCCGACATGGTATGGGTGCTTATCTGTCAGAAAAAATGAGCAACTGTATGAAGGGATATGAATGTGTTGGTCGCAGGCTAATTTGGACCCGCTTCAAGGTAGAGTTAACTAGTATCCTGCTCATAATTGGGTACAGACTTGGAGACGATGCTATAGAGACGGAAAAAAGAGTTCTGGGAGTCCAAGAACTACGTGGCTCATATACATGGATTAAATTCTAAAGGACATCCGTGTATCGAGTAAGAGAAATCGGTGTGCACGTATGAGAAACTGGATGAATGTAGAGGAAGCGAACAGAAGTGTACACTGAATTGTAAAACTGATATTTTTATATTTTGTATTGATTTGAAATGATGTAACCAATGTACAGTGAAGAAAAAAATAAATGTGTAGGGATAGATCTTATGGCATTCCGTTCTCTCTGCCTATCCCCACCTAGGACACGGCATGAGGGTATAGTATGATTCAGTATACTAAAATTGACAGAATTACAAACAACTGTTCTGATAAAGCAAATGGATTTATGGCAGAGACTTATTTAGATTTTTTAACCAAAATATTACAAATGAAAGCCTCAACATTAGATTTATAATTCAAAAAATATTGTTCTATCTATACCCTCATGGTATCTCACAGCAACCAGAAGACTAACACAATAAACATAATATATTATCATCCATCACTACGGATGTAGTCACCATGGCGTAAACCAATAGTCTTATCATCTCATGAAATGAAAATATTGTTCTATCTATACCCTCATGGTATCTCACAGCAACCAGAAGACTAACACAATAAACATAATATATTATCATCCATCACTACGGATGTAGTCACCATGGCGTAAACCAATAGTCTTATCATCTCATGAAATGAAAATATTGTTCTATCTATACCCTCATGGTATCTCACAGCAACCAGAAGACTAACACAATAAACATAATATATTATCATCCATCACTACAGATGTAGTCACCATGGCGTAAACCAATAGTCTTATCATCTCATGAAATGAAAATATTGTTCTATCTATACCCTCATGGTATCTCACAGCAACCAGAAGACTTACACAATAAACATAATATATTATCATCCATCACTACGGATGTAGTCACCATGGCGTAAACCAATAGTCTTATCATCTCATGAAATGAAAATATTGTTCTATCTATACCCTCATGGTATCTCACAGCAACCAGAAGACTAACACAATAAACATAATATATTATCATCCATCACTACGGATGTAGTCACCATGGCGTAAACCAATAGTTTTATCATCTCATGAAATGAAAATGTTAAATGTATTTATTATTCATAAATAATACTTCATTTGTAGTTTACATATTTCTTGTATGATAGAGTAATATGAAAAATAAACGCATATTTCAATTTTAAATTCTAATTTAATTAACAACACAATATTTAACAATGGCAGATCAAAAAAATCTATTGTACAGATTCATTATTACTTAACTTCTCATATTTAAATCTCATATATGCTACTTTCATACGATCCCAAATATTTTCAAAAGAATCCATTGCTGGTCTGACATCCAATATAGCAAAATTGTATTTATTGTCAACCTCTCCCCCATCATAGTAGTCAATTATATACCTCACGTCTTTACCGCATCTGTCAACAATCCAGTCATGTCTATCAAAGGGTAATTCATATCTAAAAAAGAAGGAAATAATTTAAAGTATAACAATACAAACACAAAAAATGTACTTTGAAGCAATGATTGAAAACATTTTCAAATAATTATAGCAACTCAATCATTTTTCATACCCAAGCATATTTCTGATCCTTGCTCGTGGACTGTATTGAGTGGCTTTTCCACCAAAACTTCGGAGACGTGGATTGCCACATTCACGAGCATGTAATGCTTCCCATTTCAGCACTTCTTTCCAGGCCTAAAATAACAATGAAATTATAATACCTCATGATAAATAAAGTATATTATAACACAACTCCCACATTTAATAATAAATACCGTGGCTGCTCTAAACGATACAATTTCATACAGGATTTTGAGATATTTCATCATCTCATCGTGTTTCTATAACTATTTTACAAAATATCTAACTCTTTTCATGAGCTCTTCCCAATGAGAAAACTTAATTTTTGACTCCCTACATTCCCCAAATTAAGTTACAAAAAATAGGTAGGTACCTACATCAAAAAAAGCATTGCAAATCTCTTCTCACTGAAAAATCTTAAAGTTTGATACCTCACATGCCCATATGTAGGTAAAAAAAAATAGGTAGGTACCTACATCGAAAAAAAGTGCTAAAAACCTCTCCCCAATCAAAAATCTCAAAGATTGATACCCCACATGCCCATGTTTAGGTAATAAAAAATAGGTAGGTACCTACATCGAAAAAAGTGCTCAAAACCTCTTCCAAATGAAAAATATGCCTATATTTTATTTAGAAAAATAGACAGGTACCTACGTGGAAAAACTACTAAAAACCTCATCTTAATGTAAAAACTTGAAGATTTGTCATCCCAAATTTCTTTAAAAATATCCCATTTTGTGAAAAAAATTGTAGGCACATAAATGTTATATAATTGCCCCCATTCGAATTGGTATTTTTGGTTTGCAGTAATACCTACATGTGTATTTGACCGATTTGAGCGATTTGCTATGAAATAAAAAATATTCCTGTATTCCCAAAGAAAAACCTTAAAGAGCAGATGTACCTATCTGCATCTTTTAATATTAAATAATATTTTACATTCAAATATTTCATAATGCATGTAAAAAATATTAGGCAAAAATAAATAGGCTCCCACTCATTGAAAAATCATTTAACATTGTTTATGGATTTTATAGTTAAATCTTTTTTTCCTACAGCATAGTTTTCTATGATTTCATTATGTCTTCCATTATGAAAATATGTCAAAAATATGCAATTTTTACTCACATAATTCAAGAGTTTTTATCATTAGCAAACACGATATTTCATTACGAAAATAAACCCTTAATATTTAGTTTCAGAATTGTTGTATCTAAATTGTTACATCCATTTTGAAATTAATTCAATACAATGGAAAATGCTTGACTGTGAATATTGCTATTTACTAAACCTTGCATATATTTTGTTGCTAATTTTGTGACATGGTCTCATTAAAGTTGTAATATCTTTATCAATATATAAGATAATTAAAATGTTTTTAGCCTTAAACCTGCCCAGAAGATAAGACCTCGTATAGAGTGTATTATTTTACTTCGGTCTTTTCTAATTTCAGAGTTCATTATGGACATACGAACATACATACATACGAACGGACTCAAATATTTATGTGTGGATTGGCATGTTTCTTTCATCATATAGAAAACATTTTATTCTTTAACTAAGCGATTGGGTATGCCACCCTTCCTGAATGTTTTGTTTGCATGGAGAGGATAAATCACAAGTAATCAACCTGTAATTAATCTACGCTACCCAACTTTTGGAAAGGAACAATATTGAGGATACAATCAAAAGAAAGACATTAATTACAATAAATTTGGTGAGTATTTACATAACCTGTTCATTATTAGCATTATGAATTTTAATAATATCCTCCATATCTTTTTTCTCTATGTCCTCCTCCTTCCATCTCCATCCCTTACGCAGCATTGCATTCCAGAACATTTGTTGACTAGGATACACCCAGAATTCGCTTGATCCATCAGGCATGGCACGAGGAATACTGGACACTTGTCTTTCAATTGGTAATGGAAATGGTTGATCTGGAGCTGGTTGCTGATTTGCTGGAGGCATCTGAGAAAAATGTTAACACTTTATACAAATTTTAAATAGCAACTTTTTTCATACATACATACATACCATCACGCCGCTTCCCTCGCGGGGTAGGCAGAAAGGATCGAGCGCCACTTCCTTCTATCCTTGCACACATCTTTCGCTTCCGTCACTGTCATACAATTCCTCATGCATGCTCTCCTGTTCAACGTGCTCAACACGTGACCGTCCTGTAGGATTTGATTTAAATAAACTTGCCATTTAATCCTCGGACGCCCACGTCTCCGAGCACCATTCCTCTCAGACAAATATATCTTCTTAGTCATTCTGTCCTCATTCATTCTTTCCACGTGCCCAAACCATCTTAACTTATTTACATTCATCCTTGTTATTACACTAACTTTCATTCCACATTCCTTTCGTATCTCACTGTTACGCACACGATCTCTCAGACTTTTACCACACATCCTTCTCAGTGATCTCATTTCAACTGCATTTATGCCACTTTCATCCTTCTTTAACCATGTCCACGTCTCACTTGCATACAACTTTTTTCATCCTCCAATAAATAAAATGTCTGTGTTACACCAATTCACTCACAAAGTACTAAAGTTCTTAAATGTTTATAATAGAAAGGTTGTGTATGTAAGCTATTCACCCATGTATTTACATGAAGAGAATAATTTGCTTTTAAATAATGTTTCCAACTAATGATAATCTACATAAATTTATATTATCAGATTCGGAATAACTTCAATACTTAATTTCTCAATTAAATTTCATTACAGCCTTGACAATAAATATTTCCGTGGCAATTTTAGGAATTATTATAGGACAGTGAACATAACTGACTTTTTATGAGCTATTTTTAGGTAGACGTTTATTATGTCACTTCACAATCCATTGGACTAGTCTGCAGCAAGCTTGGATTTTCTTCTCCATTAATCCATATAGTTAGGTAGGTATCTCTTGGTTGGCCTCTACAATTCTTGCCTTCAGCGATTGTAATGAACAGGCATGAATGCCTGGTTAATGGCTGAGTGTGATTTACAAAAGATTATGTCAGTTGTGGCGCAGAGTCGCTCTGAATGGAGGAGGCTGGTTTCTGCCCTGTGCTACAGAGAGGAGCGTCGAGGATGATGATGATGATGAAGTAGAACAAGAAGTTGTATATCGAGGGTATACAATCAAAATGCACTAAGTCATTTTAATTTTGAGATGACACGGTGGCAGTTGAATGAAAAAAAATATGTTTAGATCAATACAAATTCGCCGTGAATTATTTGAACTTTAATTAAGATGATATTGGTAAATGACTTTTAGGCTTTGCAAACAAATTCAAACATAGGAAAAGTGTTAATTACTTGAATAGTTTTTGACAACTTTTGTAGCACTAGTCTGACTAAGTGCATTTTGGTTGTATACCCTCGATATGATAGTTGAAGTATGAATGGGATGAAAATGAATGTGAAAAAGACGAAAATGCTGGTGTTTGAAAGAGAGATTTATAGAACAATATGTGAAATAAGGTTGAAAATGAATGTTAAGAGCAAGTGGACAAATACACTAGTGGCATTAAGTGTGGACACTTTTGTAGTAATAAATTTATTTGTTAGATAATTGCAACTTGAACTGATAAAATACCTACTACTAAATACTTATTTTTTTTATTGATTATTATCAAATAGTATATGGTTAGGTGTTAATAATAATAAAATGCGTATAAATACTAATATTTTTTTTTTTTTTGATAAAATCATGAAAAAGAACAGAACGAACAAATTTTACATTGAAATTAAAAAACAAAAGGTACATAATAAACACATCAACACACATTATTTTTTAAATATTTTGTTAGGAATCCTTTATTTTTTATTAATCCTTCTATCCTTCTTGGCATGGAGTCTACTAATCTTCTTAAATTCTCTGGACTGATCACCCTGTACCAGCCTTTAATTACTGCTTCGATCAGCTCCCTTTTATTACTTGGATTCTCATTTGAGACAATAATTTTAAGCCTTGACCAAAAATTTTCAATTGGATTTAGGTCTGGACTGTTACCAAGCCATGGTAAAACCTTTATCTTGTGATCTTCTAGCCATTTCATCGATGTTTTTGCTGTATGGCATGGAGCATTGTCCTGTTGGAAGATGCACTCCTCACGTTGGCCTAGGAACAGATCCTCTATCGACGGCAGTAACTTGGGTCCCAGGATATCCGATTGGTACCTTTTGGCATTTATTGTACCATCAACAATATGTAAACGTCCTACGCCTTCCCTGGACATGCAAGCCCATACCATTATGCTGACGGGGTGTTTCATAGTGGCCGTTATGCATGCTGGAAGCATGTCTTCTCCTGGTCGCCTCCGAACAAATTTGACCCCATCACTTCCGAATATGGAAACACGGGTCTCGTCACTCCAAATTACTTTTGCCCAGTCATCAGTAGTCCAACCTTGATGTTGTGAAGCCCAAATAAGCCGTTTTTTTCTTTGATTTTCATTCAAAAAAGGCTTTTTCCTGGGCCTCCTCGCTTTCAAGCCATTTTGGCAAAGTTTTTGTCTCACTGTCCTGTCACTAATGTCAACTCCAGATGCTCTCATAGCTTGCTGAAGCCGTTTTGAGCTCATCCGACGGTCTTTGAGAACAAGCCTACAGAGTTGCCTGTCATCTTGAACACTAAATTTCTTTCTTCTGCCAGATTTTGGGGCATTTCTGAAGCTGTTACACACTTTGAGTCGCTCACTAACTTTACGAACACCTGACTTTGATGCACCGCCGCCTAGTTTTAATGCTATCTCCTGATATGTGTAGCCTTCCTGGCGAAGAGTTATTGCTCTACTCCTCTTTGATGGAGACCAGTCTACTCGTTTGATAACCATTTTTAATTAAAAAGCACTAAAAATCGATTTTAAAAGTGACCGTACGCTGTGAATGCTTAAATGAAACTGAAGTATGGTAACCACTGAGACAACCAAAGAAATAACATGATGATTCATGCTCAAAATGGATGACTAATTCTAAAATCTAGCTGTGATTGGACCGAGAAATTATAATTACCCTGTTAATGGGCTTTCTAATGACCTATGCTACTCTTAAGTGATGACTAAGCCGACACAAGTGCAAAGGATTAAAATGACTCATTTCTCTCAAAAATATCAAGAAGTTAAAAAAAAGTCATAAAATAATAAAATTATCCTAAAAATGTATTATCTTTTTTGGTAAACACATAAGTTAACACCCAGGCATAAGTTAATAATGATATTTAATAAAAAAAATCAATCACACTTCAAAAAAACTGAATTTTGCGTTGAAAATTGTATTTTGTCAAAAAGTGTCCACACTTAATGCCACTAGTGTATGCATATTTAGGAAGTTTATTGGCGAGCGATGGAAGATACGACAAGGATATCGAAAAAAGAAAAGTGGCCGGTACTAGGATTAACGGTGCACTTCGAGCAATTGTCAGCAATGACAATATGTCGAACATGGCAAAATTGCTAGTGCACAATACCATCCTGGTACCAACACTTATGTATGCAAGCGAAACGTGAACATGGTTGAAGAGGGACGAAAGTGGAATAAATGCTGTGGTGATGAGACCGCTGAGGAGGATGGTTGGTAAAAAGTTGCGTTATAGAATGAAGTTATTAGAAGAATGAGTGGATGCAAGAGGAGTGTTGTGGAAAGAAAGCGTGTAAATAAATTGAGATGATTTGGTCGTGTGGAACTAATGGAAAAGGAAATAATGATAATTTTCTGAAAGTAGGGATGTGAGAAAGGGCGGGCGTCCGAGAACTACATGCCTTGATGCGGATCAAATTCTCAAGGATGGCCGTGTTTTGAGTAAGAGAAATCGACGTGCGTGCATGAGAAATTGTATGACTGTAGAAGAAGCGAAAGAAGTATGTAAGGACAGATCTATATGGCGTTCCGTTCTCTCTGCCTACACCACTTAGAATACGGCATGAAGGAATAGATAGATGAATGCCTAATCTTGATGCAAAATTACTACCTTAGAAAATAGACAAACTTTTAAGGATATGACATTCCGGTGAGATTTTGTAATTTTTTCTAGCGCAAAATTAATTATTTACATTTTTTGTACACCTTTACGTAATTTTTTTTATATTTGACTGATCATAATTCACTCGATGTCGGGTGCCTTGCCGCAAAAAAGAAAGAAAGAAAGATTTGAAGGTTAGGTTAGGATTGGTCTGGTGTTATTTTATGCTACAGCACATTTATAGATCATTTCATTTTTAGGGTGAAAAGTGTATAATTACGTGAACATAAGTAGAAAAATCATAAATTTAATTTCGATGCCTTCGCCTTATCTGAAACTTAACGGGAAAGACCTCCCCCTACAATTTTAACCAATTTTATAATAGTCCAAAATATGACAAATGTATGTAAATATTTTTTTTTTTAATTTTCTCAGAACAAGGTTAGAAATATATATGTTGGAATATTTACAAGAAGCGTGCCCTAGAAGCTTCAGGAAAGGATAATAAAATAATGCACTATAAAATAATATTGTTACTTACCATGTTATAAGGGTTAATGTCGTTTCCTTGCTGAACAGGACATTCCGACACTTTTGGCTTGGGCACATTCTCTTTATGCATTGGACATTCTGGAGGTGGTGAGACATTCTGATGTGGAGATACCATTTCGGCAGCAGACACTTTATTTCCCATGTCGAAAGAAAATGAGGTTATATATTATTATATAACCAAATAAACACTCAAAAGTTTAACTTGTACGTCGCTTACAATTCATTAATTATTAGTTATTACTTAAAATTTGAAAATAATAATTACACTTTCACATATCACTGGTATTTAGTAGAACGCTATAACCGAATAAAAACAATTCCAC
This sequence comes from Athripsodes cinereus, assembly GCA_947579605.1. Classification (NCBI taxonomy): domain Eukaryota; kingdom Metazoa; phylum Arthropoda; class Insecta; order Trichoptera; family Leptoceridae; genus Athripsodes; species Athripsodes cinereus. The sequence goes on along the minus strand of OX388306.1, from coordinate 25,638,012 downwards.
ATTCACATAAAAATCAATGGAACTCATATGAAACTGACCATAAACTAACTTGTCAGCTAACAAATAAAAATCTATGGGTGTCGTTCATACAGTCGCCGAGTGATCACTCGACGACCTCCAGCCGTTCACGAACCCGGAGCGAGTCACCCGACGACTCGCACTGTTGCGTTCAAGGATGTCGTCGGGTGATCAACGGAACAACCGAAATCATAGCAAGGTGATTATCGCTCTGACAGTTACCTTGACGTTTGAGTGATAGCGGTTGTCAAAACAATTGCGAAGTTAATCGTAATTATGATGTATTCTTGTCGTATACAATTTTTCAAAATAGAAAATCATATTTTTTTAGTTCAAGAAGTGAAATGGATGAGAAATTAAAATAGTTAGTGCAGATTTTAGTGACTAATTTATTTTTTTACGCTATGTTAAAATATGCATTATCCTAAAACCATTCTTAAAACAAAGACAATTCAACTATTCAAATTAAAAACGCAGTCAAGTAAAGCACGACGCGAATGAATCTTACGAAAATGGCGCTATTCTATTACGATGACATTTGGGTCATAAAAACGCTCAAAGTTGTTCACAATTATCCGGGGTGACATTCACCACTCACTGCAATTTCATGATCGCTCTGTCACTCCCGCACTCTGACATTAATTATGCTCCCGTGAACCCAGGGCAGTGTTCATACAGTCGTCGAGTGATCACTAGACGACGCTTTAGGGAAGCATAAGGCAAAGTTCACATGTAACGCGCGTTAACGCGCATCAACGCGCGATCAAATAGAACGACCCTTAAGGTAAATTCCTAGACGCGCGATTTGAAAACGCACGTCGAAATTTTGCCATGTGAACATAGCCTTACGGTGACCGAGGCGTTTTAAACTTCAAATTTATTGTTAATAAAGGGGCGTTCACATTTGTTCACTTTCAGTGATCACTCCAGATGATCCTCTAAGATGAACAGGTGTGAACAGGCGTTTCATCGCTAGTGATTAGTGATGTAACGAATATTCGCATTCGCGAATATTCGCATATTTCAAAGTATTCGCATTCGCATTCGCAAAAAAATATGCGAATGTTTTGCGAATATTATTTTAGTAATAAAGTATCTGTTCTGTTCCGTGTTGGCCGCATTTGTTGTATTGTTTCATGTGTTCGTTTGCTTGATGATGTTATTATTACCCGGAGCTCGTTTGTCGTTACTTAAAATCCTTGAACACCAATAAGGGGGCAGGCAGTGATGGGATTCCACCAGTTTTTGTATTCAACTGTGCGGATCAGCTGGCGAACCCTCTCACAATTCTATTTAAAAAAAGTTTTACAGAGGGTAATTTCCCTGATATTTGGAAGAAGGCTCATGTTGTCCCGATTTTTAAAAATGGCACTAAGAGTTCTGTTGAAAACTACCGCCCTATTTCCATTCTTCCCGTCTTCAGTAAATTATTCGAATTATAGACCATTAAAGGATGACGTCACAGAAAAATCCTTGAGGGGCATCAGGCATCCCAACACAACACATTCACAGTGTTTACGGTGTAATATTAGGTGGGACGCCTAAAGAATAGATACCTAATAATCAAAAAAACTGTCAGTGTCGATTTTGTTATAATTTTGTCGTCTGACTTTCTTTTTTTTTTTCTCTTATGGCATAACATCCTACAAGTATGATTTGCGCAATTTGATTGTTTGCCCCCCAAGCAAAAGCAAATCCATAGACAAGACCACGTGACCTTTAATGGTCTATTGGTTTATGACCAAATGTATACGACTGTAGCTGCTCAAATGCCTGAGGGCCAGCATGGTTTTCTGAGAAAGAGATCGGTTCTAACAAACCTTGCTACTTTCACGGATAGCGTTTTGAATTTAATGAAGGAGGATAGGTATCAGGTTGATGCCGTCTACACTGATTATGCTAAGGCTTTCGATAGGGTGAATCATAGAATACTACTTTTTAAGCTTCAGTCTTTGGGTATCCATGGAGATCTTTACAGATGGTTCGAGTCTTATCTCAGGAATCGTTCTCAGGCGGTGGTGGTGGGTGGACGTAGATCCACATTTGTCAGTATTTCTTCCGGTGTGCCACAGGGGTCACATTTGGGTCCCCTTTTGTTTAATATTTACATATTTGATATAGACCGGTGTTTTCAGCACACAGATTATTTACTATATGCAGACGATATGAAGATTTTTTCTAAGGTCTCCAGTGAGATAGATGCTAATCATCTTCAGGAAGACCTGGATCGCTTGTCTTTATATTGTAAGAGAAATATGCTTTGTTTAAGTATAGGAAAATGTCAAAAAATATCTTTTACCAGAAACAAAAACGTTTTGAATTTTAATTATAATATTGATGGCATTATTCTGAAAACGGTGTCTCTGGTGAGAGATTTGGGCGTGCTACTGGATGCTGGGCTGACGTTCACGGAACATATTTCCTCTATAACTGAGAGGTCATTTAAAATGCTTGGATTTGTAATGAGAACTTGCAGACCCTTCAGCAGTGTGAGCACTCTGAAAACGGTATATTTTGCTTATGTGAGGAGCCTTTTAGAGTTTGCATCGCAGATATGGTCACCCCAATATGCAGTGCATAAACACCGTATTGAACGAATACAGAAAATATTTTTGAAGCACCTATCTTATCGTCAGCGTGTTCAATTTGAGGTTTATACGGATGCTACAACCCATTTTAAAATTGAAACTCTGGAGTCGCGGCGAATCTTACTCGATATGAAGTTTTTGTACGATATCATGCATGGTGTTGTTGATTCCTCTTACCTTAGTGGAAGTGTCTCGATTCGTGTGCCGTTGCCGAGGCGAACACGAAACAATGTTTTATTTCATGTCGAAACATTTTCATCAAATTACACCAGAAACTCTGTTATTAACCGGCTCTTGGAGACATATAACGATGAATTTGTCCACCTGGATATTTTCACAATGTCACGGGGACAATTCGCAGGGGCCGTGGCGCAGACCATGAACGCATGATTTTCGTTTAATTTTTGTTTGAGCAGTTCCTTCATCTCTCTCCCTCTCTCTCTCTCTCTCCCTCCCTCTCTCTCTCTCTCTCTCTCTCTCTCTCTCTTGTTGTATTCTTGTTTTATATATGTATAAACACTGTAATTGGCCTTATATTTTTTTTTTGTTATTATGATTTTTATTACATATTATGTGCTGTTGTGTTAATAAAGAAAAAAAATAAAATAAAAATAAAATTATTGGGAGAAGTATGCATTTGTGGAGATTTAATTTATATGTTTGTTTTAAGTATTGTACAACTGCTATGAGTATAGGGCCCTACAATAATTTTATATTCTATTTAGGGAATATTTATATCATACTACAAGGTGAACCACACTAAAGTATTCTCTCAGAATTTTCAGGGCTTGAAGTCTAAGATCGAGGAGTTTAGAGCAAACTTATTTGCAAGTAATTATGATATGATTGTTCTGACGGAAACTTGGCTAAATTAGAATATACAGTTTACCGGAAGGATAGGGATTTCATGTTGAGTGGTAAAAGGGATGAAGGTGGGGTCTTAATTGCTGTAAATCGGACACTAGGATGTTCACCCACTCTTGTTTGGGATGATATTGGTGAAAGTTTTTTTACCAGTATTCGTTTTTCATCGAAAAATGCTCATCGCTACTAGGTGTAGTATATATACCGCCTTCCACATCCTTAGATACTTAAAACATCTTTTTTAAAAGTATGTATATCTGAACGTTTAATCAGCTATTACGACAAAACGGATATTTGTCTTATTGGAGATTTCAATATCCCAACAATCCAATGGAAAAAAGACCCCGATGTTGAGTCAATCTTTGTTCCGTATTCTTATTCGGGTCCTGTTGCGCAGTATTTGATAGAATCTATATCTTTTCTCAATATGTTTCAGTCTAACGGAGTTTATAACAGCAATCAAATTAACTTGGATTTAGTTCTTTCAACTATTCCGTGTTCTGTTACCAGATGTGACTCTCCACTGGTTGGTAAGGATTCACACTATCCTTCACTGTTGATAGATTATGAATTTGAAATTGCTGAGGATTTGTCTCAAAATATGATCCAGAAATTGATATACTTTAAGTCAAACTTTTCGGAAATAAATTTTGAACTACAAAGTGTTGATTGGGTCAGCGTTTTGGGAAACGGACCGGTGAATGAGATGGTTGATCCTTTTTATGGTTATGTTTTGCCAATAATTGAGAAGCATACACCTATGAAGAGGGTGGCACCTAATAATTTTCCCAAATGGTTCTCGAATAGAACTGTGTCGTTTAAGAGAAAGTCCAAGGCTTGGCGTAATTGGAAGATGAACCGTAATGATTCTGACAACAATTTATTTTTTCAACTAAGAGCTCAGTTGAAGTTGTCGCAGAATCACGATTATAGGTCTTTTATTAATAACACTGAGAAGTCACTTAAGGGCAATGTCAAGTCTTTCTTTTCGTTCGTGAATTCCCTTAAAGAATCTAGAAGCTATCCAAGGGTAACGGGTGACGGTGACCAGACTTCGAGCGATCCAGAGGGAATTGCGAACTTGTTTTCGTCGTTTTTTGTGTCGATGTTTGTGTTTTTTTCGTCAATTTTCACTAATTGTGTAACATGATACTGTGTATACTTAGTATGGCTGAGTGCTGTCGTATAGTATAGTATAGTATAGTGTAGATATAGCTATAGGTATGCGATGATATAGTACAGTGTAGGTACATATAAATAGTATTGTGGTGTTGTTATTGTACTGAATATGCCTTATAATTATTCTTTATTCTTTCTTCCTTCTCTCTCTCTCACCTCCTATTAACTTATTTGTTATTTTTCTTCTCTTTCTTTCTTCCTTCTCTTCCCCACCTATTGTGTACTTACTTATATTGTTTTTTTTTTGTACTACATAATAATGAATATATTTAAGATACTATAATTGGCGATGTAAATCAAATATTGAACTTGTAAATTACTTATTCCTATTGTAAATGCTGTTGTATCTAAAAGAAAAATAAAATAAAAATAAAAAAAATAAAAATGATTCTTATACTGAAGAATCGGAAAATATTTTAACTAACTCATGTTTATCCACGGTTAATATCTTGAAATCTTATATTCATAAACGTTTATTAGGTATAGATGAGACAAAAGGAGTTGGCCCTGATGGTATAGCACCAATAATATAAAAGATGTGTGTAAGTCATTTAACCAAACCATTGTATCTGATATTTATTAGGAGTTTACAAGAAGGGTGCTTTCCATGCAAATGGAAGATGGCTAATATTACTCCTTTGCATAAATCTGGCAGCAAATCGGACGTTCGTAACTACAGACCAATTTCAATTCACCTATTTCAAAAATATTTGAGGGTATTGTTCGTGAAGAAATGACTTTTTTCCTAAAGCCGTATCTTCTTGTAGAGCAGCATGGATTCATGAGTGGAAGATCGACAGTAACAAATCTGTTTTTTTTTTCTCAGCTATGGACAATCGTATACAGTTGGATGCCATTTATATCGGCTTTCAAATGGCATTTGATAAAGTAGAACATCGACTTTTGATTAAGAAGTTAGAATTTCATGGAATTCATGGGAATCTTCTAAGGTGGATTGACTCATATATTTCTGATAGATTGATGACAGTTAAACTTAACGGTTACTCATCTGACAGTGTCAGTGTTACATCTGGTGTCCCTCAGGGGTCTGTTTTGGGTCCTTTACTTTTCACGATATTCATAAACGACATAAAAAAGTGCTTTAAACACTCAGAACTTCTATTATTTGCGGACGATTTAAAAATATACTGTCAAATTCAATTATTGTTTGACTGTGAAATGGTTAACGAGGACTTGGGAAGACTACACGAGTACTGTAACAGAAATAACTTGCACTTGAATCTAGAGAAGTGTAATCTGATCTCTTTTACCAAAAATAGAAACAAAATTCGATAAATTTACAATATCCATAATCATGATTTAAAAGAAGTACTTCAGAAGAACTTCACTTTGATGATCACGTGAACAAAATTATCGAAGAGAGCAATAAAATACTGAAATTTATTCTGAGATCTACAAAGTCATTTAGGTTATATGAATCGTATTTATACTTGTACTTATCGTTGATTCGCTCCAAGCTGGAGTAATGTTCCTCTGTATGGAATCCACATTTTAAAAAAATATGTCGATCAAGTTGAGAGAACTCAGTCAAAATTCATTCGTTTGGTTAGGAAGAGATTGCATTATCCTGTATTTATTAAAGATTTGCCTAAATTGGAATAAAGAAGAGTTTTGCTGGATGCATGCAACCTGAGAAAAATATGCTTGTCCGAATACGATGTGCCTAATATTTTAGATAGGATTAACTTTAGAATGCTTCCTTTAACAAGATCTTGTTTTCCGTTCTACATTAAAAAAAAACAAAAACGAAGACTCAAGAAACCCTGTTTATAGAATTTTAAAGTGCCAATTACGCCAGGTTTGTGAGAAAGGAGAGTTGAGAGTAGAATATGATGAAATAAATATTAAAAAAATGTATATGTTTGATAAAATGTGAAGTTTTTGGGATAGTATTTATTTTTAGTCTGTTTTTTAAATTTTTGATTTTTCTTTTTTTAGAGTTTTTTTTTTGTATTGTTATTGCATACATCAGTGAAGTGTCAATGTGTTTGTGCGAATGAATGTATTATGTGTGCGAAATTGGGTGAGTGGATGTATTGTGAATTAATGTATTGTGTGTAAGATTTTCTATAGTTGTTTTGTGTGTTATTGCTGAAGTGTGCACTGTTTCGATGTAAGACTATTGGAATGTTTTTGTCGCTTACATGTTTATATTTATATGTGTTTCATCTGTTGTGTACCATGTAAATGAAGAAAAAAATCTGTAATTTGGTGAAAGTACCGGATACTTACCCGGTACATTGTGGAAAAAGGTACTGCAAAAAATATTCTTTAAGAAAACCGAGGAGTTTTGAAATATTTCAAATTCCTATACCATTTTGAAGTCAATATTCGCTATTCGCATTCGCATTCGCGAATGTCGGCAACAAATATTCGCATTCGCATTCGCGAATATCCAAAATCACACATTCGTTACATCACTACTAGTGATCACTAGCGATGACAGAGGAAAGAGATATCACTCCGGATGATCCTCCAAGATGAACAGGTGTGAACAGGCGTTTCATCAATAGTGATCACTAGCGATGACGGAGGAAAGAGATTACCACTCGTCATAATTTCGATGAAAGGACCTTTCACTGAAACGACCATAAATTGTTTTATTCTCTATGAATTTGTATTGAATGTCAGAATCATGTACAAAATTATTATGCAGTCGAGAGCTATATTAATTTATTTTAAGTGTTATTTTTCATTTTTGAATTTGTTTAATTATTTTTGTACGAAAATAGGTTAAACCACATTCAACATGACTGAGAATGTTGACATGGCAGTGAAAGCATAGGATGAACAAGTGTGAACAGACGTGTTCACTTTCGATGAACAGGTTTGACCCTGACACTCTGGATGATCATCCAAAGTGAAGCAATGTGAATGCTACTTTACCACTCGTCATAATTTTGATGAAAGGTCCTTTCACTGAAACGACCATAAACAAGTTTAATCTTATTATTTGTTTAATTCTCTATGAATTTGTATTGAATGTCAGAATCATGTACAAAATTATTATGCAGTCGAGAGCTATATTATTTTATTTTAAGTGTTATTTTTCATTTTTGAATTTGTTTAATTATTTTTATAGTGTCAGGGTCAAACCTGTTCATCGAAAGTGAACACGTCTGTTCACACTTGTTCATCCTATGCTTTCACTGCCATGTCAACACTCTCAGTCATTTTGTATGTAGTTTAACATATTTTCGTACAAAAATAATCAAACAAATTCAAAAATGAAAAATAACGCATAAAATAAATTAATATAGCTCTCGACTGCATAATAATTTTGTACATGATTCTGACATTCAATACAAATTCATAGAGAATTAAACAAATAATAAGATAAAACTTGTTTATGGTCGTTTCAGTGAAATGACCTTTCATCAAAATTATGACGAGTGGTAACGCCCAAAACCAAAATCGTTGCTTATTGTAAAAATAACCGATGGTTCCTCACTTTCATATTAAATTAAAAAATATACGAATATCATTGCGAAAAAACTTATGGTTTAATCTCAATTTGCATATATTTTTGATTATTTTATTTGGAGATATTAATTTTTCATTACTTTATAACTATTAAATTTGATTTTTAAAAATATCCTTCATTCTGCGCTCCATACAAATTTGACATTGTTCCTCAACACTTTGATAGCTTTTTTAAGCAAAATGTAAAAATGCCATTATATTTCAACGAAAAAAAGTGTCTAGTTTAATAAAACTATAGTTAATTTCGTTATATTTCTATTTATTACACTTTTTATTACCACCAAAATAAAAAAAATCAAAAATATCTGCGTGTTCCTGCGTTATGCACAATTGTGCATAACGATATTTTATATAAAATTCTTTTTCTATTTTGCATAAAACGATATTTTTTTTGTTTTAAGTATGCTGTCAACTTTTATTTCTTCATTTAAATACATATAAATATCATTCAAGTGGAAAAAAGACCGCAAAAGCTTATTATATTAGAGGTAGTATAATTAAGACATTTCTTTTTGTATCAAAAAAGGTACATTTCTGGCAAGGAAAATGAGTATATCGCTAAAATAATATATTTAACACTAAGATAATACTCCCAACTTGTATTTAATTATAAAAAAACACTAAGAAATTGCGCGAAGTTTCAAATAAACAACAAATTCACAATATAAATTACATGTTTTTTGTTATGCACATAAGGATTTTGTATGTAAAGGACAGTTCACATTGTGGCAGTGGCGGCTCGTGACCTTTAGTTTTGGCAGGGCAAAAAATCTCTAATTTTCGAGATAGAAAATAACTTTTTTCTCGTTCTATTTAAATGTTTAGTTTATTTTCGTTATTCCTCAGAATTGATTTGACGTGCGCTTAGTATTATCATAGTCATTTGGTGTGTGTGATAGTGGGGGTAGATGGATTCTATAAACCATGAAATAACATACAATACCTAAACAATTGCCTGCCTTATACAATCATTATATTTTGTAACATATATAACGTTCTTCATATTAGGATCATACAACATGTTAATATTAATAAAATATATCACATACCAATTATTTATAAATAAAATCCATTCGACGATGTTTCGCTCCAGCAAAGGTGTCGATAACTTTTAGATTGAAATCATGCATTGAATTTATCATTTTCTTTTCAATGGATAACATAGCTAATGCATTTAGTCTATCTTGATTCATAGTGTTCCTCAAAAATGTCTTAACTCTTTTCAGCGTAGAAAAACATCTTTCGTTTTCAACAGTTGTCATTGGCAAAGTCACTATAATTGTCAAAATTTTTACACACTCCGAAAATATTTCACACAAGTTATTTTCCTTTATCTGTAATAAAGGCATTGCAACACTAGTACACCATAATCTTCTCTACTGAAAAGAATTTCTAATTCTGTTTTAAAATTAATCCTATTAATGTTTGGGTATTCTGTAATGGTTATCATATACTCTTCCACTGGTTTTATTTTACAATACGCGCTAAAATACTTTGTAATAAAAAGTTTTGTCGCAAATAAATGACACGAAAATTGAAATCTATCCTTACACTTTGTTATGATGTTAACACAATAATTAATAATTTATTAAGACAAAAATTTAATAATATCGCACGATTATGAAATGCTGTTCAATTCCTAGGAAAACCTGTAATAGGTGTATTATCACACTAAGTACACAAAATTGCCAATTTATTAACAACACCAATGTTTAACTATAACTATATTATTACAAAAATTAGGTGTAATAGTATATGTAAAGATAGTACTAATAATGAGAGCAAAATTTTTCTTATACAAAACTGACGATGATAAGAACAAAATTATATAATAGGTACCCACATCAGAACTTCATCTGAAAGACTAAAAGTGTTCATGTCATCATTGAATATAAGAAAGATTTTTGTCTAAATATTAATTATTAACATGTGTTTCCACTTTGCAATAGAATGCATTCAATCTATTCACACGACATAATATATAATTTGTATCGAATATCACACATTATGTCGAACCTTTCGATGCATGTCAATAGTGAAACATGCGTCAAAAGGGATAAAACAAACACATAAAAATAAATGTATTTGTCATTGTTTTTACTACATTGTTGATTTTACTTAGTTAATTTGAAAAATGTGTTTGTCTTGTCTGGTTTCACGAAATGTGTAGAAAAAATATTTTTTTGGAGTCAGATAATATACGTGTTTTTATCAGCAAAGCATTGCTAATGTACACGACAATATTTGTTAATGAGTATATGTATTGTCCCTTTTGCCTCTAGAATATCACTGTATCGATTAGTTATATTGGAGATATTCTCCCTAGGGGCAAGCTTTAGAGTTACCCCGATATCATTAAAATCTTCATATAAAAAAAACAGTAAGCATGTAACTACCTATTTAAAATCTCCATACATTCTTTGGGCAACTCAAAAATTGTCCCGAGATGACATTATATTCGTATCTATTAGGTGACAAGACTGAAGCGTTACATATACATACATACGTGTGCGTGTGTCAGTATGCAACTTGCAACAGATATGTATAATATTATACAGTACTACGCAGCGCAGAGATCCAGTATAATATATATACCTATATAGATTGCATCGTAATTGAATTATTAATTTTTATATTTTTCTGATATTGTTTTATGATTACAATGAAATGATTGGCGGGTCATTGCCCACGCTGCCCATATGAACAAGCCGTCACTGCATTGTGGACCGCGGAATTACAACGGTGATAGATATAAATACCACATAATGCATGCGCATAAATTTTAAACACTTTTTATTTGAAAAATAACTTATTTTATTCATAATATTTATATTATATTTTATTCATATTCCTATATAATATAATATTTTTTTGCCATAGCTGCAATACATCATATATGTAAACTTATCTATATAATAAGTATACTATGTGATATACCATTGTGCTCTGAACTAAAGTCTAGTTTGAGAGATCTACAGGAGTCTGATATATAAAAATGTTAATAAACAATAAGGTGACTGGCACTTGTCTTATTTTTATTCCCTAAATTTTAAATCCGAGCTATAAAAGTTCAATATCTTCAGTAATTTGCGCAAGGTTCCCATATGTACGGGGGCCCCGGCGGTTGTTCTATTTCTCTGTCGTAAAAACAGTTAATTTATTTCTGTGTTAATATAAATATTCTCATAGAATCATTTACTTCATCATTAATTTCTAACTACCTGTGCAGGTACATTGAAAACTTGAATCAAAATTTGGACGATATGTGAAATTATCGCATTGCCGTGATGTCGATAATTTAGTCATTATTTTCCATATAGGTATACCCACCTATTTTGTTTTATGAGAATTTTTATACCTGCGGAAGTCTTAGAAGGGTTTTATTTATTATTATTTGTTCATGGCTCGAGTCTTTTACATGTAGAAGATTTACATACATAATTTATATAAGGTAAGTATATGTATAATGGATTAAGACACAGCAAGTTATATTAAAAGTCACCAAAAAAGTAAAAAAATAACAATGAAATTGTCTCAGCAATAATAATTATTGATATTAAGAAAAAACATACTGAGCATGTAAACTGCGCTTTATAAATCTTGTGCATAACGACGTGTCTATGGTTTATAAGCAAAGATTTTGGTTTTAGGCGGTAATCTCTTTCCTCCGTCATCGCTAGTGATCTCTATTTCAGATTTAGAAAACTGTTGGCTCTTCTATATGTAGTAATTATTTCTTTGAATATCCCTGTGGTTTAGTTTTTATAGAACATCAAACTTTATATTTATAGCGACTTTTGTGGAGTTACTGGATTGTCATCGTAAACCGACGATATGAACTGAGCCTTAAAATCCAAGTTGGCAACATTGACCGCTAAACTAGATGGAAATTGACGTCAAATTCGTTGACGTTCTTATGTTGTAGAATATTTTTGTTTGCTTACTTTGACACGTTTTATTTAAGTTTTTTTTAATAGATTTAGGGGTTTTGTGTACGGATTAATTTGACTTAAGCTTATGACTTCTTGACTAATACAAAGATTTGAACACAATTGTTGTTTTCATTACAATAACTCCTATATCGCTTTCTGTAAAAGTGCTGTCACTCGTCCAGTCCAGCAGATTGTGCGCTCTTGGAATAAAATAAACAATTGATGCATTAAAAATATCGTCTCATAAAATGGCTATGAGAATAATAATAAAAAAGTTGCAAGGGGAAGAATTGACATTAGTGGTATGTATGAAATTTGCAATTTTATAAATGTTTTTTTAAGTAGAAATGACATCCTTGAGAAGGATGTGTGGCAAAAGTCTGAAAAATCGTGTGTGCAACAGTGCTATAAGAGAAGAATGTGGGGTAAATATCAAGGATAGGTGAACTATTCAAAAAACTAATTATGAATTTTCAAGTTATAATCATGTGAGTATGTAGTTTTCTACCAGAGAAATGATAATCCATCCAAAATAAGTTGATTTAATGCACACAAAATTAATTATTTGCATATTTTGTCCACGATTTACACATCACAATCAAAACAAGTATCGGACGCCATGTTGACACTTAAATAGAGGAAATGAATTGCAGGTTTACCAATATGACAAAAACAATGCATATCATAGAGAAAAATGATAAATTTTCAATAAAAAAATTAATTAAATCCATAAATACCATATATATCACTAATTTTATAAAATTAAAGTAATAAATGTGTTTTTGCATATATTAGCACCGTACTACCTAACAAACCTACCCCGCAATCAGTCAACGTAATAAATGTGTTTTTGCATATATTAGCACCGTACTACCTAACAAACCTAACCCGCAATCAGTCAACGTGATAAATGTGTTTTTGCATATATTAGCACCGTACTACCTAACAAACCTAACCCGCAATCAGTCAACGTAATAAATGTGTTTTTGCATATATTAGCACCGTACTACCTAACAAACCTAACCCGCAATCAGTCAACGTAATAAATGTGTTTTTGCATATATTAGCACCGTACTACCTAACAAACCTAACCCGCAATCAGTCAACATAATAAATGTGTTTTTGCATATATTAGCACCAGACTACCTAACAACACAAATACAGTATATACAAAAAAAGGATTTATAATAATAATATGAGGTATGTCTATTTTCGATTTAATAAATTGTAATAATTTTCCTATTTCATTATTTTGACTTTTTACCCCGTTTAATTTTGACTTCCATTGTATTTTGTCCAGTAAACATTGTTTTTGTTATATTGGTAATTATGATAACCATACAAATTTCAATATGGCCTCCGATATTTATAGGATACTTGTGATACATCAAGGGCATACGAAAAATGCAAATATTTATTGTTGTGCTTAAAAAATCCACAATTATGCGCCGGATTCTTGTTCTCCAGGTTGAATACTATACATCTACATAAAAATAATTCAATATTATCAAGTATTTATGCGTTCATGCCAGCTTGATATTTTCCGATAGGGGAATGAAAATTGGTGTAATTACAAAGATTAATGTAAATTAGTCACGAAACGGGAAACACTATAAAGTTTTTACCATAGATGCCGCACACATCTACACATGCGCGCATCATTCCACTAATGAAAAAGTTGAAACGCGGTCAACTTGAGACGATATTGTTTTTACTGGTTTCATTTCAGAATGAAACGAAACCAATTATCAAATCATTCCAGATTAAATGCCAATTTGCTCACATGGTTCATATAATGGCGGAACTCTACGAGTTGGTAGGGATAGCCTAGTATTCACAGCAATTTTAAAAATTTCGACGCCGGGACCCTACAGACGGACGCCCGAAGATTTTTCGTTTTGTTTATTCATGATTTGTTCATTGTCTTATACATTTCGAGAGATAATGCAAATTTATAAAGAAGGAAAAATAAAATACGAATTTGCTTGTAATAAATGTACAGTAAATAGTAAATAGAAATAAATATTTGGTCTCCCACTGTTTTCCATAAGTTATCGAGTGTCATGGAATAAGCAAATGGTCTCAAAACTTCACATAATATAAATACTACAATTTGCACCTATTCTGAATGTACTATTCCACACCATCACAGTACATCCCACAAGTGGGTAGCCAGTATACCAGCCGCATGTAATAAACATGCAAGCCATCCTTTTTGTGCCAACAAAAAATTAAGATACTTGGAATTTAAAATTTCACGTGTCTTTATTTTTTCGAACACCTGAAAACTTACGGAAGAGTTGGAGACCACTTCTTTGCCAAGTGCTCCAAGGAAAAACGAAAGAATCCAGAATGTTTTATTTTTTATTGGCACGAAGAGGACAATCTGCATGCTTATTACTTGTTCGACATGCTGTAGGGGTATAGCAGACAGCAAATAGCAATAATATTAAGTTGATAATTTATTATCCTGTGTTCCCCTCAGTCATATTTTATTTTTCTTTCCTCTAAATTTAAAAGCCTTATGATGCAGTATTTCATTTATTTTTTATCGATCATACACTTCTCAACCTTTCTATCAGATTTATAAATTTGTGTTATTTCTCAAAATGTACAAGGCTATGAACAAATCATGAATAAACAAAATGGATAATCGCCACCGTTACAAATATAAATGCTTCGGGCGTCCGTCTGTAGAGGGTCCCGGCGTCAAAATTTTTAAAATTGCTGTGAATACTAGGCTATCCAGTTGGTAGGCCCCACTGTTGTCAAATATATTTTTCCAAGAATGCTTTGTATACCTTGGATCGAAAAAGTCAGTAACATCGAAGTACTTAGGAGAGCCAGAGGCAGGAGAGAGCTGTTTTCGATTGTCAAAGTGAGGAAGGTCTCATATTTGGGTCACGTGCTGCGTGGGGAGAAGTATCGTCCCCTCCGCCTTATATTGGAGGGCAAGATAGAGGGAAGACGGGGAGTTAGCAGAAAGCAGATGTCCTGTCCTGGCGCAACATTAGGGAGTGGACCGGAATCCAGACAGTGGATGACCTGTTCAGAGCAGCACAGGACAGGGAGGTTTTCGCCGAAGTGATCGCCAACGTCGGGGGGACCTGACATGGCACAGAAAGAAGAAAAAGTAATATTTACGAAATTGTTGGCATATGTAAATTTTTTTTTTCTTAACGTTTAGTTTTTTTTGGGCGCCAAGTTTTTTGACACCGGCAACACTTAATTTTGAATTAATTTCCTGTTATATTTTTTTTGTTGTTTAGCAAGCACTAAAATAAAACCGGCAAAAGTAAAATGTAATTCAAATACAAACTTCCTAATGTTTATATTCCAATTAGATTTTATTTTTACTGGTTTTATTTACTTTTTGCAAATAACAAAAAAGAAAAAAAATATTTCACCAAAATATCTAGAACAATTTCGTCACATATTTCCTCCATAGAAAAGTATATTTGACAGCGGGACCTATCTTGATTCCCACCCTTAACCCATCGCCATCCGAACTTCTCGGCTTAGAACAAAGCATTGCAATCGTAGCAACTTAATTGATTTTGAGTATTAAATTATTTTTTTCAAGTTTATATATTTTTATTGAATTATTTGGAATCTGTCAACTGAATACCCTTAAAATAAAAAAAATATACATGTAAAACTTGCATCCTTGCCACATACTGACCTGGCTGTTAAGGCATTTAGCGCTTGTCAATGCCATGCACCTATCAGGATGGGTAAGAGTTAATACGCTTAGTACTAATACCTTAAAAATGTATATTACAATTGTCATGACTGTGTCTTCACCTATAACATGTATAAATTTAGTGATTGACTAATCCATGTGACTTAATGTTACACATATTGTTTTCAATGTTCACTTTGATTACAGGTTAATGAATGTTACTCCATATTGGATATTAAAAAACATGTTAATGCTCAATTGAAAATACCAATTTATAGACAAAAACTATTATTCCAAGGAAAATTACTAGCAGATGAAAATCACATTAATGATTACAAATTAATTAAAGATGGCTCCAAGATAAATTTAATGGTGAGGGAGCCAGAATCAGTCCACAATGCTATGAAGAAACTTATTAGTAAATACCTTAGTCCAGAACAAGCTGAAAGGTATGCCAAAGAAATAAGTGCAGACCTGGATAGAAAAATGGATAATATGTCTTTAGATGACATTGCGAGAGTTGTAAAATATTATAAAGAAGAGGATGAAAACTTAGCAGTGTAATGAGTTTATAACAAATTTATTATTGTTTATTTAGTGAATATTGCTTCATATGCAGAACTAACTTTGCAACAGCTGATGTCAACAACTCTTACTATGTTATAGTCGTATTAAATCCCTTTTCTTTAAATTGATACATTGCTTTCAGTGTGTTTTACTATCCACCAATATTGAGGTCTATATTTTGATACATTCAATCTATTATCAAAATATCAATCCGCTGAGTCTATTGTACGTCTTTGTAAATAAATAGCTCACTTGTGGCTTTGGTATTATCGTTGACTATTTGCTAAAATTTATTAACTTCATTCAAAGAAAATTAAGATTTTGGTATCAATATGTTCATCTATATCGAAGTATTATAATTATAATAATATGGTATAGTATCATATAAATTACATTGTAAATAGTTTTTATTCTGATGGAATGTTTTTTTATTTTCTGTAAATTACCTTTGTAATACTAGCTAAAATAAATTATGACTTAACATTTGGTTTTTATTTTATTTTCTACAATATATTGGTTATACTTATAATGTCAAGCATTAGAAAGCAAGCAACATTAATCGGTTGTGAAAGGGCAGCTGTGTAGGTGTTGGTATTTGGGTAAACCATAGGCATTGGAGTCACACAACATTTTTATTATATAGTTTGTAATTTTCAGCAATTTACTTAAGAAAATTTTCTCATTATTATTATTATTTTTATTATTTCTCTTCGACCTCCATAGGCTCCGCAATGGGCACTTGGGGGTGTCAATCCAGACTACATTTTAATCATTCTCAAAGAATTTAATTAAAAGAGACAAGGCGTACAACAATATATTAATATCAATGGTGATCGATAATCCCTGGGTGTAAAGGGCCCAGTGATTATGTCGTCAGATGTGATATCAACTACATTATGTTTCTGCATCCATGTTACTAGAATCTTTTTCCAATATTATCTGTCAAAGTCCGGGGATAACAAAACCGTACAAAAATTTGTCACCTTGGATACGACAAATAACTAGAGATAGGATATTGAAACACATTTTCGTTGATTTCCATACATTATATAACTCGCAGCACTCCGAGAGGTAGATAGAGAATTTGGATAGCGATTCTATCTCAGCTATGTTTATTGAAACGGAAAAACGTAAAGATAGATCGATTTTTAACAAAAGTTCGGAGATAGATCGCTTATTGAGACCGGCTGTAAGAAATCATATGTCTGAGTACTCAAATCCTCTTCCTTGTGTTTATTAAAGATCACACATCTGCTAGAGCAGTGGTTGGCAAAGTGCGACTCTGGAGCCGCATGCAGCTCTTTGGCCCCGTAAGTCCGGCTCTGAAGGCCTAGCTTAGAGTCAAATTCATTAGAGAATGAAAAATTATAAAACGTGAAATTAAAAAATAAATGTTACAAAAAAAATATTTCATCATACGAAATTCCTAATTTCCCTAAATTAGGGAAGGTCTAAAATTATAATAAAGGTTTACTAAACTAATAAACAGATCAAAGGTTATATATATAATTATTACAAAAAATCACAATTTTTCCATTTTTAGCTGAGATAGAACTTTAAACTTAAAATAACCAAAATGATATATATGATAAAACATTCTAAGGACAGATACCATCTAAAATAAAATACAATGGAAATATCAAATTGACTCAAATAATGCTTGACTTATCCTCCATGCACTGAATTGTACAAGCATCTCTCGTACAATTCAGCGCATGGAGGGCAAGTGTATTGGATATTATTTATGTGCAATAAATTCGCTTTGAGAACAAGTACAAAATCTATAATGGCTATGTACAGTTCGTTTTTGAACTTCAAAATTATTGCTGACATAAGGAATGAGCACTGCTAAAGACAACAGGTACCATTAATAAAAAATAACTGAAACATTCTACATTTTGTTTGTAGTATCATGATAGCTTATAAAAGATTGTAATGGCTTGTGTATGGGGAATATTTTATGTATAAAAAAAGTATTTTTAATGTGTTGAGCTGACTTTATTACTTACTAAGTAAACTTTGTATTCAATACAAATAATGTGTAATCAAATGCACTGCATTATAGCTGTAGGTTTTGTTATATATAAAATAAAATATTACAAAATTATAATATTCTAAGTACAGTAGAAGTCCATTAGTCCGGCATCGCTCAGGAAAATTGTAAAAATTTTGGTTTTCTCAGATGCCGAAATGACTCAGATGCCGAAACGAAAGAAAAGGAAAAATCAGTTGGGCAGAAGCTGCAGAATCACTAAATAAGTTTATCTCTTTTGCTGAGGCTAGTACTAGCTACAGTACTTCAGAAATTATTGATTTCCATATCATTAGAAATAAATTTTATACCCACTAAACGCCAAAAGTCAAGAAAACAAAAAGCCATTCGTGACTTTTTTAAATCTAAGTGAAATATGTTTTACAGTAAGTGTACATACATTATATGAAATGTAAAATAAACTTTGTTGTATGTATTTGCACACTGTATTTGTAGTTTAATTATTTATGGCCGGTTTCAATAACCTATCTATCTCTGACTGTCGATTGAAATCTATGGTATAAAATATAGAACACAATAGATTTCAATCGACAGCAGCGGATAGATAGATTATTGAAACCGGCCATTAATTTTTCTTATAATTACTGCCCGATAGACCGGAATTTTCGATAATCCGGCACCGAGCCGGTCCCGAACGTGCCGGATTATCGGACTTCTACTGTAGGTATACACAGTTAATATTGTCGACGGTTCTTGGTGGAATTCAAGATAAACTAATAACAATAAAACAATAATATTTATTATTTCCAGTGACATTAATTGCAAGCCGGCTTTTAAGAGCTTCCGTTCTCATCATCAGCCTAACATAAAGTGAAGAAAAAAATAATAGTGATATATATAATCGTATGGCATGTCAGGCGCTATAAATCATAAAAATCACTAAAAACAAAATTCATGTCAGAGATAAAATTGTAAAAAAAAAATGTCAAAAAGATAAAATTGTAAAATAAAATAAATAAATAATAGCGATGATGTCAGTCTATGGTAATAAACAATGGATTATCTTGTAAAGGGTTTGTTTTGTGATGGAAATAAATTATTTTGATTCAATCCCCTTTATTCAACATAATCCTTCGCAAACATCAGAATACTGTTACAACTTTGTCCATTGTTTCAAGTATTATTTTCCAACAGAAATGCTGAACCATCCTACTACACTCAATTATAGATAAAGACAAATAATCTGTTCACGACTAATTACTTATTATATTGTTCATTGGCCGCAATATAATCAAGCAACATTATTTTCTGTTTTACATTGTATAAACTCACTTTTTTATCTTCAGCCTAACATAAAGTGAAGAAAAAAAGTTCAATTATAAATATGTCTTATTAAGTCACCCACAATTTTAATATCTACCATCTAAATAATATAAAGACTACTTTTTAAAAAATATTGCTTATATCTGATGTGGGTTATTAGCAGTTTTCCCAATATCACACAAAGGCAAATGCTAGAAATGTTTTCTTTAAATCTGCCTGCAACAGTATTAAATATTAATTATCTATTATTCAATATCACTGACTTACATTATCCCACATACAATTATTTTACATATATAACAAACATTTATTTGAATGGAATCTCTTCACATTACGTTAACCTAATGATGAGAACGGAAGCTCTTGAAAGCCGGGTCGCGATCAATAAAGTCACTAAATATAAGTGTTTTTGTTAATATATATAATGTATGGTTCCGATTAATATCTACCACATTATGATTGAAAGTAAAATAAACTGGAATGTCGCATGTTTTTAAAAAATGCTGAATTATTTGATTTTAAGTAATATCCACATAATATTATAACTTTCATAGTGGATATATAAGCATAATAATATATTGTATGGCAGTAATGTTACATTAATATTTTTTTGTTTTAGTAAAATCATACTGCCATTGATAATGTGTAATAGGTTTTATTCACAGGTGCTGTAAATATAAACACATATTTTTTTTCTATTCATTAATTCACACGTGTCAATTTATAGCGTACTTATTATATATACCACCAAATAAAATTACATTAAAATATTAATTGCTAAACATTAAATTAATTGTATTGGTGGTTTGATTTTACAAGTAACTGATGAGTGAGCAAACTAGCATTATGTCTCGATTAGTTCTTAATGGATGTTTCCAGCAGGGTTACTCTTGAAACTCGATTCCAATCCTAAAATGGTACTCTTGAAGTTAGACACTAGCACCAAATTGAATTGAAATTGAGTGTTGACTTGAAGAAGATGTGAAATTGTGTAAAATTTGAAAATTGGTACTCTTGACGTCGTTTTGACAATTACTCAATTTCATGGAATTATGTTGAAATTGTCTGTCATCAACGAAAGAACTTGCATAGAATAGAAAGATATTTGCAAAATGCATTTAGTATGAGTAGTGGGGTATTTAGAGTAAAATTATAGAATATCAAAAGAGATGTTTCAAGAGTTAACAATTTAGAATTCTTTATAAGTCGTTTCTGCAGCTCATGAATTACATGCATAGAGGTATATAAGCCAGACATAAATTAGTACATTAGCTGTGGAATTCTTATATTATATTATAGAATTTATGTAAATTGTCAAGGTTTGTAAAAATAACAAAATTGTAATAGTGTAATACATAACAATTTTATTGACTATTTATATGTGATAATTAAATTATTAAAAAAATACTATATACATAATAAAAACCATTAAAACGTTATACTTAATTAACAATTTTTCTATGCTAAAACTATTTTCTACTGCATATTGCCTTTGCAATCTTCCTCGAGATGGCAACACTAGTTTCATTTAAAGACTTGGCACACTGCCCCAATTTTTCAGCAGCTTTTTTAAACGCAATCGCTGTTAAGTATTCTGCTTCCACCCGTTTTTCTTCGATTAATACTAGACGCTCTCATTCTTCCAAGTCCTGTGTTCTGGCGAGACGAGAATGTCTCGTTTGGTTGTGGGGACTTTTAACAGCTTGTACACGTGTGCTCCTACCAGCTTGTAGATCTGGGCTCTGTTTGCTTTGAATGCGTAGACTCTGTCTAGGCGCTAATGAAAAGAAAAATAAATATAACACTAGTTTATTTATTAGGTATCAAAAACAACATTTTAAATTTAAAAAATGCTATGAGATAAATTACAATTAAGATTAATTAAAATATTAGTGTAAAATGCAGTTGAATGGTTTATTTTTAAATTCAACACGTGTTCTATCTTTATTTACACATCACCCCCGTGGAGTTCACACATAACTTTATTTATATATTAACATATATAAATACATACTTATGTTCATTTTGATATTAAAATAAATCAATAAATAAAATAATACTTACACTTTTAATAATAATAATCAAATATAATTAAACAAACAACACAACACTGCAATGCAGAAACGTTAGAATGTTTATTTGACTATTTACAGAAAAAATTATTATATGTATTTGTTAAGTAGGACAGTTATTAGTAAATCAAATTCCACGTTTTTTATGTTTCTAAAAAAAATATAACACTCACGGATCATATATACGCGACATAAAAACAATAATTATGATTTTTTTATTTGCAGAGAAAATATTTTTATATTGCAATAACAGACTTGAAACGAAAACGTTTTCACACCTTGAAACGCCAATCTCAAATCCAATTTCAATCGCACAGAATGGGTTCACGAGTACGGTTTTGAAATTGGAATCGAGTTGAAGATTGGATTGGGATCAAATCAAGTCTCAAGAGTAAGGCGACTGAACTGAATTCAGATAATTAAAAATATATTTCTTTATTCATTGATCCATTACTAAAAAAATTACTTCCTCACTGTTTAATTTGTGATATGAAAGATGAGAAATTAACAGACATTATGTATTAACATTTTGTTTTTCGTCATTAGACTCATTAGTTATAAGTGATTATTACTGAAGATGGACGTAGTCCGAGAAGCTTTAAATAATAATATAACAATCAAGTAAAAGTAAACAGTGTTTTTATTTTATATTTTTATTATCTAAATTAATTTATTGGTTGAAAAGTTACTTAACAATTGATCATTTTTTCAACATTGTTAATCAACTATTACAAGTAAATAGATGAGACGGGTAAACCATCGCTCAGAAGTAATTTTATCATCGGGTAAAATACGAACATTATATTCAATGAAAGTCACTATTATCTACTGTTGGGAGTATATAAGGAATCTAAAACGATTCTGTCAATATTATTAGATTATACAGTGTTACCAGTCATTTATTATACAAACATAAGGAATAAATCATTTATTATAAAAATTAATGATCATTCAGTAAATTTAAAAAAAACTTACACATAAATTATATCTACGTCTTAATTAAAAAAATATATAATATTGTGAGTAGAATATCATGTGACACTGCACTGCAAGTATAATATTAGACAAAGTAACAACATTTTAATATGATAGCATATCCTAGAAGCTTCTCCAGTAAAGATGTTTATGTACAGTGTACCTACATACACTGTAGAATATTATAAGGAGACAATATTAGGTATATTGTAACATCACTATAGTGTGATTATAATTCCATTCATTCTGTAGTCACATATACATACATCACACATCCTCACACTATTGTAATAACAATATTAGGTATATTGTAACATCACTATAGTGTGATTATAATTCCATTCATTCTGTAGAGTCACATATACATACATCACACATCCTCACACTATTGTAATAACAACCGTTCATGCACAACAATAATTTTCATTTCATAAAACATCTAAAACAGGCATATCATCATTGTGTAATATCAATCATATAATATATATACAAATTACAACCACCAGGAGAAGTAAATGCACTGCTGACCACAGTACAGCAGTAAATGACTACAAATAAGATATTAAATACATAATACACATTCTTTTTTTAAATCACTAATCGGAATCACTCTCTTCTGTGGCAGATGACTCGGATTCTGAACTGTCTGGATGTTGCTTGGTGATTTCAATGCAATGATCCATGTCAGTTAAGCGTTTCAAAGATTTGCCTGTAAAGTAAACAAAAATAGAAAATTCAAAATACAATCAATTAAAATTATTCAATCCATACAATGTTGAACTTACAGACATCTAATGTACCTAATTATAAACTACCAGGCATCATCATCCCCCATACAATTAATGAGACAACTTTTCTGGACAACAATTCACTAGAGAAACTTGGGTAACATCACAAATCATATTACCTGTAAGAGTTGTAAGAAGACGGTTGTCTTGACTAAATGATCCTGACAAAACATTTTGACTTGGTGGGTGAAGATTTTGAGCAATTTTCCTGGCTCTCACACCACCACTTTCTGTGAAATATAAAGTATTAATGTAGCTTTCTACAAACTGAATGCAAATGTTACATATCGCAATGAGATAATATAATATTATTTACCTCTATAAGTGTCCTGCGTAGAATCTTCCTTGAAAGAAGCATGTTCTGTTCTATATAAGCCGCTTGATAAGTCCCAAACAAATAGGCACTGAAAATAGTGATCCATATTTAAACAAACACAACATTTGCCTTTTACAATACATATAAAGTGTGTTAAAAAAAATGGGAAATTTTGTTTTTTGAAAAAGATATGTATTTATTCGTCCATATTAATATTGTCGCCTTTAAAATAGTCCCCATTATATATTATGCATTTATGCCAACGCTTCTTCCAATCCTTGAAACACTTGTAAGATTCGATCTTTGAGATAGCCTTTAGCTCATTCAGCGATGCCCTTTTAATGTCATGTTTGCTTGTAAAACGACAGCTCATTAAGGTTCTCTTTATCATTGGAAATAGGAAACTGTCACAAGGGAGCCACGTCTAGCGAATATGGAGGCTGGAGCATCGTCAAAGTATTGTTTTTGGCCAAAAATTCACGAACAAGCAATGAAGTGTGAGTAGGAGCATTTGCAATTTTGAAACAAATTTTGTTTGCATTCATTATATACCCAACACCTTCGAAAAAATTTCATGGTATGAGCCAATCGATATGCCAACATCATCAGCAAAATCGTTGATTGTTATTCAGTGATCTTCATAACCATTTTTTTACATTTTCCACTTTTTCATCGGTTGTTAATGTTCTGGGGTTCGTTCCCTTCATGGCCATCTTGGAGATGCTTATACCACTCTTAAACTCTTGCTTTAGTCACAGCAGACTCATCATAGGTCTTTGTTAACATTTCACATACTTTGTTATAGGCTAATTCCTGTTCAAAACAACCAGAACATGTTGCTCAATGACTTTGATTTTTTTATACTTTGCCTGTTAATTGGCTGATATGTTGAGACTTCCAACAAGTAGTATTATTTTTTTACTCTCAAAATTTTTTTTTTGGTGGCCATTTTTGTAACGTGCCGTGGGTGATTTTTAATGAAAGTATGTAGATCTTTAGAAAAATTATGGTATCTTTTTTATTTATTAACATATCGAGATAATTTAAAAAAAAAAATTTGAATACAAAATTTTCTAGTTTAAAAAATATTTTTGATCATCGGTATCTATCGAAAAAATTACTAAATTATGCTTCAAATTTACAATTCTAAAATTGAAAATTTCTCATTTTCGCATCATTATTTCAGAATGAAAACAACAAATATCATCATTGATATTTTTTATTTACAGAGATATTTTATGTCACTATCCTCAGAAGCAATGCAGATGAATTCAAGAGAGTACTTCTTTTTCTATAATTAGTTGAACTTTGCACTTATGTGAAAAAATGCAAATTTTGAAACCATATATATATATCTGAAAAGGGACTGAATATTTTCTTTTGAAAATTTTATTAAACATTAACCATGTTCTTATTGATAAGTGGCAGGAATTATATGAGTGATATGGGAGCGGTTTTTGGGATATATAGTTTTTTGCGCGGGCTGTTTTTGTAAAAAGATATCAATACAAAATTCGTAATATTTTTTTTGTTTGTAACCGTAGCGAAATAATTTAAAAAACATTATATTGAGTAATAATGAGACTATATTTTGGTATATATTGATATTCTATTATATATTTTAATAAATTCCAAAAATTCATCTCAAGGTCATTATATTTTTTATGAAAAAAGGTGATTTTTACATGAAATTTTTAAATTTAAAAAAGTAAGATTAACTATTGATTTTTTTTCTCTGAATAAATACTTTATAGTACTCTCAGATAAAGAAATATGGAATGTCCAAAAGTAACGCTTATTATTTTATAATTAAAATTGGTCAGTTTTCAAATCAGAGGTTTTTAAATTACACGCCAAACAAAATAGTTGGGATGTTTGCCGCCATGTGGCGCTAATGACTTGATTCCACCAATGACAGCATTACTTTGTATTAATAGTTCAGTGTGACAGGTTTGAGAATATAGCGACATAAGTGGCGAAAATTGGCTAATTTGTAGAACAAAGTAATATCATAATATGGCGAAGTTTTGTCAGCTTATTAAGGTTTTTGTTTTTATGGTGTAGGAAACATTATCTTTGTTTGCTGTTAATATAAACGGCTGCCTTTTTCATTTCCCTCTCTTTTCCAATCTGTTTTCAATCAACTATATTACAATTAACTTTCCCGTATTTACAAGTGCATTGTACATTATAACCTGTGTGACCAATAAATAATTGTGAAGACTCTAAATAGTTTTACTGGAAGCATCAACTGAATCAACAACCACCAAAAATAATGACACCCTTTCCACCCAAAAATCCATATTTTAAGACTATATATCTAAAAGCCTGTTTATTTTTTTCATGAATATTCGAAAATAGCATTAAGTTATTACAGTTAATACACCACAAAAAATATTTTTATATAGTTCAAGTGGTTTCTAAAATATGGTGTTTTGAAATTTCCATACAAAATGAATAGGCACTATAGGGGTAACGTGAGCCACACTGGGCTTGTATAAGTGCAAAGTTCAACTAGTTATAGAAAAAGAAGGACTCTCTTGAATTCATCTGCATTGCTTCTGAGGATAGTGACATAAAATATCTCTGTAAATAAAAAATATCAATGATGATATTTGTTATTTTCATTCTGAAATAATGATGCGAAAATGAGAAATTTTCATTTTTAGAATTGTAAATTTGAATATTGACTCCAAGGATCTAAATTTTATTAGAAATCTTTATTGGTTCCAAACCGCAGAGATAAAATTTGGAAATGACAACAGCGATGCTGTAACTGTTCAGCGCGGTGTACGACAGGGATGCATTCTCTCTCCTCTTCTGTCTGTACTCATATAAAATTTTTAAAAAGGCATTAGGAACTTCAGATAAAGGAAAGAAAGTTAATGGAATGATTATAAACAATATCCGATATGCAGATGATACAGTTATACTGAAATTATTAAATGATGTCTGTACTGCAGGAGAGGAGCTGGGATTAAACATTCTATTCTATTCTATTAATGTCAATAAAACCAAGTGGATGACCTTTGGACGACTAGACTACTCTACAGCATCTCTTCAGTTAAAGGGTAGAAAAGTTCACATATCTCGGCAGTGTTATAACGCAGTCCCTGGATCCCGATGTTGAGGTGAAACGCAGAATCGAAATAGCAAGAGCCACTTTTAATAAGATGAAAGCACTATTCTGCAATGACAACCTTAATTTGAAGCTCCGTCAGAGAATGATAAAGTGTTATATCTGGTCTGTGCTGTTGTATGGTTGCGAAACTTGGACACTTAAGGTTAACACAATGAATCGGTTGGAGGCATTCGAGATGTGGATTCATCGAAGAATGCTTCGAATACCGTGGACAGACTTGGTGTCCAATACAGAAGTACTACGCAGAGCACATACAAATAGAGAGCTCCTGACAAATATTAAGGTTCGTAAAGTCTCATATTTGGGCCACATCCTGCGAGGCGATAAGTATAGGCTTCTGCAGTTGATAATAGAAGGCAAGATTGAGGGACGTCGAGGAGTGGGAAGGAGGCAGATGTCTTGGCTGCGGAATATACGGCAATGGACCGGAATAACACGGATGGGAGAGCTGGTCCGCACAGCACGAGACAGGGAAGCATTCTCCAGAGTGATCGCCAACTTCGGGGGGACCTGATATGGCACTCATAGAAGAAGAGAAATTTGAAGCATAATTTAGTAATTTTTTCGATAGCTACCGATGATCAAAAATATTTTTAAACTAGAAAATTTTGTACTTAAAATATATTTTTTTTTAAATTATCTCGATATGTTAATAAATAAAAAAGATACAATAATTTTTCTAAAGATCTACTTTCATTAAAAATCACCCACGGCACGTTACAAAAATGGCCGCCAAAAAAAATATTTGAGAGTAAAAAAATAATACTACTTGTTTGGAAGTCTCAACATATCAGCCAATTAACAGGCAAAGTATCAAAAACATCGAGCAATGATTTTTCCATTTTTTGGTTGTTTTTGTTTGTATCGATACTATACCTACTTTACCTATTTCATTTTTTACGCAAAATTCGAAACAATTTTTTTGATCCTTTTTTTTAACAAACCAAAATCGCCGACCTGCTTAAAACACGCCTAACCTCAACAGCTTATCATACTTCAGCGGTATGTATACCAATATAATAAAATAAAATAATTGACGATCGGACTCTCTAAACCTGCGATATTTAAAATTTCCCGTTTTTTTCTGAATACCTGTTTTTATAAAATAAACAAATCTACAAAATTTTAAATAAGTATTAACCTTAATTGTTGATTTTTGGGTCGAGGTGTCATTACTGTAATTATAAAAAATTAAGCCCTAGTTTCAGATATTCTATATTTCTTTAGCTGAGAGTACTATAAAGTATTTATTCTGAAAAAAAAATCAGTGCAGATTCTTACTTTTTTCTATTTAAAGTTTTTGTGTATAAATCACTTTTTTCATATAACATTATAATGACCTTGAGATGAAGTTTTGGTATTTATTAAATATGATACACCCTCACCTGGGGGTGCCAAACACCTGGGCCAGAATACAACTATCTTTGAAGCAGAAATAACTGGGATAACAATATGTGCCTATGAAAATATAATAGAAGATATAGAAATAAAACGATTTACATTTATTCAGATAGTCAAGCTGCACTTAATGCACTAGACTCTTGTAAAGTAATACAGTCCAAAACTGTATTAATGCATTGAACAAATTATCAATAGAAAATAGCAATAAAATTGTCTTAAGATGGGTGCCAGGACACTCTAAATATGAGGGTAGTAAAGAGGCTTATAAAATGGCCAATAAAGGAGCTGAAATGCTGACCTATGGACCGGAGCCTCACTGCCCCCATTACAAATAGCATTTTGAGAACAGCACTCTATGAGGGAATGCAACACTGGTTATTTTTAGTTATTTTATTTTTTATAGTTTACGCAAACATACAGTTATTACAATACATAGGTAATACAAATAGATAAAAAAAAATTGGCACATAAACCAGCAAAGTTTGCTAACACATTACAAAATAAATCTTACCAAACATACTACAATGAAAGAAAAAAAGAACATGATAATTTTAAAGAATCACTGCCGAGTCCGAAAACCCGCCAATCATGCGCATACATTATAAAGAAAACTTACAGTAAGGGAAGGATTAGGGACAGAAACGGTTAGGAGAAAGGAAGACATCAATAGAGCGGAGGACCCCTGCTTATGCCCGCCGAGACCCAGAATTTGTCAAAGATCTAGCAATCATCCTTTTAAAACTAGAAATGGACTCATGAAAAATATCCATGTCTACAAAAAAAGCATTGTAATTAGGGTTGCCACCTTTTTTTTCTGCAGATAAAGTACATTAGTCAATTATAGGCAAGAAAAAAAAGTACGTAGTATCAAAATAAAGTACAATTTATTTTTCATTAATTGTATCGGCATTTACTTTGTAACACTTCATTTTAAATTATCAAATATAATATAAAATAAATATTTATTATTTTTGTTTCGTGTTACTGTTGAGTAAGACTAACGCACGACCGGTTTCGCGGACTCCGAGTTCGCATCGTCAGGTGCTGATCTATACTGCGTTAGTCTTACTCAACAGTAACACGAAACAAAAATAATAAATATTTATTTTATATTATATTTGATAATTCAATTTATTTTTCTTTATTTTTATGTTTAAAAAACATGTTTTTACTGCTTTTTGCAGTTTGTATCAAATAAATATCTCTACTGAACAAATTGCACAGCATCTTAACAGTCTATATTTAAATTCAAGTAAATAAGTAAAAAAAAATTAAACATTTTTTTGGTGTAACACATTCACTATCTCTTTGATCTGTTTCACTATCGGAATTACGTTTCTAGGTGTATGTAGAGCATGGGTGGCCAACCTTTTCAGCAGCCGGGCCAAATTTCAGAAATGAGATTTTCTACCGGGCCATACAACAATTTACTTCATATACGAAAAATTTTATAATTTTACTTCACCTTAAAATTTCTACCCAATCGCCAATTTTTCAAAATGGTATAGGATTTTGATATGTTTCAAAACTCCTCGGGTTTCTTTAAGAATATTTTCTCAAAATACCTCTTTCAAAAAAGTAACGGGTACTTTTACCGACTGTTATTAGAAAAAAATTATTCGTTTATAAAAAAACATATTTCAAAAAATCGAAATCGGGAGTGTGTTTGGCAGACAATGCACGAGAATCCTACGATTTTTCAAATACATTTTTTTTAACATAACTAAAAGTTAGATACCTAGATATTAAAAATATTAGTGTATAACTGTATTTTTTGGTTTTTTTTTCACGGATCATGTTTAAAAATATATTTTTGACCATTTTTAAAACATTTTTTTTGATAAAATTTCTCATATTTTGAAACCAAAAATCACCACAGGAACTCGATATTTTGTTTATTAAAAGAAGTTTGCTAAAATCCATACTATGTATATGTATATGCTTGATAAGATGAATAAAAAATATAATTACAAATAATTTGTATTTTGATATAACAAAGATTTCCTAAATACTTCTCGTCAGTCAGCTATTTAGTTTTATTAAGATAAAAAACTAATATTGGTAGGTAATTATTATTATTATTATATTATTAATTATTTTATCAAGTCCAAATGTTCGCAAGAGTCAACAAGTTTTGCGATTTTTTCCACCAAATTTATATAAAATTGATTATTACAACGTTTTTGCCAGAGAGCGCTCGTAATGCACTCAAACCTAACATACGTACTCTTAGCTCAAACCGCTTTGCACAAAACAAACAATAAATTGTTACAATGACACTGACATTGTTGACATTTGAGGTTTGGCTGCGTTCAGAAGTTGATTAAGTGATGTGGCGACTGTGGCGCTGGCGAGTGGCGACGTCGATTCAGCACCAATTGATAAATTTCGAAAAAATACTTACGACTAAACTTTTCAAAATCCCAAAGAAATCAAATCATGCGAAATAAAGTATTTTCGCGTACTTTATTTTTCTCATAAAGTATAAAGTACGATTACCTGAAATAACGTACAATACTTTATAATAAAGTACGGGTGGCAACCCTAATTGTAATTGTCACATGACCGGTGAACGAATGAACTTTGAAGATAATTAGTGCTGCACCTAGGCTGTTTGAAAGTAAGTGTAGTCCTGGTAAATCTAGTTGGGCAATTGATAAAAATTTTACTTAGTAAATAATTATTATCAACAACGTTGTGAAGTATTTTGTATAAAAAAGTCATATCGCTTAAGGTATGTCTATTCTCCAAACTAATCATTCAATGATGACGTGTAGTTAGTTTAGCTATTAATAACTGGTTTACAATACCAGGAAAAAAACATGCGAAAAATCTAATCGAAGGTTTCTCATCAAAGAAAAGTAGAGAAATTCTCGCACTTAACAAAGAGAACCTAAGGATTCTCACCAGAGTACTAATGGGACACTGTAGACTCAATAAAGACTTATGTATAATGAAACTATCAGACATGTACTTGTGGAGATTCTGCATGAATGAACATGAAACTTCTTTGCATCTACTCACAGAGTGAACCAATAATGCAAACAAGAGCCAAAACAATTGGCTCACACTTTTCTGATTAAGAATTGACCAAAGGAACTAACTCACACAAAATTTTGAATTTCTTTCAAGTTTTAGGTTAGTGGGAAGACATCTAAGAACTAAATCCCACAATGGACTACATCTAGATGTCGAGGTGGGCAAGGCATTTGCATGTTAGAGGAAAAAAAACAATATATATCAAAATATATTATCATTATTACCCAATATGTTTTTTAAATTATTTTCTACGCTTACAAATAAAAGATATTACAGATTTTGTATCGATTCCTTTTTAAAAAAAACGCCTGAGGGAAAAACTCCATATGAAATGTGGGATGACATCACAGGATACATGACAAGTATAATGAAGGAAAAGGAGATTGATGAAAGAATGGAGCAAAGTATTTGAAAGACCAAAAGGCTGTGGGAATCGCGCAGTCTAGAAGCCGGGAGGGTTTTTAGCCGGCATGAGTCCGGCACTACCCAAAAAAGTGTCCATGAGGATTTCCCCTCCCACCTTAAAAAAACCTTATGCGATGTAGGCGTCACTGGGGTAGGGGGCGTACAGGATGGGAGTCAATGGCAAGAAATGGAAGTGCCAGCTCCCTAATCAAATACTGAAACTTGAGGAAGGAATTTTTCCTACTCCAAATTTAAGCAGAAATTGTGATATCCTTTTGGATGAGTCTCTTGGCCAATTAGTCCATAATTTAGAAATTTGAATAGATACAGTATACCCTAACATTGAAAATTTGCACGAAAAGGACTTTCGTTGGTTGAGTTCTAGGGCAATAGTAATAATCTTTAATTCAAATAATATCGCATTTCTACCCCCCCCCCCCCCCCCCCCGTCACTAAATTTTTGAGATGGTGTAAGAATTTGAAATATTTCAAAAACTCCTTTGTTTTCTAACAGAATATTTTCTCACAGTACCTTCCTTTCTCTACAATGTAACGGATATTTGAACCGACTATTGTTTATGTCGATACCGGCGGATACTTAAAAAATATTACGTGTTGAAATTTCTATCCCCTGTCGCCGAATTCAAAATGGTATAGGAATTAGAAATATTGCAAAAATTGCTCGGTTTTCTTAAAGAATATTTACTCAAGTTATTAAATATCTGGTACTTGTACCGAAAACATCCAATGCTTTAACTATAGATTCGTGGACCCCCTCTTAAGACTCGTGAACCCCACACCAACGTAGACCCCCGTAGTATCTGCCGTGTGGACCACTTTGGGAATCACTGACCTACATCAAATAGGAATTCCAAACACTCATAACAAATATACTATTCCCAATAAAACCCCAACAAATAAATAAATTATATATTCTTAAAAACATCTACTATATAGATAAATTCAATCTTATTTCTCCACACTGGAATAGAGTTTCTCATTGAGTTACACATAATGTAAACGCATTGTAATAGAAGTATAATAGGTAACATTGTTATAAGAAATCAGGATACAAATATTTGTATACTTACCTCCGCAGAGTACTGCCTCCTGTGCACCATACAGAGGGAGCTGCTATCTTTACAGTCACGACATAAAGCCGGAGCCTCATCATCCGCATCATCATCCACTTCAGTGGCCCACAACCACATGGCACATACCTAGTGACGAAACAAAAGGATAATTGCACATTCAGTTTCTAATCAATTGATTTCTTTATTTAATAAACACAACAAAATTTTTGTTGGTGCTGCTAATACTAATTATTCAAAACTCAATGTACCTTAATGTAATGGAATTAGTTTTTGTAAGTAAATAAGTTTTTTATTATATTTATAGTGATGTACTCCCCACAGGGAAATGAAATAAATTCAGTTACTTACACCACAAATACAACCACTAGACTGGCAGACGTTGATAACATGACAACCCCAATCAAAGCAATAAACAAACTTTTTGTCATGCAGGCGGCAAAGCCGTAAACAGACTTCGTTGCATAGTAATTCTATATCTAATGATCTCTGAGAGGCTTGGAGTACAGGTGCTGGTGTACGTAGCCTTTCCCATGCACTCAAAGACACTGGCTGAAGAGGAGCATAGCAAGCACCATGAGCAACTAATGGCAAAGCCACATGATATCCGGATATACAGTCATCTTCAGAGTCTGTGATGATTGATGTTATGTCATCATCACTTTCCACAAATCTTCTTGTAAAATGTTTACTGCATTTAGAGTTCTCAGAGTGAACTAGATAGGGATCTTGTGGATGGACAACACAATCAGACAGAGTCTTGGATGAGTTATCATGGACGGCGACAGTCTTTAAAGAGCCATCTTCTTGCATGGCAGTCACCCTGTACTCGGCGTCATTTTGCATGTCTCTTGTGTCACACTTTATGTTGCAATGAGTAGCTGCCACAGGATGATTAATTTGATTGTGAACTCTCAATACAGTTACTTCAGCTGGGGGAGATTTAGCTCTCTTAGCAGGTAATCTATTACCACTTCCAATATAGTATTTACGATTACTACGTAGCACTCGAAAAGGAACAATATTTTCACTATTATCTTCTGAAAATTCATATTTTTTATCAGCCAGTCGTCTTTTTCTAAATATACTTAATTTTTCACATTTCTGTTCAGTCTCTTCAACAAATTCATAAGTTTTATCAGCAATCCTATGCATGTCACTGAACCTCGAGAGACTTTCTGCAGGACGACGTCTAGGTGAACGTAAAGGTGGGCTTATCAATGTACGAGGAGAAGAAGCTGAATCCCAAGGATCTTCTACTCCAACATACACTCCACTACATCCTGGTAGAGGCTGAGAGACTTTCAGTGCCTGAATGCAAATTTCGTGACTTAACATATCAGGAACTTGTATAGGCTTGTTTGCTGGAACTGGCTCCATTTCCATATCAGAGAAATCTGCCAATATACTTTGAACAATCCGATCAGCTGATTCACTGGGCTGAGGACTTTGCGTATTTTGGTTGTTCTTTATCACAGTAGGAGTATTGTTCTGAATGCATTGATCTTGCACTGCCTTCTCTTCTTGATTCACTTCATCCATTAATTGATCCGGCACAATGAAGTCTATCTCTAATATATGAATAAAATCTGTGTAAATTATAATTTGATTATGATACGCTAACTGCACCACGGGTTCACATATCGCTGACTCGGCTGCGTAGAACTTAGTATGAATTGCAAAGTTGTGTTCTAAACACCTTTTGCCACCACAATCCAAAACTAAAATAAGAAAAATAAAAATTATAATAAATTGAAAAGGTGGAATCTGTAAAAACATTTAGGAAAGAATACAAACCATCTGGAGAGTTTGAAAGTGCTGTGCATTTCCTACAACCAAGTCTAGGAACACCAATCACACTTAGGTATGAATTTTCGGTTGATATTTCCCTATAAAATATATTTTGTACATGTAAGACACATAGATGAAAATGATAGTCTATATTATATGGAAACAGTAAAAAAAGTTGAAATAAAACTTACGCAATTCCATAAACAACTAACAAAGAAGGATTATGTTTCCATTGAGTCATGGATACTGATACCCTATTATCAACACAGTCATCATCAAAGAGAGGCACTGAATGGACTAACTTAGCTTTCTGTCCAGGAACCCATGAAAGAAAATGAAGTCTACAAGAAAAGAGAATACAGTAATATATTCCACATTTATAACAAAAATTGACAAAAGCAATATAAATTTAATATGCTATCCATTAAAACACACTTGCATACAAATTTCAACATAGCTTAAACAATAATTTCTAAATATAATTATTCTACAAACCTAAAATTAAATCCTTCCCTGAAATCTCTTCTTGTTGTCATATTGATATTGAAAGTAAAACTCAGAAGGAACTGCCCACATTGAGAGAAGCCCATAAAGATGTGTGAATCAAGATAAGCTGCTGGGACTATATCCATGAGACAAAACCTTAAGCGGGGTGGAATCTTATCAAATATT
This sequence comes from Athripsodes cinereus, assembly GCA_947579605.1. NCBI lineage: Eukaryota > Metazoa > Arthropoda > Insecta > Trichoptera > Leptoceridae > Athripsodes > Athripsodes cinereus. The sequence goes on along the minus strand of OX388306.1, from coordinate 25,602,670 downwards.
TGTTTACTAACATTTCTAGTTTTTCTAGTAAACGAACCAAACATCTGAAAAAAGTAGAAGAACCAATAGTATCTGTTAAATATTTAACGATCTTATCTAATGACTCCCACAGTCAGAGAAGTTTTGATGCGAAAACACCATCAAGTTTACTAAAAGTGTACCACAAAACTAAATGACGCCTCAGTAAACATAATCTTCAGTAGTAAGAAAGTAACAATATCTGATTAATTCAATTCAATATAGAAATATCCAACGAATTCACATTTACATAGCTTCAGAATATTTCATTACAAAAAAAAATTATGAAAACACAAAATGTTAGGATACATACAATTCGAGATACAAACAACACAACAACATAACTATGAAAGGCATTACCTGTCTATTTATTAACTTGAGAGTAACCGACTGACTTCTCTGATGATTATTTGTATACCTCAGTTGCATTTTCTCCACGCTATTACTCTTCCTTTTCCAAGGAATATCTTCAACCGAATCTTCATAATCCTCGTCCGACGAAGTCTCCATGTTTGTTTAAAATTTTCTTTTGACAACTACATCAAAATGTTGCTATTGAATAATATTATTTTTTCCGCTTAATTAAACCATAGACATCATTTCAAAACATACAATGAAACCTCTCATAACGAGTAATTCGCATAAAGAGCAAAAAAAAAATGTGGAAAAGTTGCTCCCATAACGAACGATATTTCGCATAACGAGTTACATAGAAAGGGTAGGTAAGTTCCTTTTTCACGACATTCACTTGTGACCTTGTGAGCCGGAACTTCCGTGTCAGTACAACAGTCTGCGTTTTTAATATAATATTATTATACTCTATCCCTAAATCACTCGCAAACGAGTGGATGGCCTTGAGAAGAATAAAATAGAATTATACTCTATGGTCTGTGTTTAGCACTTACTCCGTTAGCGCTTTGGTTACACATGTGATCACCCATTCTTCCAAAATTTGTATTGATGTTATTAGTAATTTTTTTAATGTGCAAAGTATTATAATCCCTTCAAAATTGTCCCCGAAGAAAAAAACACAAGAAGAGAGCCAGAAGAGAATAAAAATATCTGTTGAAATGAAACGTAAAATCATTGAAAAGCAAGAACAAGGTGTGAGCGTGGCATATCTAGCGCGCACATACTATCGGTCAACATCAACGATCTGCACTATTCTCAAGAACAAAGATAAAATTAAGAAGATGGATGCTTCAAAGGGAGTGTCAAGAATGTCTACGAAATGGTTACGTTTACGGTTAGTTTTCTAGTTAAAAATAGTTAATTATTTGTCATAAATTCATATTTTTATTAAGGTACGTTTTTTTTCCTAATCTAAATTGTATTACAAGTTGTTACACTCTTCTATAAGTAATTTTATTTGAATAAACGCTAATAAAAAAAAATCATTAAGTACTCTAAGAATACTTATTCTTTCGGCATGGAACGCATTATTGTATTTTACATTGATTTCTATAGAAAAGAATGTTTCGCATAAAGTAGCATTCACATTGCTTCACTTTGGATGATCATCCAGAGTGTCAGGGTCAAACCTGTTCATCGAAAGTGAACTCGTCTGTTCACATTTGTTGATCCTATGCTTTCACTGCCATGTCTACTTTCTCACTCATGTTGTATGTAGTTTGACGTATTTACGTATAAAAATAATTAAACAAATTCAAAAATAACACTTAAAATAAATTAATATAGCTCTCGACTGCATAATAATTTTGTACATGATTCTGACATTCAATACAAATTCATAGAGAATAAAACAAATAATAAGATGAAACTTGTTTATGGTCGTTTCAGTGAAAGGACCTTTCATCAAAATTATGACGAGTGGTAATCTCTTTCCTCCGTCATCGCTAGTGATCACTAGCGATGAAACGCCCGTTCACACCTGTTCATCTTGGAGGATCATCCGGAGTGATCACTGAAAGTGAACGTATGTGAACGACCCTTTACGAGTAAGAGTCTGGAATGAATTAAACTCGTTATGAGAGGTTCCACTGTACTATAAAAAAAAGATACGTAAGTAGTTAAGTACCTACCTAACTATGTATTTAAAAGCCATTCACTCGATTAGGAATGATCATGGATGTACTTAACCTACTACTTACAGTAATTTATAATTAAATAATATTCTTGTAAACTTTTTAGAGATAGGTACGAATAAAATTTCCACAAGCATTATAATATTAGCTATTATAGTTATAGATACATAGATAAATTCATTTAAAAGGGATTTATGTATAGGGAATCCAAGGTGTGGAGAGACTCCACTTCTACCACTTCTACCCAGTGTCTACCTAGGGTTTTGATTCTTGCGAATACCACGGCATTGCATTCCGCTAAGAGATGCCGAGGAGTCTCGGTCTCTTCTTCACAAAATCTACAAGTACCGTCTTCTTCAAGTCCCAGTTTGCGCAAGTGTTCCTTGAGCCTACAGTGACCCGTTAGGAAGCCTGTTACTTATTATTAATCTAACTATATACTATTAAATCAAACGATAATAAATTAGAGCATAATCAAAAGAATAAAGCTAAAATATGTATAGCTATTAATTATTTGATTGATAACGAACACGGAATAAGTGACTATTTAAAAAATAAGAAAGCTTGTTTGTTGTAAATTTAACACTGCAAAATGAGATTACTGCTTCTTTTAAAAACAGTAACTGTAATAATTTTATATAATATATGATGTTTGCAATATTTCTCAGACAACACAAACATAATATGTAAACTTCCATCTTTTGGATTACATATTTTTTTTAACAAGAACACGTTTTAATTTGAAATTTTTATATATGTATCTATTTTTTTGTTTCATTGGCTTGTAGATTAGGTTAAGGTTGGTCTGGTGTATGCAACAGCACATTTATTAACAATAATTTTTACGTTTAAATGATTGTAGGCTAGGTAAAGTTAAGACTGTTATAATTTTATACTACAAACTACAGCATTATTTATGAAAAATGCAAATACATAATTCATTTTATGCTCCAAAAATCAATGAAATTTTGATAGACTGTTATTTCTCAAGTGAAAAACTAGTATAAATTTAGAAATTTAATTTTTGTGCGTTCGTCTTGTCTACATGGTTTTAAATAAGAGAGTATTATACAACATCGATTACATTATATAAAAATATTAACTTATTAATTAGTACCTGGCCAAAAATTTCTTTCTCTGGGTACCATAAAATGAAAATAAAAATGTCAAAATTTAGATTGAGACATTGGTTGACAGATTTGTTCTGTGGATTTACTGTGTATTAATAACTGTACAGTAATACTGAAGTAATTATTTTGGGAAAATAATACAAATATCTCTAGATTAGTGTACGCAACGTGTGTATCTAAAAATGACATGAGGACTATTTCAAACAGCAAGTTAAATACCATCCCTACTATTACCATTTCATTTATTATAAATTTTGTTACACTAATTGAAGTGTTACTTCAAAATAATGAGTGAAAATACTTCAGAAAATCCTAACACATCGGGTGACGATGTATTCTTCAATGATTCTAGATTATTTATTCTACGGCCTCTATTTGATTTCCCTACTCAAAAATGTACGTTTTGTGAAAATGGGCGTAAGAAAGTGTTTGCTGGTGTCTCAGAAGCAGCTTTTTACTTTTACTTGATGGAAGGCGATGAAAAAAAGTCATCTAAAGAAATTCCATGGGATTCCAAAAAATATTCTGTGATTGATTTATGTTTTGATCCATCAGGAACATGGTTGTTGGTATTATCTCCAACAACTCTACAAATTGTTCCTGTGTTGCCTCTCCTTGAACCAGATGTAAAACATGACCTAAGATGGCCAACCAACAAGATAACTACCATCACTTTGAATCCTAACCATGCTAAGGATCCTAGCGCTATTGTATGGTGGCAAACTAAAGATTCTCAACAAATTGCTATCATTGGAGACAAGGTAATTGATTTATATAGACCTATTTTTACAATTCATACATTAAGAACTAAACTCAATAAATGTTCACCTAAACTGTGTACATTTCCATATATTTGTTATTATAATTATTATGTAAGCAATGAATATTGCACATCTACGTCGGTAGCCTGGAGGTAGAGTCTTGAGTCATGCACATGAGTTGAGCGGTTCAATCCCACGTGCCGGCAAACTCACCTTTTACAATATAAGCTTTTAGCTTAAAGTGAAAAGTGTATAAGGTTTAAATTATTAATAAAATTATTTTATTTTGTTTTACTTATTTATTTATATATTATTATTATTATTTGTTTTTGTTTAATGGGTTAGTTGGAAGATATTGCGCTTCAGCAATAAACTCGCCCATTGCACAAAATTATTAATTCTATTGTTGTGATACCATGTTTTTTGTTCTTCTTTACATATTGATTTTGTGCAATAAAGTTTATTATTATTATTATTATTATAAGGTTGTATTTAAATATATATATAACAAAAACCTAGATACGTCTTAAAAATATATTTATATACCTATATCTGTTATGAATATACAATAAATTATTTTAATTTTTTTCAATGGAGTGCATCTGTTAATTGCTCTACTTGTGATAGTTTAAGAGTTTACCAACTTTTATATAGTTTTATATGCTAACCCGGCTAAACCAGTCACGTGTTGCAACGGCTATCGCAGTCGACTTGCATCATCGAGGTCCTGGATTCAATACCCAGCTGGGTCGTGGAGTTTCATAAGAAATTTTCGCAACCAGGGTTTGGAAAAGCAAAATTGAGACAGCACTGGTTGTCTGGAAGATTTTATGTAAGCAATAAGTCCACCAGCTATACTGACATTTGTGTATAGGAAGGTGCTTTTTATTTATTATGCTATGATGTTGTTAGTGAATAATACCTAATAATAATAATAGGTCACTTTTGTACTTAACATGTAAATTCACTGTGTCGGTGTTTGGGTAGTAAATAGAATTCCATAGCGAAATAAATAAAACAAGTGTTTTATTCTACTATTGATTTATTCGACGAGAGAGACGTCTTTCGTCTTATTAGGACATCGGAGATGGAGACAAAAAACATCTCTCGTTGAATAAATCAATAGTAGAATAAAACACTTGACATTTTGACATTTTTATTTATTTATTTTCATTTTACATACATATTTAACATAACATAACATAATTAACATATTTGATAGCCTCACTAGGCGTATGCCTGTGTTGAGGCGATTTAAGGACATTACATAATAATTAACAACATAATTTCTAATATCATTCATCCTTCACTCTATCTATACCAATGTGTGAAATAGTTCAGTCTGCGACTTCTCTCTTCCAATCATCATCAACCACTCAGTCAGAGACACCCTGAACTCTCTCATACTCACACAATCTCTCAGATCACTGGGTAATTTATTAAACATTCTAGGACCCAGATATTCAGAGGATCTCCGTCCCAGCGCCGTCCCCCTGTTTGGGATCTGTCGTCTGTTTATATATGATGACCTTAGTACACGCATAGTCTGTGGAGTTTCTTCATCATTATCAAATGTCTTCAACAAAATTGACCTAATAAACAACTGTCTCACATCTAACACCTTAAAGCGTCTGAATAACGGCTTGGATGGACTCATATATCCAGAACCACTCATAACTCGGAGGACCGCTTTCTGCATGATGTTGACAGAACTGAGGTGCACGGCAGCAGCACCTCCCCAACACTTGTTTTATTTATTTCCGTAACATGGAAAGCTTCAGATATTTGTACCACTTAAGGCTTTTACCATCTGTGTTAATAGTGGAAATCTTCACACCCAAAATATTATGCTGGATAAACAGATTTTATAAAAATTACTTTTTCACATATTTAGTTACACTATTTTGCAAAAGTGTAACTATAATTTATTTCATAATAACATCATTTCAAGTTACAGATGCTAATGTAAAAATGCGAAAAGTATTGTAATTCTGTTATTTATTTATTTACTATTTATTACACAATACATGCCATAAGCCTTTGTACAATACATAATAACAATCCTAATAGTTAACAAATATCTATATATCAAACAATAGTAAACAATAATTTCCATAAACAATAATAATATCTGGCTAGTACAACTGTTTTCGAGTGTCCTGTAAAAGGCAGGTGTTCGAAAAAAATAAGACAGTTTACATCTTAAATTCAGCGTTGAGGTTTGCCACCCATTCTGAATGTCTTGATTTTATACTGGCACGAAGAGGACAGTTTGTATGTTTCTTACATGCAGCTGATCTGCTGGCTACCCCACTTGTGGGATATACCGTGATGGTATAGTAGTAGTAGTAGTACAACTGCACTCAATGAGCATGCCCAGGTACACACGCAATACAAAACAATATAATACAAAAGCAATACAAAAAGGCCCGCTGTTAATCTTTATCAATAGGTATACATAGCGCGTATGTGTATATAAATACATAAGTTACAATGGCGTGATTGTGTCGTGAAAGGGGAGTTTGCCGGCACCTGGGATTGAACCACTGACCACTTGTTCACGAGGCCGAGATTGTACCTCCAGGCTACCAATGAACTCAAATAAACTCTTATTTTGGAACGAATAAACGAACTCTTATTTAGGTATCCGGTTAAAGAGTAAAAATAAATTACATAAATTGTGTATTTGCAGAGTGGTGATTTGGTATTTTTTTCATTGGAAACATTGGAAATTATTGGAAAGACTTGTATAGTTGGGGGAGTCCACAAACTTATAATTTATTTTGATGATCCACTGGACAGCACTACTTTATTGGTAATTATTTACTCTAGTTTTAATTTCCAAATATAATATTTATTTTGAGCAATCTAAATCAGTTAATTTCATTAATTTTAAGGTCACAAGTAACAAAAATAGACAATGGAAACTTTTACTAGAGCATAGACCCACACAATATAATTGGATATCAGGAAAGAAAGAGCAGCGAAAAACAAAGGACATAAATTTGAACTTTGATGAATTTTTTGCCTCTATAAAAGAACTTGGATCTAATAAAATGTCGACTTTATTTCAAACTAAATCCCCTACCGTGGCAGGTATTTAGATTTACATCTTGTATGATCTTAATTTTTATATTCAAATCCATTTTATATCTTATCAATTGTGTCAATGATGACCTATTGATGAATTTTTTTATGATACCTTTGTACATTAATGAAACAACCAATAATATATTATAATCTTTGTAGACATCCCAACAAAGTTAAGTACCTCAGTAAGCAGGTGCAACCCTACCCCTATATCAATGGAACATCATCTCGAGCCTTCAACATCTAAAAGTCAAGGAAGTGATGAATTAGGAGTGTATGGACCTACCAACTTAATGCATTGGCTTGTCTCACCTCAAAGTGCTGATGGAAGACATTTCATATCATTCTATAATTCCACATATGGAACTTTTACAGTATGTAACAACAATACAAAATTTATTTAAATAAAATTGTTGTACAACATGTACCATTATTTTTACATATGATTTCAGTTAAAAATGGATGTTGATGATCGTACACCAGTTTTTGCTTTTAAATTAGAAGGCTTACTCTCTGATGTGCATACAGTTTTATGGCAGCATAAAATAATATTCTGTTTTGGTTTGACTGTAATACAAGTACATAGTAGTGCTTTAGCTTCTCAACAGGTAGGTTAATAACCTATTTATTTTATATTCTAAGGCAAGGGTGAACAGACTAACACCATCACCTGTCTGCAACAATAGAATTACATGACTTGTGATCTAAACTTCTACCAACTTGTTTCCAAATTTTCAAAATGGTGTAGGATTTAGAGATATTTGATTTCTTTGATTGATCTCCTCGGATTTATTAAAGAATATTATCAGAATCTCCAATCTGATATTGTTAATCGACTTTTCAAAAGTGAGAACCTTTTTTATAAACTATTGCACACGATAGAGGCTAAAGTCGCTTGTGATCTATTGTTTGCCCACCCTTGTTCTAAGGTCTAAATACAAATATGAGCCTATTTTTTTTTAACTAATTACTCTTGAATATAAATATTTTTTTAGGATGCCAATTTATATACACTGATATGGGAAGATGACTTAAGTGAAGGTGAAAATGTAGTGGCTGCGTGGGGTGTTCAGAATGCATCAACATTCCCAGCGTGGAAAAGAAAATGGGTTGAATCTCAAAATATAGAAGACCTAGATCTGCCTCGCTTTGGTCTTGATTCATGCATAGTAGTAACAAACAAGAAAACATATATTCTAACTACAAGGTAACTTTCTTAAAATTATCTTACTTTATACATTTAAGTTAGATTTTGTTGATTTCATAAATTTTTTATGTTTTTAGGTGCAATCCATGTGAGTGGCTCGTAGCTCAGCTTGTTAGTGGTAGACGTGGAGTTGAAAGGACAGCTGCAGCCCTCGCTGTTAAAATTCAACCTCTTCTCATGGCCGCAGCTGATGTGTTACTAATAGAACGCAAAGTACCACAAGCAATAACTCTCTACAAGCTAGCCAAAGTAAGGGGTAAAATTCTTTTACCCTTGTTAATTACAATAATTATTTATTTATTTCAATATATTGCTCTTTTGCCTTTTACAAATATAAGGTTACATAAAGATATATATAATCTAAATACATTTCCAAATTCAGAAATAAAGCATATAGTCCTGCGTACAGTCGGCCAGAGACTTGGCTCATGCCTTTGCATATGGGACGAGACTCGGCCCATCGTCAGAATATGCAGTTTGGATTTGTTGAAAAGATGTCATGTTTCAACATTGTGTACATGTGTATCATCAGGACCATCTCACAAAATGGCTAACACATATATATATTTGAAAAATCTTTTACCAGATTACTCCGTGTAGTTTACTATGTATTCTATTTTTATATTCTTTACAATAGCTCAATTGTAACTACTTATTTGTATATATATGTTTAAATCATTTCTATATATTTATCACTTCTTAATCTTTCATATTTTGTCTTTCTACTTTCACTTTTATACATCTTTTTCCACTTTTTTATTTATTATAAAACGTCTGAAATATGCCCCTTTGGGCAATAATCTATGTACACGGAGTAATAAAAGATTTATCGAATATAGATCTCCACTAATTGCTCATGATTTGTTTCTATCAATAAAATTTTATTATTATTATATATGTTTAACATTCAATGTTTTACAGGTCAATTCTGACGAACCTCTTAATCGTTGTGGTGCTCTGGGTTTATATTATGAAATGCTTTCATCCGGATTCTCTCCTCAATCTGTATCAACTGGAAACATCTGTTTCATGGCACATATATTAGTCTCTATGATGATGTACCAAGATGATACTGAACTGTAAGTATCAAAAATTTAATAATAGATAATCAATAAAGTAGGCATTATTAACAGGCTATCTTATTGTTTTACAATGAATATTGTTTGTTTCAGCATTGGTTTTATTCAAAGCTGTAATAACTTTTCAATCCCAGAATGTTTGACTCTGTGTGCCAATCTTGGTTTATGGAATCCAATATCAAAAATAGCATTTGGGAAGGGAATGGTGTGGCTGTCATTCCAATCTCTTCTCTTCAGAGTTACCACACCATGCAGAGGCCTGTGGGATACATTGCTGAATAAGCACTATGTTCCTTTCATAATATCTGACACAGCCATTCCGCTATTGAAATATATTGAGCATTATTTTGAAACATTTGATGATTATCTACTAAAGGTCAATAATTTTCACATTTACTCATATTTTGTAGTCTTGGGTTGTGTTAAATTTTTTCCATTAATTTCATGTCATTAATTTTCAGAATCTTTGTATATGGATGAGTCCATTACAGGACTGTTTCTACATTGTTTATAAAGCTTTGTCCTCTTCACAACCCAATGGATATGTAAGTTTTTATATTTTCCTCATTTATTTTTCATTAATAAGTACAATTTAATTCAAATATGACACAACAAATACAAATTGAATATTACTTTTAGTTATCATATTTTCAATAATTTCAATAATATTTTTTCAATATAATATTTCAGTTGAGTGGTATGAAACGTCTGATCCGTGTATTTTTTGGAGTTTTATCAACTCTTCACTCAAGAATGGGGCACACAGTACCTGGTTTGTTACTTCCCAAAGATGAGTTTACAGATGGCATACCAATATCTTCACCGATCGTGTACTCCAATTCAGAGCCAAATAAATCATATCCATCAGTGATATCTAGTGGTCACAATCATTGGGGTGTGACTCACAATGGAAGAGTACAGATCAAACACATGGATAGCTCCCTTGGATACATGAATGTGGATGTAGAGTTATACGGGAAAGCAATCAGTGTAGCATGTGGCAGGCATCATACCCTGCTGCTTACCGATAATGGGGTACACATTGTTTTATTTTTCTCTTTGTAAATATATCTTTGTGTAATTTAATAATTATAAATGTTTTTTTTTAAATCTCTCACAGATGTATGCTCTTGGAGATAATCAGTTTGGTCAGTTAGGAGTTGGGAACAGTATCAGATATTGCCAAGATACATTCATATTAGTTGGAGTAATGGGAGGTAACTTTGCACATAGAAAGGATTTTTATTGGAAGAATGAAGTAGTGATACAAGTGACTGCTGGACAGTATCACTCGGCCTGCATCACAGATCAGGGTGCTCTCTATACCTGGGGGTAAGTTTATATTTAATACACATTATCACCTTTCCAAGTATTAAAAGAATTGCATGAGATATAGGTAAAAAGGAATTTGTTATAAAATTATATGAACAGTTGATTTATTTTTTGACATGTGTTTGTTATATTAGTATTTTAGTCTTATAATTATTTATACCATGAATTTTGTTTCTGACCATTGATCAATCCATGTTGTACCATACTCGCTACCTCGTAAGCGGACACTTACTGTACATAATACAGTGTGCCGTATAATTATAATTGTTACCTGTCTAATGCTGGAGAGTTGTCATGAGATACATATCGTTGTTATTTTGATTATTTTTTTATGAAATAAATGGGTAAAAATGCATATAGATATAAAATTAATTACTTTGTGAAGTTTATTATACTTACTTACTTACTTTACGTGTCCGGTCTTTTTTAAATCTTCCCACTCCAATAAGCGGCGACATTCATCGCCTTGTCGTTAGCTATGATAAGGTCTTCAGGACTACAGCCGTCCCCCATCAGTGGGCATATTAGTAAGTGGCTATCATCCTGAACTGCGCCACATTCACATTGTATGTCGTCCTCTGCAGATAGGTATCCCCATTTCTGAAGGTTTTTCTTGCACCTTGTGACACCAACCCTTAGTCTATTCAGGGTTTTCCACAAAGAGTATGGCAGATGTTCGCCCACTCGGATACCTTCATGTGGGTAAAGTTTATTATTAAAACTGTTTTAATGTTTGTTTTCTGTGTTTTGTGTAGAATTTACGGAGGATTGTAGCTGACGATGTGTGGGAGATTTGAGATGGATAACTGGATGAATTATTGTATTGTTATTATTTTTTTAGTAATTGTTAATGCTTTGAACTTAAAATTGGAGATTTTATTATTGTGTAATGTTTAATAAATAAATAAATAACTTGATTTTAATTCTAGATGGGGGGTTCATGGACAACTTGCACATGGCACTATAGTTGATGAATTTGTACCAAGGAAAGTTACAACTTTAAAAAATGAAAAAGTAAGGAAATTTCAATGATATTTAAGATTAAACTATTAAAGTGAAAATAGAAAACACCTCAATATTTCTTAGAAATACAATAGACTTTGAAGTCTTTCTAAAAAATACGTTTTAACTCAAAGTTATTCTGGTGGAAAAGTTTCTTTTAATATAAATTAATAATGAAATAAGGAATTCCACAGTGTTAATCACGAAACATTCGAAAAATTATCATCTTTTGTATATTGATTGTGCAGTCAAACCTTAATATAACGGACTTTCGATATAACAGAAAAAAATCCAGTCAAATGTAAAACAGTCCTTTTAATATTATACAAACTTGAATTCAAGTGTTGCCACGTGTAAACAATTTTTATCAGTAAAATTTGAGAATAATGCCGTAAACAATTTTTATCAGTAAAATTTGAGAATAATGCCGTCCTGCTCGTAGATTGCACCTAGCCGAAACGATATAATAACACATAGGTTTAGACGCAGCACACTAATGTTTGTCATTCTGACCAGGGATTTACGCAACTCTTCAGCACTGCACCTTATTTACAACACTGCCAAAAATGTAGTTGTCAATGATAAGATCACACTCCGACGATATAATAACATAATATGTTGACTATTCGTGAAATAACGAAAGTTATATATAAGTATTCTCAACTTTGAGGAACACACCCTCCCCAAGTAATCTGTTGTATGGTTTTACTGTATTTAATTTGAATGTATTTTCCTGTAAAATTGTTTGTATTATTTATTCATCGGGTCGAATCCCAGAAAAAACCAATTAAACTGATCTCTAGTACTGTGGAAAATGCACAGCAGGTGGAGATGCGTCAAAAATATCCTCCATAGTGCATGTGACAGGGCACAATAGACACTCCAACAGGTGTGGCATAGTTTGTGCTGCACCACAGTCACACGCTCTGGATTCGTCTTGTAGGAAGCCCCATTGCTTGATATTCTCACGGCAGTTTCTTACACCAGATCTTAATCGATTCTGGGTTTTCCATTTCCTATAGTTTAGATCGCCTATAATCTAATTATTTGTAATTAATGTAAAGTAAAGAATTAATAAATAAATAAAATCAATTTTTCATTTAATTGGTAGTATAATTATTAGTTTGAAAGATTTGTGTAGTAAAATATTATTTATATGTGTGTTTTTAAGCTGGCAAATGTTCAATTTCAGGTTGTGTCTGTGGGCTGTGGGGCCTGTCACACAGCTATACTCACAGAGTCTGGAAGGATACTCCTATGCGGTAGTGGAGCATTTGGACAAATAGGTCATTCTGATAGACATAAATGTAATTTGCCCTATGAAGTCAATCTTGGACCGCATCCTGTCATTAATATGGCTGTTGGATACTTCCACACAGTAAGTGTTGAAAAAATCATTATTTTTATTGAATAAGTGAGATATTTTGGGGATCATATATATTTGGTTATAAATTACAATGTCGATGCTGAATACTTTATCTTTTTATGGTGCGGAGAGAATATTCCATTACATGAAATAAGTTGGCTTCAAAATGCTGTGATGGGATAATTGTTTTAACTTTCAGTGTAAATCTGTTAAAATTATTGTGACTTGGATGTTTTCAGTTAGCTTTGAGTGCAGCAAATGAACTGTGGTGTTGGGGTTCAAGTCCTCAAAGCTTACGTGTTGGTGCACGGGGTGCTAGAAGGGCCAGAGGACTCACCAAGGATGATGATGGACAACAGAAAGAAAATGGAGAACAAACTCCACCCTCACCTCCACCCACTGATGAAAACCCTCATCTATTTCCGAGCAAAGTCAACATTAGCAATGTCAAAGGAAAAATCACAAAGGTGTGTAACGAAAACATCAATGAAGCACTACTAAATCCATAATATGTTAATTTTTTTTTTTATTTATTCTTTACTGTACATTGATTAAGAGTTAGAGAATAAATTTACACAAAAATACATTCATACATCAATATACAGAGGGTGAGTTTATCGCAAAGGTGCGATTTCCACCAACTAACTATCAGTATTGCTTATTGAATGAACTTCTTAAATTATTGTACACCCATACTGTAATAGTAAAAATTATTTTTCAATATGTGTATAAATAATTGAATGAGATGTTACTTGTAGATGTCTGCTGGATGGCATCATTCTTGTATAGTTGATGAATTTGGTAATCTCTACGTCTGGGGCTTAAACTTGGATGGACAATTAGGTAAGAACAATGTAATTGTATTATATTTTTCTAAAGTACAATATTTTTTACATTAAGTTTGATTCTATATTTGTGATTACATATTTGCTGGAGTCCTTTTTCAAGAAACTACAGTATCTAGTTTCTGATATCCATCTACTTGTTACAATATAATTCTCTTACAATCCATGTATTTGTAAAAATATATTTGTTTTAGGGACTGGTGATCAGAAAGAGATATTAGTTCCTACCCATGTAGAAATAGAAAATGTTGAAGAAGTTAAATCCAAATCACCTCCCAAGAGTATATTTGTCAGCATACCTTCTGGCAATGCATCCTACCATCATACCAAAGATTGTAATAAAGCCAAACAGGCAGCTGGAGTATCTAGATCCTCCATCAAAAAGAAAGATCAGAGTGAAATCAAACTAAATGTGACACGAACTGCAGATGTCGCTTGTGGGAGTGATTTTACTATTTATCTTAACACACAAGGGAAACTTTTTATTGCAGGGAATTCTTATCAACAGGTACTCAACTTTATCATCACTATTCATTTATATTGTTCAAGTAAAATGGTATTCTCTAGAAAAAGTAAAGTGGTCTCTAGTAAAATGGTATTCTCTAAAAGTTCTCTTGAAAATGTTAATTCATTAACATTGACGAAAGCGCTCGAGGTTAGAATAAATCTTAGTGAAAAGAAAACTGTGTGTTATTTAAAGTATAATATCATCATAATGAATTTTCACTCTGTGAATGTACAAACTTTAGAGTTATTGAAATGGTATTGTTGATATTTTCAACCAACAGCTCTTGGTGGATATTCATATTGAATTAATTATAATAAAACACTTATTTATAAAATTGTATCTAAAAATAAATTGTTTGTTTCTCTATTTTCAGTTTCAAGATGCAAGTGTCAAAGGATCCCTTCACATTGTCAAACTCAAAAATACAAAAAGAGTATTGCGGCTGCCAAACTCCAGGCCACCGGCCCAAAGAATGTTCAGACACTTTACACTGCCCAGTAACATCTTGGAGTCGTCATATATTAATGTAATAGAAACCACTTATCAGCGTATACAAAATCCACTCTCATCTTTAGAAGACTTCAATAATCCATTCTGGGCATACAATACATTATTGAACCTCCACAAATTCGTAGACGATGATACTCCGCTTTTGGATATCCATCTCCGCTCTCAGCTAGCTATTCTAAGAAAAGACTACTCTGAAGCTCTAAACTTGCAGTTGAACTCTTTATTTGGAAATACAATAGAAAATGATGTTCTGATATATTATCAACATGCTGAAGAAGATAATTCTGAGAAAGTAGAAGCAGTGAAAACTATCATACTGGAGAACATCAAGAAGCAGAGTCGGAATTTGCTAAATAGTGATTATAACGAATCGGATACAGATTCACTCGGTTGTCTATGTGATGAAACTGATTATTTATTTACCCCTTTGAAAGAAAAGCCAAAAGATAGAGTTGTTAAAGATGTAACTGACAGTGCATCACAAATAATTCGCTCCATTCTCAATGCTCTCCCACCGAATAGCGGTGTATGGTCTGAATGTGTCAACCAGGCTACATTATTCTGGATTGATCATGAACTCAATATGAGTGACTTAGAACAAGTTCTCTCACAAGTAGTTAACAGTGGTCATGTTATCAATATGGCTTCAGCGATATTCTGCAGTAAAGATAATATTGATTATCAAAAACATTTGTCACCTGCTTTCAATATTGAACTCTGTGATAATTTCTTGCAGTATTGGTAAAACATGACAATGGAGTACATATTTTTATTTTAATATTGATAACTAATTATAATGCACTATACACTTTCATGAATATATTGGCTTGTAGAGCAATAAAGGCTTCTCAATGTCTGTAATAAAACGTCCATTTTGTAGATATTTTCTAATGAGTTGGATATTTCAATTAGTCATTTTAATTACTTAACTAGTTATTTAGTCGATAGATTTTATATATTGTACTATTCACACATTTATATATGAACATAATATCAACTTGTTTAAAATAAGTGCAGCATTGTAGTTAAGTATATTCAAAAGATGTAGAACAAGGGTAATTATTACAATTTATTTCTTATATTTTATGCAAATTATTAAATGCCTTATGTCATTATATACTCATATCAAATTGATCTCATATAAATAAAATTTTATTTTGTTATTACTTAATAATATTTTAGCCAATTATTATACCTAGGGGAAAATGTTGTGTTCTTTTGCTGATAGCGATTCAAGAATTAAATTGGTACTATTAGTGTCATGCTACTTGTGATCTTACATCATAAATTATGATGAAATTAATGGCATTCTTCTTAATTTATTTGCTGCAGGTATATGAAACTACAAAATATACCATCTATGATTTGAAACGCTAATAATTATCATATTGTCTATTGTATCTATACCAAGTGAGGTAGCAAGTGGGCTATATTATTTGTAATTATATCTATTGTACATACTTAAATAAAATTTGAAAGGTGCAGTTTTTCTACCTAATATTTTTATTTATATTGACATGCGAATATTAATTTTATTTTCAAATTAATATATGTTGATTGCAATTAATTGTTGGATAAATTATATCATATTGATAATGCATAATTATGTAATATGTATTATATTTCCTTCTATTACAGGAATAATATGTGTCGCTCAATAAATAATTAAATTTATTAAACATCGCTGTGAAAAATACTACATATTATGTATCATTTATGTCTAGTTGGTAGCTGGTAGCTTACCTGTATTCTCAAAAGGATGAACAAAGGTATAGTTAAATATATATCACATTATTATTATTATTGGTTGTGCATTATTTTACTCAAGTAGGAGGAATATTTGGCAATCGTTAGCGGATACATATAATGTTAAATTAAGTTATGTACAGTTAGAGATTATTTTATTCAAATATTTTTATCAATATTTATTCATAAATAATAAATAAACATATTACATTTCTCTTTCATCTAAACATTGTTGTAACTTTTATATTTTACAGTGCAATATTTTTTTTTTTTAAATTAGATTATATTTAAGTGATGTTTATACAACACAACCTAAAATAAATATTCAATTAGTTATTTTATTTTTAATAAAAATAGAAGCCTTACTTTTAGTACTTATGCAGTGACACTACTTTAAATTCTATTCTATTCTTCTCAAGGTCATCCATTAATTTGTAAGCATGTAGGGCTTTCATATATATTATATTTGTTCATAATGACACAATAGTTACTGCAGATGTAAACTAATTATAAATGTTTCATTTTTATTATTTAGCATAAACTGCCATAGAGTACAGTCAGTCGCCGACATTAACTATTTTATTTGTAATAGAGTATTAATTAAGTACAGTGAAACCTCTATCTATCGTTTTTGAAGGGACCTATTGAAATAAACTATGGATACGGGAAAACAATGAATGCGGGAGTATAGAAAAAAACACATTAATATGTATTTTAATGTTTAATATGTAGGTAAATACGAGTAGGTATATAGGTTTTATAAACACGATACATGTTTCAAAAGTTATATATCAATTTGTTGAAATAAAAAATATAGTAACAAAATAAAAAAGAAAGCTGCATGGAGAGCAAAATCATACTTTATACTGTATGTAATCTTTCATCGTCATTTGCTTTTTTACTGTACCTACTGAGGTACTATCATAAAAGACAGCCGACAGAATCAACAAACTGTTCTTTCTTTCTCGCTCGCTCTCCAATGTTTTTATACATATATACGATTTTTTTGTGTAATTTAAACGGTCAATGGGATAAAACCATATAGAGAAACGATGGATGCGATATATTTTTACGTGTTTTGTATGAAACTAATTCGGAACTGTAAAAAATAACGACAAATACGGGAAAACAATTAATCGAGGAACGATAGATAGAACGATAGATAGGTTTCACTGTATATCACTTACAAAGTTTTTGCTAGAAAATTATTTTTTTTGTTTAAAATTTATTAAATTTGAAATTATATGTGAAATTTCATAATTATTGAAAAAAAAAAAATATCTGTTGAAATATAATAAGGCAGGCCCATTGCATCTTAATTTATAGATCATATTATTTTTTCATTTGCTCTCAATTTTTTTTTTTTTAAGTAAGATATATCTGGGTTTTTGTTATAAATTCAAATACAACCTTATACACCTTTCACAGTAAGCTACTAAAAGCTTGTGTCGTGAAAGGGGAGTCTGCCGGCACCTGGTATTGAACCACGGACCCCTTGTTCACGAGGCCGAGACTCTACCTCCAGGCTACCGACGAACTCTGAATGTATTTTACTTATTTTAATGATCAGTGTATGATTATATAATATGTACCTTTTTATGTTGTTATATTTTATTTTTGTTGCTATCATTATTTTCCAAAGAAATGTCTTGTGCTAAGCAAGGATGTTGCAAATTTTAGTACCTTGTCATATAATTTATTTTCGAGATAACTTAACTAAAATAAATATATAAAGTTTTTTGATGAGATTATATATTGTTACTTTATTTTTATCCACTATATACGTATATAATAAAGACAAAAGGCACTTGTTGGTGTTAGCACGTTAGATAATGATGTGTAAATTTATAAATAAGAAATATTGTTTTATAATAACTTTTTGTAGGTGGTATACCTACCTACTACTAATTTCATACATATGTATTATATATATCGTCGTTGGTTCAATAAAACCTCTTTATGTGCTCCAAACCAAATTTTACAGGGGATGCAAAAAACTGTTTAAAAGTCCACAGTTTAACAAATGTAATCAAACTTATTATCAAAATCATTTAAAAACGTCAAAGTTTTACATGAATTTGATAATAAGTTTGATTACATTTGTTGATCTGTGGACTTTTAAACAGTTTTTTGCACCCCCTGTAAAATTTGATTTGGAGCACATACGAGGTTTCATTGAACCAACGACGATATATCACAATCAAACTAGCTAACACCTTTCAGTAAGCAAAGTTTTGTCACAAATATTTGTGAAACAGCAGACAAAAAATATTAAATGAAAAGTATAATAATATCAACATAAATGTATATTTAATAAATAAATACAACAGACAGATAAACAAAAGTTTTATGTATTCGTGCCAGTGCCAAATACACCAAGGAATATTTACAGTAATGGCCTATTTCATAGGTTAATCTTAAATAATTTTGTTGAAATTAAAAGTTGATTGGTTTTCCATAATATGCCATGAGATTAGCCTCTCTTAGAGCCTCTGCGCAAGTCTGAAAATAAGATAAAAGTCATGAATTTAATGATGAGTATTTTACGCAATATATTCTGCAGTTTATATCAGAAGCGGCCGGTGGAAAAATTTTGGGCAGTGCATATTTGAATATAATGAACATATTCTTCTTCTTTACGTGTTCTGCCGAGTTCCCCCCACGTTGACAACCAATTGGGAGAAAGCTTTCCTATTATGGGAGGCAATGAAGTGAAATCTGTCTCGCTCACAGTTCCCTGTTACACACAATTGAGATGTTGGTAGAGTTTGAATAAAAATATCCGTGCATTTAGAATTATGCACATGGATCTTTATACACATGCGTCAATGTTTAGCATATCTATACACTAATGTTGCTATAGTGCAAGCGGTTGTTCTAAGGACTTGTAACATTCACAAACGTTTAGGATTACAATTTGGCTTTCATTTATGATTATTATTAATTTTACATTTAGTAGGAAGTGCAGTCTCCCCTGGTTCATACACAGATGCGGATATTTTTGTTGAAGTGTAAGATGAAATATGAAAATACTCACTGGATGTGCATGACAGACACGTGCTACATCTTCCGCAGCAGCTCCATATTCGATGGCCAATACTGCTTCATTAATCAATTCACCAGCTCCCTACAATCACACAAAATCAAATTCATAAATATAGCAATATCATCAGTTATTGTACATTTAAAATAAAACTGTGATAGGCTTACAGGTCCAATTATATGTGTTCCAAGAATTCTATCAGTTGCTTGGTCAGCTAAAACCTTAACAAATCCTTCTGTATCGCTGTTTGTTTTCGCTCTGGAGTTTGCCATGAATGGGAATTTTCCAATTTTGTATGCTACACCCTGTAAAAATATATTTTTCAAAATAAATAAGAGTATTTAAAAAAAGCATATTCAAATAAAATGCATATTGAATAACTAACAGCATTCTTTAAATCCTCTTCAGATTTGCCAACCCATGCAACTTCCGGATGTGTGTAGATTACTGATGGGACACAATTGTAGTCAATGTGGACAGGCATTCCCTGAAATAAATGAAAAAGTACGAATAATTAACATGGCAAAATACAATACATTAATTGTTTGTTTTATTTTTTACTGCTTTATATCATCATCGCCCTCAACGCTCCTCTCGGGAGCACAGGACAGAAACCAGCCTCCTCCATTCAGAGCGTCTCTGTGCCAATTGCGTCACCTCTTTCCATGACATTCCTTGCGCTCTGATATTGTTGTCATAGGAACGGTGTATTGTGAAAGAAGGACGCCCGGGCCGACAGAATCCCTGCGGACGGAAGAACAGTGCTCTTTTTGGCCAACTATCATTAGGCATTCTCAAAACATGTCCCAGTCAGGACCATCGTCTCTCCTATATTACGGAGATTACAGGTCTCTGCTGGGTGCGCCGGCGCACAGCATCATTTGTAACATGTTCATACCATTTGACATCCAAAATCCTTCAAAGACACTTGTTTTCAAAGCTTAGTATCTTCCGCTCTTGAGCCTTGGTTAAGTGCCAAGACTCACAGCCATATAGAAGGATTGGGATGATGCACGCATTGAACAAGCAACATTTTGTCCTGATGCTGAGTCCAGACGCCTTCCAAACTTTGTTCATGATATTGAAAGCCCCGGTACCTGAATTTGCTAACCTGAGATATTTGGGAATTACCAACCATTAGTGGGGTGTGAGTACTCGTGCATGTACTATGTATTACATATGTACTCCGTTTTACCAGCGTTGATACGAAGGCCAAGGCGTAAGGAATTTTCATAAAGAGCATTAGCGTTGCACTGTAATCCGTCCACAGATATATCAAAAAGGGCTAGATCATCTGCATATTCAAGATCGTGCAGCACTTCCACAGACGTCTCACTGTTTTCACGCTGTGATAAAGGCACACCGCCAGGGCCCAGAATAGATTTTCTGAGCAGGTAGTCCATAATTATGGCAAAGATAAAAGGTGCCAATGCACAACCCTGCCGGACCCGGTCAGTTGAACCACTTGATGTTCTGACAGAACATTCAGAGTCCATATGCAGGGCTTTGATCATGGTTACCACCTTGGGTGGGATGCCATACGCGGCCAGTATTTTCCATATGGTTGGTCTGTGGGAGCTGTCAAAAGCTTTTTCGTAGTCAATGAAGCAACGTGCGAGCAATGAGTTTAACTCTTGCGACTGTTGGAGTACGCATCTGGCACAGAAAATTGCGTCCGAACAGGACTTGCCAGGCACAAACCCGCATTGTTGCTTTCTCAGAGATGCCAATACTGGTTTTTGAATGCGACTCAATATGATTTGTGAGAGAACTTTACCGGGCACACTAAGTATCTTTCGGGCAGAGCTCCTCATTCCACACCTTGTTAAAGAGATGATACAGTGGTTGGATAAGCGCATTCATGCCATACTTAAGGAGCTCTGCGTGGATGCCATCCTCACCTGGGGCCTTGTTGTTTTTTAGCCTTTTTACAGCCGCCTCAATCTCCTCATGTGTTGGGGGGGTTTCTGCTATCCCAGATACCTGTGGGATATCTAGGTCGCCATCCTCATTGCCAACATCAAAAGGTGAGGTGGGGTCCGGTCGGTTTAGAATGAACTCAAAGTGTTCTCTCCATTTTTCCTCTTACTAAGTCAGGGGCAGAGATCAGGTTTCCACTGCTATCATTAATTGAGTCAGCAGTCTTATTCTGACCCCTTCCTCCTAACATGCGGGTAATTTCAAAGAGAGTCTTCGAGTCATTCCTAGCCGCGGCAGTTTGTGCAAGCTGTATTTTGGCTTCAACATCACGTCGTTTGTCTTTGCGCACAGAGTGCTTTACCAGGCGATCTAGCTCTCTGTACGAATTTCTTAAGACCTCCAGTTTCGTAGGGGACTTTTCAGCATCTTGACCTTTTGGCGATCTTGAATATATCTCCAGGACTCCATAGACATCCATGGTGGTTTGTTCCTCTCTTTGAACCCAATGGACGCAACCGCTGCAGCCTTCACTACTCTCTGGAACTCCTCCCAGGCCGACTCTACTTCATGCAAGACCGAATATTCCCTAACCCAAAGACGTCAAACACTCGCGGTGCAGCTGGTCTTGCAAATTTATTGAACCTTAGCTTCATGGCTCTGACAAGGAGCTCATAATCTGTTTTCAGGTCCGCTCCACGAAATGTCCTGACATCCTGTAGGTCAGAGCGGTCTCGGGCTTTAACCAAAAGTTGGTCAATTTGGTTTCTGGTACGTCCATCAGGTGAGGTCTACGTGTATTTGTGGATATCCTTGTGAGGAAACAGTGTTCCTCCAATAAGGAGTCCTTGGAGTGTTGCGTACTATATAAGCCGGGAGCTGTTGTCATTTAGCACCCCCATGCCATGCCCCCCCATTACGCCAGGACCGTTTAGTGGGTCGTTGCCAACTTTGGCATTAAAATTGCCCATCACAACGATCCTATGCCTTTTAGGAATTTTGGATGTGACAGCTGTCAGACAGTCATAAAAACTGTCCTTGACCATCCCGTCCGCATCCTCTGTGGGGGCATAACACAAAAGTAGCGTCAGCGGGTCACCCGTTGCCTTAAACGAGGCGCGTAGTAGCCTGTCGAAGATGGGTTCCCAATCAAGAAGCGAGCCGGCGGCCCGTTTGCTCATTAGCAAGGCGACACCATGCTTGTGTTTTGTCTTGTGGCCAGAGTGAATCATGGAATAGTTCCCCGCCTCACTCCTACCACAATCCAAAATACGTGCCTCAGACACATCTAGCAGGTCTAACCCATAGTCACTCGCTATCTTGGCGGCAACCAACTCCTTGTCATGCCTCAGCGTCCTCGAATTATATGTTCCGATTTTCAATTTCCTTATTCGGTCCAAGTTCTTACGGTCAGGGGGGCTACATATAAATGGACCCCTCCCCTGTAGAGGTCCAAGTGTTCGAGGCTTTATTCCGTTTCTGTTTGCAGTCAGTCACTTTAAGTATGTTGGGAGACAAGCCCAACGATACCGAGGCCCGGGGAAAGGACATCTCCATCCTACCTGCTTTATATACAATCTGGATAACAATAAATTTTTAATTTTAATTTTTTCCCTGATCAGTAAATATTAAAATAAACAACTGAAATGCTTATAACAAATAAAGTTCGAGATGGTTTCTTGTACTCTGCCATTATGATTTATAACAGTTTGCCTGACCAATTGAAGGAACGTAAGAATTCTAAAGCTTTTGGAAAGAGAATTCAAGAATTAGTGATGACTTCTCAAAGTTTGTAATGGTGTGTGGTGTTTTGTGTTTTAATATTAGTATCTTTTTTGTTTCAATAGTGTTACTGTTCTATGATATTTTGCTCTAGTGTCAAATATTTTACTATAAGATCAAATAATTAATTTACGAATTGTTTTTCCAGATTGTAATACCAGCAACCTCGGTTGCTGTTTTGAGGTATTATTTATTATTATAAAAACTAATATTTTATACAAAATAGTTGATATTTCTTACAGTCATTCCTTCAACACAGACGATTCCTTCATCTTCTGCTTTGTGAGCTAACATTGGTCCATGAATGCAGTCACCGATCGCGTATACACTGAAAATATAAAAAAGAACAATCAATTATAATCCAAGACATGAGTAAATTAAACAAATTATATAAAAGGCAACTTACCCTGAAACAATAGTCTGGAATGTTTCATTGACAGGAATGCGACCACGAGCATCAGTGATGATTCCAATTTTCTCCAGTCCCAAACCTTTTGTATATGGTCGCCTTCCAACACAAACTAAAAGGAAGTCACACTCAAGCTGTAAAAATAATTAATATTTTAACATTTTAAAAAAAGAACAAGTAATATGTGTTTAATTGGCACGAAGAGGACAGTTTGCATGTTTCTTACATGCAGCTGATCTGCTGGCTACCCCACTTGTGGGATATGCCGTGATGGTATAGTAGTAGTAGTAGTAGTAATATGTGTTTAAAACTTGAGTTAGCTGATGACGACTTTGCAATACACTCAATCTCTGTTTATTGATTGTATTTAATATGTATATAATTATTTGTCATCAATGAAGAAAGTGAAGAATAAATAAATAATAATAATAAACTTAGGATCAATTGTACAAACACACAGAAGACTCATGAAAAAATTTGTAAGTTTGACAAAAGACAAGGTAAAAGTCATGTTGGTCAATCCTCTTTCACTGTATGTTACAGTAATTGCATATTCACTTACACATTACAGTATTTAAAGTAGCACTCATATTGCTTAACTTTGGATGATCATCCAAAGTGAACCTGTTCATCAAAAGTGAAAATGTCTGTTCACACATGTCCATCCTACGCTTTCACTGCCATGTCAACACACACGGTCATGTTGTATGTAGTTTGAAAATATATTAATTTAATAAATCAAAAATAACAGTTATTAAAAATTAAAACAAATCAATATAATTCTCAAAAGCATGATAATTTTGTACACGATTCTGACTATCAATTCAAATTCATAGAGAATAAGAAAAATAATAGCATAAAACTTGTTTATGGTCATCTCAATGAAAGGACATTTCATCAAAATTATTTCGGGTAGTAATCGCTTTCACTCGCCATCGCTAGTGATCACTATTGATGAAACACCTGATCACACCTTTTCTTTTTGGAGGATCATCCAGAGTGATTACCGAAAGTGAACAAATGTGAATGCCCCTTAAGATACTTACTGCATCTTTTTTGCCATCTTTAACAGATTCTACATCTACTTTAATGGTGTCACCACTCTTCGTGGCTCCCATCACTTTAGTTCCAAGCTTAAACTCTATTCCTTGTTTGGCCAAAATCTTCTGGAAAGTTTTGGCAACTTCCATGTCAATTCCAGCTCCTATAAAAAAAATTACCCATTATTTTTTTATAGGCCAGCCTTTCGTATTGTAGATCATAGACATTCTAGACCTGCAGCGCAGTACATTTTTGCGGAATTTTTGTGTTCCAACATCGATGACCTTAAAGCATTAGCAATGTATTGTCTTACAACTAACGTCAGTTTAAAACTGGATGCAAAATTTGATTGGCTGCATGACCGATTTTTTCATTGAATTACCGATCTTTGTTTGTAGATGATAGAAAAGGAAACATTATTTTTCACCTCCGATGGAGTCCAAAAATTCCACAGCTGTCACTTTAGCTCCCAATCTCTGCCATACAGACCCCAATTCCAAGCCGATGACCCCAGCACCTATGACTACTAAGTGCTCAGGAACTCTCTTTAGACTTAAAGCTCCAGTTGATGACACAATAGTGTCTTCATCCACCTATAATACACAAGCAACATTTAAGCTATAAATTATTTTAATAACACCAGGTACAATTTAATAACATAACAAATTTCACACACAAACTTTGTACTTCACATATAACACATGATTAAAATTATTAATGCACCTCGATTCCTGGGAATGGTGTAACTTCAGATCCAGTGGCAATAAGGATGTTCTTTGTATTGACTGTTTCAACACTACCATCTGCTTTCGTAACAGTGACTTGTCCAGGATTAGTAATTTCACCAATACCAGAGATAGCTGTTACCTGGAATATATTATAAGATTATACATAACACCATCAAACATAAAGTTATTTATTGTCAAAGAATATTTTCTAAAATAAAGTGATATAGGTACCTTGTTCTTTTTAAATAGCTGTGCAATTCCTCCAGTTAAGGCTTTAACCACGTTGGACTTAACACTCATCATTTTGTCTAAATCTAAAGAAACTCCAGATATATTAATGCCTCTGTCAGTGAGGTTGGTCCCGTGAGCCATGTGATAGTAATGGGAATTATTTAACAAGGCTTTGGAGGGAATGCATCCCACATTCAAACATGTGCCACCAAATGTTGGGTCCTTTTCTACCGCTACAACCTACAATTCGAGATAGAAGTAAAGTATGGGTGGTTCATTAAGGGGAGTTTAACAGTTTATTAAAGAGAAATAACACCGGTGACACCTACCTTCATCCCGAGTTGTGCAGCCTTGATGGCAGCCACATAGCCACCGGGTCCGGTGCCAATAACCACCAGATCTGCATCATGAGTCGATGAATAACATCTAACACCAAACAAACCAGCTCTCTGAGGAAAAATACAAATTCCATTGAAAGACTTTTTATCTTCAGTCTAAATGGTGCCGGAAAAAAATTGTTGCTTCTATAGTTTGCATAAAATATTTCTCAATTGGTGGACCTTACATCGTGAGTGAGAATGCCAGAATTGGTGAATGTTGTCCATGGACACCAAAAGTAATCACTTAAGCAGGCCTAGAGCCATTTTGTAAGCATTGGGCCCCTTTCTCACTTGTTCCTATTAGATTTTGCACAATGTTACGTTGTGCAAATATGGTTCTCCTTTAATCAAGATGTCTGAATGATTTTGCCAAAGATATCATGCTATCCATCAGAATATGTTTTTATGTCACGTATAGGGGATTCCATCCCGGGATCCCGGTCATATTTTAGTCCCGAAAATCCCAGGATTTAATTTAAGGAATCCCGGGATTTTCGGGATTAATACAATTATACAATAAGTCAAGAATTTGGGACTTATTCGCATCACTGACAGCCGAAGCTTGTGTTAGTATCTTAAAAGAGCGCTATTCTGAGTTCGATATCTCACTAGATACGATATTGTGGCAATAGTTACTGATGGTCCAAATTACTGTTGGAAAACTTGTTAATGCAAAGCACCTAGTTTGTTTTGCACACGATATTCACTTAGCCGTTTGTGAATTATTGTATAGAAAAATACCTGCAAATGAACCTATCAGTGATGATATTTTATTAATTTATTTATTTAATACATTAACGGTTATCGCCTTTTATTGATGATTTGGATGATGATAATGAAGAAATGGACTCAGGATTAGTCTATAAAACCGGTAATGGTGAGTTTGACCAATGACCGGAATATTAATGAAGTCGTAAAGAAAGTTCGTAGTGGTTCTTATTTTCAAAAGAGCATCTTTGAAGAATAATACTACGCTTCAAAACTATATTGAGAAGAAACATGGAAGAGAGCTTAATTTTTTGTTTAACTGCTAATCGTGTTGGAATAGTCTCTTAACAATGCTTGAGCGATTTGATATTTTAAAAAATAGCATCAAAAAATCACTCACCGACCTAATTCAAATAAATAATTCATAAAGTCTCTGGTCAATTTAATTTAAAAATACGAGTTTAAGCATTGATCCCTGTAGTATGTATATTTTTATTATAGGTTAAGCTAAATAAGTAAGTATAACTAAGTTGATTTAAAAAGAATATTCCAAAATAGTACATACAAACAAACCTAAATATTAGACAACATTATAGAATATTGTTGAAGGGTGTCTGTGTTCACACTGTGAAAATTCATATTTAATTCTTTATAAATAATCAAAACACTGTTATATTTTCACTATATTTATTTAAACTCTAACGTTTTCTAATTTATAAATTATTATAGAATATATTGCCCCACAAAACTTTAACTGTTCTGGGTTAAAACTTTGAAATAAATACAAATACAAGAATACAATTTTAAAAATATAAAAAAAATTAAATAATTAGTTTTATAAATCATAAGTGTCTTGTTTGTTTATTTTAAAAGAAGTTTGAAGTACAATTTTGTTTAACCGACTGTTTGCAGATTCAAAACTTAAATTCATTGCCAGATAAGTAAAAAAACCCGTGGAGCACCCGGTAAAGAATTGGTCTCCCACTCTTTTCCATAAGTTTTTGAGTATCCTGTAAAAGGCAGGTGTTCGAAAAAATAAGACATTTTACATCTTAAATTCAGCGATGAAGTTGGCCACCCATCCTGAATGTCTTAATTTTATATTGGCACGAAGAAGACAGCTTGCATGTTTTATATGCAGCTGGTCTATTGGCTACCCCACTTGTGGGATATGCCGTGATGGTATAGTAGTAGTAGATAAATAAAAAAAAAACTGATTTTAACATGATTTGACTAGTCCCGGGATCAACTGTAGATAATTCCGAAATCCCGGGATTAGAAAAAAGGGCCGGGATCGAATCCCCTAGTCACGTAAGAGAATGAGCCATATTTTCACAATACGCAGTGAGTTCATTAACTTTCCTACTCGTGGGAGAAGCTGTGATGATATTGATAGGAAGGAGATTTAGACATGTGAGTCACTAACTGATTTTGTTCTTACAATACATGCTCCTTTAGAATTTTGGTGGAATTCCGATACAATTTTACCAACAGATTTAAAAAATTCTTAAGAAAACACAAATGAATGTATTCATATTTTATTTAAATATCATGAATATAATAAAAATACAAAACACATCATACTTATGAATATGATTACAAAATTGTAAAAGTGTGAAAGTAGACTATAATAATATAATAATATTTAAATGCTTATTCATTACACATCAATCTAAATAATGTTGATATAAATGTAAATGCAATATAAATGTCACCGATATAATTATAGAATAATAATTATTTTTCTTTAGTATTCATTGTAACTTTTATATATTCTATTTTCGTTGATTATTATTAATTTAATATGGATAACAATTGAATGGGCTTTCATAGAAATAATTTAATCTAATACTTGGACACTTATAATAGGGCATTGTATTGCATACTCCTTGTCACTGTATAATATTTAATTGTGCTAGATATGTAAATAAAATAAAATTATCTCTCAATTCATACACCAGTGGACAGTACAAAATATATAAGATTTCTTTTCTTTTCTATTCTTCTCAAGGTCATCCACTCCTTTGCGAGTGATTTAAAAGAGATTGTAAATATCTGTTCATTTTTCAAGTTCATTTAATCAACAGCTGATTAATGTTTGTAGGTATATTGCGTAAACATAAAATTTAACCCACTGTCAGATACACCGGTCTTCTTATATGTATGCATGCTAAGAGTATACTATTGCAAAAGGACCTTTATAATAGAATTTACATCATATTCACTCACACTTAACTAAATATTTTGAGTCTTTTAGTTTTAACATACATTATAATTAACCATATAATATTATAACAATAATTATCTTTCAAGTGTACTACAACACATGTGAAGTAACTATCCAAACTCAGAAAAGAAAAACACTGGTATCCAGGTTATTGGTACCTATTCAGTATTCAGTGGTCATCAAAAATATATTTCCTTTCAATCGGCGATTGTAGAATAAAAATATGCATAGCAATTATTATCTCTCTATCTATCTATACCTCCACGCTGTGTCCCGCATAGCGTAGGCAGAGAGGATGGAATGTGAAATAGTCCTATCCTTACAATACTTCTTTTGCTTCATCCACAGCCACACAATTTCACATACACACAGACATCATTTTTTCCTACTCGACACATGGCTGTCCTTGAAAATTTTATTTCTTGAGAAACGATACAATCATGGATCTCCTTCTCTGGAGTAAAAGTATACAATATTGCCATCTGCCTCTATAAAAATAATATCCCATTTATTTAAATAACACTTATTACTGATATAATAAAACATTTCATAATAAAATAAGGCTATCATTTAAATGATCAGCATAATATTGAAGTTTTGTTCAGCAGAAAAATGTATTCTGTCGACAAATATATCATTTTGATATGCTACTTATGCCCAGCGAGTAAATTATATTTGTATTACAAATAATATGATATTGTAAAACTCTAAATTTAATCGACCAGCAAAATTATTATTTGACCAGCATAATGATTATTTGTGCAGCAAAATAAATAAATGAGCAGCAAACCGTGAGCTAATTTAATTAAACTTGTGAAAGCTAAATTTTTAATCTTGTTCAAATAATAAATCTTTGTATGTAGCATCTTTTTATGTGATTTTATATGTAGCATCTAGCAACGATTCTAGCGTTTTTCGACATTTCAGTTAGATATTTCGTTAATATAGCAAGGCGGAAACTGGCATTATTTTCGTAGTCATCATTAATTTGGTATGAAATCACAAAAACTTCATGTGGATCCGAAGGTAAATCGGTGTGTGAAAAATATTGTTTATCTAATATTTTCTGCCGGTCAAATAATAATTCTGCTGCTCAAATAATAATTCTGCTGCTCAAATAACAATTCTGCTGGTCAATTAATTATTTTGTTGTGCGATTATTTATTAAGCTGTTAAAATTTGTTAATTTGCTGATGTAACCAAGTTTGTTTGTAAAACAAGTGTTGCGATTATTTTTTATTTATTGCCGATGAAAACATTGTTTGCTGCGCAAATGACTTAAATGCTGATTTTTTCTTGCCGAACGAATGGATTAATAGCCGATCAAATAATTAGTTCCCATAAAATAATAATATATGGAACACACTATACTTTGTATGGATTGTTGGGTTTTAAAATGCAAAGAAATCTTAGCTCACACATTAATTAGTTTTTGTTCTTGGCTAAATTTAATAATTATTTAAGTCACATCTACACAAGATATATTTATCAGATAATGCAGCATTTGTCAAACTAATACCCTCTACATAAACATGCATCCATTGAGTGTACTCCTGGGTAACAAAAATGGGCAAAAGTAATCAGATTACTATTAAAATTAACCAAGAATTAGATTCACCATCAATTGATTAAAAATTAATTGATTAGCACAAGTACCAACCGTATTTGAATA
Source organism: Athripsodes cinereus (assembly GCA_947579605.1). Taxonomy (NCBI): domain Eukaryota; kingdom Metazoa; phylum Arthropoda; class Insecta; order Trichoptera; family Leptoceridae; genus Athripsodes; species Athripsodes cinereus. The sequence goes on along the minus strand of OX388306.1, from coordinate 25,571,893 downwards.
CAATGAAATCAGATGAACCAATAATCAGACTACTTGCCATTGTAACTAACTACTAATCGAAACACACCGTAATTGATTAGTTTGCAATTATATTAGTTTTCTAATTGATTAGCGGTTGCCCATTACTTAAGTAGATTATGATATAAACTGCGATAAGGGGTCACTTTTTGGTGTTTATTTCAGATAAATAAATAATAATGGAGAAACTCTCAAATGAATTAAAGAACAAGTGAATCAATGCATGAATTAATGAATGATTAAGCCTCTTTCCGTCAGAGTGTAAATATGCACCTCATTTAACACCCAAATAGTACATAATCTACCTAAGTAATATGTCATCACTAATCAATTTGGAAACCTAATCGATTACAATGTATTTGATGACGAGTAATCTGATTACATTTTATTGGAATACAGTTGGTACTTGCGCTAATCGATTACCTCCTTAATCAATTGATGGTTAATCTAATTGATGGTAAGTTTGACTACATTTCAATGTAATTATTCATTTACTACAAATGTAATTGATTGATGTTTGCTGGGTAACAGACTTGTTTTTACTAACTTAGTAAGTGAGACATTGTAAAAGCATTTCTCAAATAATATATTTATCCCACTAAACATGACAAAATTATATCAAAAGTTTTTGAAGTGGCGATGGCATAATTCGGGTTCCGAAATGCATTCGGTACCAGAGAAGCTTTATTGGCAGTCAATGTCCTGCTACAGAAGTGTCGCGATCAACGCAAAGAGGTGTTTGCATGCTTCATCGATTACGAAAAGGCATTTGACAGGGTAAGGCACACGACACTCATGGAGATGCTCAGAGACTGTAATATTGACTCCAAAGACCTTAACTTCATAAGAAATCTCTGCTGGTGTCAAACGGCAAAGATCAGATATGGAAGCGGAAACACAGAGGCTATAGCTATACAAAGAGGAGTTCGACAAGGTTGTATTCTGTACCCTCTATTGTTTAACCTGTACTCCAACAAAGTCTTTCAAAGAACTATAGAAAACACTAGCCTTGGAGTGAAGATCAATGGAGTCGTTATAAATAATATCAGATATGCTGACGATACAGTCATATTGGCTGAAAGTATAACTGATCTCCAAGAACTCCTAAATAAGATTGACACGGCTGGAGAAGAGTTGGGTCTGACAATAAATGTCGCTTAAACCAAGTGGATGTCGTTTGGAAGACTTGATTGCTCTGGATCATCTCTGCAACTAAAAGAAGTAAATATCGAAATGGTTGACAAGTTTAAATACCTCGGCAGTATCATAACAAATACACTCGACCCAGATACAGAGGTAAAATGCAGGATAGAAGTTGCTCGTGCTGCATTTAATAAGATGAGACCCTTCTTCTGTGACGATAATTTGAATCTTAAACTTCGACAAAGAATGATAAAAGCTTACATATGGTCAACTCTATTATACGGATGTGAAACTTGGACTCTGAAAGTAAACGTAATGAATCGGTTAGAAGCATTCGAAATGTGGGTACACAGAAGAATGCTTCGTATACCTTGGACCGAAAGGGTCAGTAACATCGAAGTGCTTAGGAGAGCCGGAGCCAAGAGAGAGCTGTTGTCGATTGTTAAAGTGAGGTGATTTGGGTCACGTGCTGCGTGGAGAGAAGTACCGTCTCCTCCACCTTATATTGGAGGGCAAGATAGAAGGAAGACGAGGAGTTGGCAGAAAGCAGATGTCCTGGCTGCGCAACATTAGAGAATGGACCGGAATGAGGACAGTGGATGACCTGTTCAGAGCAGCACAGGACAGGGAGGTTTTCGCCGGAGTGATCGCCAACGTCGGGGGGACCTGACATGGCACAGAAAGAAGAAGAAGATGGCATTATTCTCTAAGTGAAACTAATATACCAGCTACAGTATTATAATAATAAAGTAATTGGTGTGTAATACAATCACAATTATTAGCACATTGTCAGTGTAACTGATAATGAATATTTTGACCTTATGTATTGATTCCAGTGGTCATAATCATCTCTGCCAAGTCAAGCGGTGATAACAACTAATAATAATAAACATAAACATGTTACCAAATACACGTCCCTACATCAATTTAAGTTGATCAAGTAATAAATATGAATTAAACTTTAACAAAGAACTTTTCAACAAAATCACATTATTTGATTTATGAAAGAAAAAATCTTTTTTTTTGTAATAAGTTGTGTTCCAGTATATAATGTATTTTAAAATAAATTACTCAAATAAATTAGCATTTTGTATTTTCCTTTCAGGTGTAGCAGCTGAATTGAGTTGACTGACTACGAGGGCGTACTCCCGCTCCAATTCCATTAGAGATAACCACTGATCATGCAAACTATCTCTCATATCTTTCTTAGATGTAAGAACTTGATTTATTTTGCCTCTAGTTTGGTTCACCCACTCCACAATACTTTGTAATTGATTAAAAAACTGATCCCGATAGTTTGCAGATGACATAGCCCTCGGGTAATTATCCAAAAGAGAGTTAAGTAAATTGATCTCTTTTTCGATATAAAGCTTGGTGTCTATCAAAGTATTATGAAGATCATAAAATTGTCTGGTTTCAATAGTATTAGCTGCAATTTGATCATACAATTCATAAAATCTTTTTTGGTACATTGTCAGTTCTGCTGGTCCAGGTTGATCCAATAATTTTTCCATCTCACTAATTTCCTTCTCTTCAATTTCTAGTTTCTCTTCTAACTCAGATATCTCAGTATTCAAGTCCTCTATAAATTGAATTTGATTTTTGAAGTCATCTTGGGTAATTTTTAGGCTTATTTCACTATTTACACTTTGCCTCTCAACATATTCCGTTCTCAGTTTAGAATATGTATCTCGTATGCCTTTTGTTTCAGTTACCAACTTCAACAGACACTGATAGTAATCACTATTTTCATCAGTTCCTACAGGTGATATAAGGTAAACTTCAAGCTCTTTATTTATGGATTTAATATTTTCTAAAATGTCAGCATCCTGTTCCATATCTTGATACAAAACATCATATTCTGCTTGTAAATTGTAGATAATTTTTTCACATTTTTCTATTTCTTTTACTGCGGCTGATTTATCTTGTATAATGGATGAGGGACACAATTCTTTCATCAAAGAATCATAATGTGACTGAAATGCATCTGAATCATCTCGAGTAATTTCATCAGTAAAATCAAGACTACTCAGATTAGACTTAGTATATTGCTTCCGCTGTTCATAATCAAGCGCTGAATCTTTGATAACATATGTGATATTTACATATTCATGAATACACTTGTCAAGTATATCTGCGTGCACTTTTGATAAGACATGTTTATATTTTCTAACAGGCTGATATTTTTCCAAAATGCCCATTATATTTTTTAATAAGACTATGTCTAAAGAAGCTTGATCTGATATAAATGTTACAAGATTATCAACACATTTTGGAGGAAAATAAGCTGCATTATTAAATATATAATTTTGTTGGATGAGCCAAACAACGAGAGAGTATATTTTATTCACATCCAAGCCCATAATCTGGTGTGGTTGCAGGATTACTGGACATCTCTTAGCCGTATGAAGAAGGGCACAAATAATCCTTTCAGAAAGGAGAATTTTCTTCTTAATGTTAAGTTCCTCACCATATCCAAAAAGGAGACCAACATTAACTAAATTATCAGATCCTGTGATACACCACATAAGCCCACCAGCTATCTTATCAAACGGTGTTAGTCCATTGAAATTAGCCCGAATATAGCCTGCTTTACTCAAAGCCCCACAAATCTTATCTAAGATCTCTTTCTCCTCCTGGATATTTAAAATTTCTTCTTTCCCCACCATTTCGGAAGCTGTATTAGATATTTTTCCAGTGATCATATTAAGGTTTTATATACATATGAGTAAAATCCGTTGCCTTTTTCACCTTAGTTATTCACTTGAAAACTTTCTACAAAGGATCTGGCGTACACACTTGATGGCAGAAACACTTTATACATACTAATAATAATCACTATTCATACAGTCCTTTGTTGATGAGGAATGGATTTGTTGACAGTCTTCCACCTATAACAAATATTTCATAGCTGTAGGTGAATCATCCCTTAGCTTCTTGCACATTATCACAGTTTGTCACGTACAGCACTATCATCTTAAAAGCCAACAGGGGTTATTTAACAAAATCCGAAATATTTGTTATCACAATTCAGAAGAAGTAAACGGCTTTGATATCATATAGATGTACAAAGTACTGTCTAATTTTTGAATACGATATACACAACAAAATATGACAAGGACATCTTAGGCTGTATTGCATAACACAAAGATCGTCAAATTAATGTGTGCAATGGTAATCATATTAATGCGAATGAATAAAAATATGTATATATTTACCCTGGCTGTCGAAGTTAAATGCAATAATCTCGATCCCATTTGTTTCATGCCACTTACTTGTAAAAATATTGGCAAACCACACACGGGAAAGGCAGAGAAAGGGCCAAAGAAACCAAAGACAAAGTGTTGGACCGGGTTTATACCATAGATTTTTATTTATAATACCGATTGGTACTCATTGAGATGGTAGGCCCCAATGTCAGATATCTGTCAAATATAGTTTTCTAGGGAGGAAAATTGTTGCTACAATAATATTTTTTGGATTTTTTGGCGAAATATTTTATTTTTTTATTTTCAATAATAAAATAAAACAGGTAAAAATAAAATCTAATTCGAATATAAGCTTAAGGAAATTTGTATTCGAAGTAGATATTAGGCAAAAATAAAATCTAATTCGAATCATGGACCTAAATAGAGTAATGGACAGACACTTTGGTAAACATTTTGTAGCTGCGCGGGGAGGGGAATGACGACCATTTTGTAAGAAATAAATTTTGTTCGGTGCGTCGCATTTGGGCTGCGTTCAGACAGTCACCGAGTGATCAGTCGACGACGCATATTTTGAAAGTACCTATACAATGCCAGTACGCATTCATAGTGTTCATGTACTGTATGTTACTATGTTTTCAAAATGTGTAACAAAATAAGAATAGTCTCAGAAAATATACTCGATTTCTGCGTAATTATCATTTATAATTTCTGACGCTGATTCAGTGAATTCGTTTGGATAAATTTAGGATATAAACTTGTAACAAGTATTTGGGAAGTATACAAGCTCAGAAAGTTAGATAATGGAATAATTTAAAAAAAAAGTATAAAGCAATTAGTTATAAACTAATCAAGTAGTTATTACTTTAACTGTTAATTTTAAAGATACCTATTAAAATAATTTATTCCTTCGTTAGAGACAAAAATATTTTTATCATTTAACACGAGAGCACACGCGTGCGCGGGGAAACCTTCACATCGACAGTTTTTTCGTTATAAAATAAAATCAACGAGATTGTGGAGTTTTTCCTTCTATGATATCCTACCCATCAATAAGCAACATTTATTTATAGTGAAATCAGCTCATTGAAATTATCACAAGAATACTTTTTGCCAATGTTTTGCTGCTCCGCGGGGATTCTCCCACTACGCGTGTTACGGCGTTACTATGCAAGTACTCAGTCATAAAAAATATCTGACAGTGTACGGTTCTAGGTTTCGTTTTGTTTTTTTTTTCTTTGAAACAAATAGGTGAATATTATAATTATATACATTATAATTGTCCGAACAATATTTTTATTATTTTTTAACGTAGGTACACACATTCAAATAATCAATTTAATATCCAATTTAAAGACAATTTCATAACAATTTTTTAACCATTACATTTAAAATGTAATGGTTAAAAAAATGTTTATAATACATAACTTTCAAAAAAGTGATGTTTTTTTGTGTACTTCAGATATTGTGTTTTGATTTTATTGTACCAGTTCTTAATTAAGAATTTTAATTAAGAACTGGTACAATTTTTTTTCACAAGCAAAAATTTTTTTTCTTTGATTATCATTTTTTTTGGAATAACATAATAAAGCGACATATTTTATATAGTACAGAATAATATAGCGATGAGGTTTGCCACCCATCTTGAATGTCTTAATTTTTATTGGCACAGAGAAGACGGCCTGCATGTTTATCACATGCAGCTGTTCTGCAGGCTACTTCACTTGTGGGATGTGCCGTGATGGTGTAGTAGTAGTAGTATTGGTAATAACAGCTATTATCAATAAGTGAATAAGACAGTAGTCAAATATAATTCTCTGTTGGGTACAAACATTAAAATGAAACTATAATAATAATAAATATTTATATTGCAAAAGTTAATCCGAAACGAGATGACAAAAAAAAACAATTGTGTTTGAAAGGCGCCGAAATTCAATAGGAACCCTAAACTACACAATGTATCTTTTTACCTGAATGCGATCCTTACGTACATGGCAATAAAAGTGGGGATTGCCTCGCGACGCGTGTTACCATGGTGTACTTTTTATTCGAAAATATAGGTGATGTTATATTTTTCTATTTCCGTATAAAATAAAGAAATTTTCAAAAAAAACAAACAATGCAGATTTGTTGTTTTTATTCCAAGGTACATAATGATGCAATTTTGATAGTTTTATCTTATATAATAACAGAGTTATAAGCATTTAATTGCATGCGAAGGTTTCCCTCGCGGTGCGTGTGCTTAAGTTATATTTGGAGCGCGTGTGCTCTAGTGTTAAAAGAAACACAAAAGTACTTGAATGCTACTATAAAAAGGCGCCAGTCAAATAATAATAAAAATATTAATTATTTAAATATATTCATAATTTACGTCTTTTACACGGCGAATTTAAGAAATTATAACAAAAAGTAAATCCAAAAAAAAAAATTTTTTAAAGTTATAAAAGCAATAAAAAAAATAATAAAAAGACGTAAAAAATAATGGCGCCATTACGATAACATTGGGTCATAAAACGCTCTAAGTTATTCACGATTATCCGGATTACATTCACCACTCACTGCAACTTCATGGTCGTTCAGGTCAAACGACGCCGAGTGACATTTATGCTCCCATGAACCAACCCTTGTATTTGTATGTTTAGTTGTTTTAAAAATGTTTAAAGTTTTTGCACATCAGTTGAATTTTTCATATCGGTTTTTGTTTTTATATCTAGAAGAATAGGAATCATCTTATGATTAACATGGTGATGTGCGCTATAAATGGTTGTGGTTATAAATCCAATCCAACTTTCGCAGGAAACAGGATTGTCATATTTTCGGTAAGTTGTTTTGTATTGTAGTTTTTATCTTAATATATTGCGATTTTAAAGTCGTTTATATTATAATTCGTATACTTATAAATGATCATAATAATGTTATAAACGTTCTATATAATTATCTGTCCTTATTCTCCTATATCTACACATGTAACTTGTTTTCCATTCTGTCATCTGACAATACAAAGAACCTACAATCTGATGTTTGGTTTGTTTACCCGTTAGAATGAAATGTTTCATGCATACAAATCTGATCAGGTTAATGATATTATCGCATGTTTATAAACAAAATCATTTTTTGTAGTTTTCCAAAGGATCCAGAAAGGAGAAACTGGACTGTGGAGGTGTGATGCCTCCGTAATAGATCTTGTGACTCCTACATGTAGCAACTTATGGAAAGTTCCATAGTATTGTTGCATGTAGGAAGAATGAGTGAGGAGAGATTGGTTTTGCCAACCAGCGAGCCATTCTCGTTTGGTCGCTAACTCGCGGTGGTTTACTATTTTCGTTGCGTTCTTGTACTCACGCGTTCTAATATTTTATTCAACCAATTAATATACTCATTGAATTTGTAATAGTATAGAACTAAAATTAGAGCATTAAATCGTATTGTGAAACATCAAACTGGTGGAAAAGCCTTTAATTGTAGCCTACTCATTTTCAGGTGAGAGAAATCTAGTAATTAACTTCCTTCTTAGAACTTGTCTTACACAAGTTCACCATATCCTCGCAGTAGGATATAGGTAACACATAAAATCGTTTCAGTGGTGACCCCTTTTCGTGTTAAATAAAAAGAAAAAACGCGCAATACAAAAAAAAATAACTAAAGATTCAGGCTACAGAACGATCGACGACATTTTTTTGAGGTTAACAATACCTTTCCTTTTTTTCATATCGAAATAAAAACCTTTTCATCGGTTCTATTTTTCATACCAGTAATAACAATTTTCTACCAGCTTATTGTTCCTAACAGATCATATAACAAAAATTGTGTTCAGAACGTCGCGCGATTAGCATACCAAAAGTAAAGTCGCGATTTTCGAATTTCTTCACAGATAGAACAAAATAAATCTATTAAGCCGAGATTATCGTAAGGATGGTGTATCATAAAACATCTGGCGATACAAGGTAAAAGTTCTCATTGTTGAGTAAATTGTCGTGTAATTTACCGACGGAAAGATAATAGCCAAGATTTTTACCACAGAATATAATATTCTAGTTAACATTTAGCGCCTCCGGCGAAGGAAAAAAAAAGGTCGCGAAATAAAACGTAGAAAGCAGTTTTTTCCCACACCTAGTACATATTATTATCACCAAACAACCAGAGCGCAGCGACCATTCGAGAGTCCGGTCTTGGAATGGTGTTTCAGTTCAATAAAATATAGAGTCAATAGTTTTTTATTACAAAGAATTGCATTTTTTTTGTTTCTTTTTTGTTTTTAATTTGGAAAGAATCCCGAACTGAACTCACCATTGCCGAGGTAAGGTGCCAACGTTTTTACAACTAGTGTCAAACCTTATATTTTAAGGTTATAGTATCGAAGTGCCACATTCGACTCGCTCTGTGAACAGTGAAAACAAGGTACGTGATCCTATTTAACGTTTTGTATTATTCGTTGCTCATAAATTACTACTAAAATATAAACTTTTGATTAATATCCATATACCACGTATCTTGTGACATATAGACGCGAGCCGAAAGTGTACCTTCCTTGTAAATTATAATTGAAACTTATTGTTATTGCATACACTGTAAAATTACTACAAAATGCCTAAAGAAGATAACTTGTACATGGAAGACACTTCTGCAGAAGGTTCTATACCAGAAGAAACACAACCAGAGACGGAGTTATACAAGGTATCTGTCAAACCAACACCGTTCTGGAGAGATAGGTGCAAGCTTTGGATATTTCACTTAGAATCGCAGTTTAAATTAGCTCGTATTAAGGACGACGAAACAAAATACTACATAGTAGTAAGCCAGCTTGACAGAGAAGCCTTAGATGCAGTATCTGACATCGTTACAGACCCTCCGAGCAAAGATAAATATAGTGTGCTAAAAGAAACATTAATCAAACGTTTCACCGAATCGGAACATGCCAGGTTAACTAAACTATTGTCTAATTTACAGCTTGGCGACAGAAGTCCTACAACACTGCTGAGACAAATGACAGAGCTAGCCGGTCAAAAGCTAGCTGATTCGGACATTTTAAAAACTTTGTGGTTACAGCAACTTCCAGGCAATGTGCAAGCAGTATTAGCAGGTTGCGACAACACCTCAGTGCAAAAAATGGCAGAGACGGCGGACAAAATAATGGAAGTCTACCAACCGCAAACAGTGATGGCGTTCGACTCACGCCAATCAAGACGCCAATATGAATCGAAAGACAGCTTGGAAAACATGATCTCGAAGTTGGTGGAGAAAGTCGAAAAATTGGAGACAGAGGTAAGACAATTCCGATCTCGTTCTCGTTCCAGATCAAACAACAGACCTTTCAGAGGCAGAAGCAACAGCCAAAGACGACCAAACACCGAAGTAAATGCAGAAGGACTGTGTTATTGGCATCAGAGGTTTGGCGATAAGGCATATAAATGCAGGGAGACGTGCGTGAAATATAACAAAACCCAGGAAAACTAACTGCCCTCCATTGTGACGCAGCAGCGATGGAGAGATCTACAGGTACAAGGCTGCATATCTACGACAAGGTAAATCACTTAAATTATTTGATTGACTCCGGAGCAGAAGTATCAGTTATACCAGTTAATAGAAAGTTTGTAAATACAAAAAGCAAAGATCCAACAACATGTTTATATGGCGCTAATGGCTCAATTATCAATACATTGGGTACCAAAACAATAAATGTCTCATTAAACTTAAGAAGGAATTTTCCTTGGACATTCATTATAGCGGAAGTAGAGAAACCAATCTTGGGTGCCGACTTCCTAAAACGATATGCTCTTGTTGTAGATTTACACAATAAACAATTAATAGATACTATTACAGGCTTAAGTAGCACAGGCAGAACTTATAAAATTGGATCAATGTCCATTAGCACAATCGATACAAATAATGAATATCTGTCGTTATTAGAGAAGTATAAAGAAATCACCCAACCCATGAAAAGTACCGACCCAATTAAACATAATGTCACTCATCACATTGTCACCTATGGTCCACCTATTAAGAGCAAACCTAGGAGATTAAGTCCAGAACAGTATGAGGCAGCGCGAAAAGAATTTCAACTCATGTGTGAGCAGGGCATTTGCAGGCCATCAAAAAGTCCTTGGGCTTCCCCGCTTCATATGGTACGGAAAGCCGATGGCTCATGGCGTCCCTGTGGAGACTACAGACGTCTCAATGCTGTCACTAAACAAGACGCATACCCTATACCACAATTATCGGATTTCAGTCATCACTTAGCCAACTCACGAGTCTTTTCCACAATAGATTTAGTTCGGGCTTACAACCAAATACCAGTAGAGCCCGGCGACGTTGAAAAAACGGCGATCATCTGCCCTCTGGGACTCTTTGAGTTCACAAAGCTTAGTTTTGGCTTATGTGGAGCCGCACAGAGCTTTCAAAGGATCATTAATGAGATCCTAGGAGACCTCCCGTTCACCTTTGCTTACATTGACGACATATTAGTAGCGTCAAGAGACGTTGAGGAACATAAAAATCATCTTATAATACTTTTTGAAAAATTACAGGAGTATGGTCTGAAACTCAACATGAAGAAGTGTGTCTTTGGGAAACCAGAAGTCAAGTTCCTGGGTTACATGGTGAACAAGGATGGCATCAGACCAATACCGGAGAAGGTAGAAACCATAAGAGATTTTCCACTCCCTAGGACAGTCAAAGAGTTACGACGTTACCTAGGTATGTTAAACTTTTATCGAAAATTTTTACCTAGAGCAGCTGAGATTCAAAAACCATTATTTGAAATCACTGCTTGTCCAAAGAAGGATGACAAAAAACTTATACAATGGACAGAAGCTTCCACAGCTGCATTTGAAGCAAGCAAAGAACAATTGGCTAAGACTACATTACTCACCCACCACCATAAGAACGGGAAACTTATCCTTAGAGTGGATGCGAGTGATACCGCCATAGGGGGAGTTTTACAACAGGTAGTCGAAGAGGATTCCCCAGATGAGTTACCCCTAGCTTTTTTCTCAAGAAAATTATCAAAAGCCCAACTTAACTATAGTACATATGATAGAGAACTTACTGCTATTCATGACAGTTTAAAATATTTCAGGGAGTATATAGAAGGAAGACCCTTAACTATCTATACTGATCATAAGCCTATTACATTCGCTTTCACCAAGAAGGCAGACACTGCTTCACCTAGACAGAGACGTCAATTAGATTTTATTTCTCAATTCACTACGAATATAATACATACGAAGGGAGAGGATAATGTCGTAGCTGATACACTATCAAGAATCGAGGTAATATACGATAGAGTGAATATAGATTTTAAAGATATAGCAGAAACACAGAAAACAGATGAAGAACTTCAGTCATTCAAAAAGAATTCCGGATTAAAACTTTTACAAGCGCCTCATGGCGATGAAGGTGTGTTAATATGGTGCGACCATTCCACAGGCGTTTGGCGTCCATACATACCGAGTACATGGAGAGAGAAAGTTATACGATCTATCCATGAAATTAGTCATCCAGGAAGCAAAGCTAGCTACAGAATGTTGAAACAACGCTATGTGTGGCCAGGGATGGAGAAGGATGTCAAGAAGTACGTCCAAAACTGTATATTGTGTCAAAAGACCAAAGTCCACAAGCATACTAAGTGCCCAGTACAATCTATTCCTATTCCATCAAGCAGGTTTGAACATGTCCACTTGGATATAGTCGGACCCATGGCAGAGAGCCAAGGATATAGATATATACTAACCATGATTGATCGTTTCTCTCGTTGGACAGAATATGCTCCAATGAGAGACATAACAGCTGAAACAGTCATAAGGGCATTCATGAGACACTGGATAGCCAGGTTCGGCACACCAGTTCAAGTAACGACTGACAGAGGAAGACAATTTGTCTCACAATTATTCAGCAAATTTACAAGGAACATGGGCATCCATCACATTAAGACTTCGAGTTATCACCCTCAAGGAAACGGGTTAATAGAAAGGCATCATAGAGTAATGAAAGCAGCTCTCAAAGCAGTCGATACTATCAACTGGAGTGACGCTTTACCCTACGTAAGTTTAGGATTAAGAGCAAGTTACAGGGAAGAATTGAAGGCATCACCTGCAGAATTAGTTTACGGAACTACGCTGCGGTTACCAGGAGGATTCTTCCAAGACAACAAATTAGAAGACCCAGAAGAGCTATTACGACAAATGCACACTGCCATGAAAAAGTTGAGACCTGTACCCACAAAGGTAAAAACAGACCAGAATGTATTTATACACAAAGATCTAAATGACTGCACACATGTTTTCATAAGGACGGATAAACACAAGAAACCTTTAGATACTCCTTATGAAGGTCCGTTCAAGGTCATCAGAAGAGGCACACACGGTTTCACAATTAGTATTAAAGGAGAAGAACAAGTAATCCATTTAAGTAGGTTGAAACCTGCATATGTAAGTGTTACAGATACGCAGCCAGCATGCACACCCAGAAGTCAGCAGAGTGAAGCTACTACTTCAGGGACTAGGAGTGTCAAGACCAACGATGACAGGATGCTGACTAATGACACCAAAAAAGACGACGAGCAGCCAACCGGCATGACCACCAGATCAGGACGGAGAGTCACGTTCAGGGAGAGATGACACCAGAGAAAGAAACATCCTATAGAGGATATTCTTAAGTTATGTATATATGTTATTATTTTTATAATTTTTTTATTTATGCAATCAACCCTTGAATCAGGTATATATGTTCATTATGTTCATATTATCTGGTTAGTTTACAATTTATTATTATTTGTTTAGTTTATAATTTTCAAAATATGTAGAAAAAATGTAAGATCACATAATGCAATTGAATATTTAATTTTTTTTTATATGCTTAGAAAGATTTAATTTGAAAAATCTCATTTTTTTATTATTAAAAAGTTTACTGTACAAACCTAATTTGGAAAGTCAGTATCACTTAATTATTAAATTATTACACTAAAACTTAAATTGTTATTTTGTAAGTATATCTAGGCAATGCTGTTAATGCCTGGAAGATAGTTATATATGTTATTTGAATATTTTTCTTTATCTATTGTTTTATTTTGGTTATGTGAACACCAATAAGCTAAATACAATTGAGTATAGATATTGCATGATTTTGATTATTATATTTTGTTATATTATTTGTGATAGAATATGACTTATGTAAATAAACATACTATCAACAGAAAGAATAGTCTTATAATAAACATTGTTTGTTTTAAGCTTTGGTAAAGTAATTAAAAAGAAGAAAGTAACTTTCTCAGTAAATTTCAAATGCATCCAATATGGAAATTGCACAGAAAATAAACTTTTTTAATTTAATGTGTAAATATGTTTTGGATAAATATAAATGTAAATGAAATTTTTATATAAATGTAATTATGTAAATATATTGTATATTTTTGCAAATATTATTAGTTTTCAATAATTTAAACAATACTTTGGAGTTGCATTGGCAAAATATAATATAAACTTTTGGTGATGTTGCAATGGAGCCAATGTAAAATAGTATAAAGTAGAGATGTAATATATGGATGTCATTGCAATGCACATTAGAGTCATTGGGATGTATTGGCTGATAAAGATGAGCATGGTGCTAACTTTGATTTTGCTTTCAGGGTTGGAGCAGACATGTAACAAGGCGTTGGCACCTCAATTCTCAAAACATTCACAATCGAACACATCCAGTCATTAATTCAAGATGTACATTTTTATATTATTTTAAAAAAATTATTTTATCAAATCAGCTCTAGTACCCAGTACTGTATTAGTCTTAGTGAAACGAGAGTACAGGTCATCACAACACCACATTCAAATTAATTAAAAAGAAAAATGTGAACATTTTTCTGAAAGGGGGAGATCTATGTGGAGGTGTGATGCCTCCGTAATAGATCTTGTGACTCCTACATGTAGCAACTTATGGAAAGTTCCATAGTATTGTTGCATGTAGGAAGAATGAGTGAGGAGAGATTGGTTTTGCCAACCAGCGAGCCATTCTCGTTTGGTCGCTCACTCGCGGTGGTTTACTATTTTCGTTGCGTTCTTGTACTCACGCGTTCTAATATTTTATTCAACCAATTAATATACTCATTGAATTTGTAATAGTATAGAACTAAAATTAGAGCATTAAATCGTATTGTGAAACATCAAACTGGTGGAAAAGCCTTTAATTGTAGCCTACTCATTTTCAGGTGAGAGAAATCTAGTAATTAACTTCCTTCTTAGAACTTGTCTTACACAAGTTCACCATATCCTCGCAGTAGGATATAGGTAACACATAAAATCGTTTCAGGACATTATCCAATATTTGACACCAAGTAAACGTAGTGTTTTGTGTTCAAAAACATCTCGTTTTTCTGCGAGGTTGGAGAAAAACGTCACTCTTACGAAATATCCTGAGTTTCCCGCTCATTTGCAAGTTCGTGTGTTTTATATTATTCATTTAGATATATCCTTCAATTGTCATTCATTCTCTCCATATTGTGTGTATATGAAAACAAAGTTTAAAAATAAATAATGATTTTGAAATGAAATACTCAATTTTATTAACTCATCCTATTCCCTATTTCATCATGTATATGAAAATATTAAGTTATGTGGCATTTTAATTATTTTAAGAAGTAAATATAATGTTTTCTGATACTGTGTGAATAATCTCCATACAGTGCCCATACAAATGTTAAATAAAGTGTTTCATACAAAATGGCCACCGTCGATTTCCCTTCCTCACTTTTTGGCTTCGCTGTCATTCATACAAATTACTATATAAACGTTCCATCCCCTACCTATATACATCCATGATTCGAATATAAACTTTAGGAAATTTGTATTCGAAATAGATTTTGATTTTGCCATGTTTTATTTTACTTTTTGCTTATTTTATTTTTGCCGGCAAAAATAAAATCTAACTCGAATACAAATTTCTTTAAACTTAGATTCGAATTGGATTTGGTTTTTGCTGGTTTTATTTTATTTTTGCCGGCAAAAATAAAATCTAATTCGAATGTTAACTTTGCCGCGGTGTCGAAATACTGCTCAAAAATAATTAAACGTGGTGACCAAAAAGTAATTCTACATATGGCAACAATTTCGTGAATATTACAGTGGGGCCTACCATCTCATATAGTGCCTACCGATTTCGTAGGATAGCCTAGTATTCACAGCAATTTTAAAATTTTAAAAGTCCGTCTGTAGAGGGTCGACGCCGGGATCCTCTACAGACGGACGCCCGAAGCTTTTTCGTCTTCTTCTTCTTATGGGTTATACCCGTTATATTCGTATCTCAAGATCCCGCAGCCATGAGATCGCGTCGTCCGACCCTAAACTAAGTGCTTGCAACTTGCAACCCGCCATCGTATGAATATCGGGGACATATGTTCACCACGTGGTCTGTTGTTTGGTCAGCACCACACACACATAACGGAGAGTCTGCGAGTCCCCATTGATGTAGGTGTGATGCTGTGCATCCGACCCCACTCCTTAGTCTGTTCAGCGTGCACCAGAGTTTTCTGGGCAAAGTAGAGCCTGGAAGCTGTACAGTTGGATCTGCAACCAGGTTATGGTTTTTCACCCTTGTCGTTGCCCACAGATCTCGCCATTTGTCATCAGTTGGTTGTCTATCGCTTGCAGCTGTAATCCAATATGGATGCCGCGATTTTAGTCGATATTTAGGTGGATGTTCTATATCTATATGTATAAGGAGATCTGGATTATTAATGATTTTCTGGTGTTCTCTGTATAGTGCTTCTTCACGCCTGAGATGTGCGGGCGGTATATTGGAGAGCACTGGGAGCCAAGGTAGAGGAGTTGGTTTGAGAGTACCACTGATAATTCTCAGCTTCATTTAGTTGGGTGTCTATGAGTTTTGTATGTGCACTTTTTAGCCACACTGGTGAACAATACTCTGCGGCTGAGTAAACCAAACCGATTCCCGCAGTTTTCAATGTTCGGTCATCACATCCCCACGTAGTTCCGGCGAGTTTATATAGCACATTAAGTCCACTCTTTACTTTTTGCTGGAGGGTTTCAAGATGAGCCTTGTATGTTAGTGCTCTGTCCAGTGTAACACCTAGATAACGAGGGTGTGCTTCATTATGTATTCTGCTTCCTCCAAAGTAGACATCAACTTCTTTTCTCGCCTGTGCATTGTGGAGATGGAAAGATGTAACGGTTGTTTTGTTTGGGTTTGGCTTAAGTTTCCATTTTTTGAAGTATTCTTCCATAACGAGAAGGTCGCTGTTTAAGATTTCTGCGGCTTTTTCATCAGATTTTTCTTGTGACGCAATAGCTATATCATCTGCATATGTGAACATTCTGGATTGGATTTGCGGTATATCTGATGTATAGATGTTAAAGAGTAAAGGAGCCAGTACAGATCCCTGTGGGAGTCCATTCTTGGGATAGAAAGTACGGCTGATATCCTTATCAATATGTACGCGAAAAGACCTATTTTTTAGCATGTTTTCTACCAGTTTTGTAGTGAATGGACATTGGTAGAGGTTGTGAAGCTTATTAATAAGTCCTTTTTGCCAGACAGTATCATATGCAGCTGATAGATCTAAGAGCGTCACAACTGTCTTTTTTCCCTTCTGGAAGCCTCCTTCAATGTGTGTTGTTAAGGCTAATACTTGGTCACTACAGCTACGTCCAGGTCTAAATCCTGCTTGTTCTTTTGGTAGTTTAGGATCTACAATAGCTGATATTCTGCTAAGAAGTACTCGTTCAAGCAGTTTGTATGTTGTACTGAGAAGTGAGATGGGTCGGTAGCTTTTTGGATCATTTGGGGATTTGTTTGGTTTGAGTATGGCTGAGATCTTAGCTTCTTTCCATGCTTTGGGGACACGTCCCTTAGCCATGCAATCCGTAAATAAATTTGCAAGCCATTGTCTAACTTTTAGCCCCGTATTCTTTAGGAATTCTGGTAAAATTTCATCTTTACCCGCAGCTTTTCCAGATTTTGTATTTTTTAACTAATGATATCGGGTTGATTTTTCCAGGGTAGTATTTGGTTTCTTTGCCCATCAGTTTACTGAAGCGGTTGAATTTGTTATCTGCTTCGGGCGTTTGATCAACTTTACTGTTGTTCATAATGACTCGACCGACATCATTTGCGGAGATTTTGGCGGGGGTATTTCCCCGAGGTGTACTTCGTGATTACACACGGAATAATCCAAGCACAACTTAATTAGCAAAGAGCGCCCTTGGGGTGGATTTTTTTCACAAAACGGTGCTTTACAAATCATCCAAATAATAAATCTATGATTTCTACCCTTATAGTAGCTCCGAAACGAGTAATCCACCGTTTATGTATACATATATATATTAAGATGCATTTGGGTTTTGTTATAAACCCAAATACACCTTTCTCAGTAAGCTACTAAAAGCTTGTGTCGTGAAAGGGGAGTTTGCCGGCACCTGGAATCGAACCACTTTTTCACGAGGCCGAGACTCTACCCCCAGGCTACCGACGAACTATATATGAATCTATTTTTTTTACAATTTCTCTGAAATAACCCCAATCGTAGACTATTATTCTTATGCAATTTTAAATACCCAAAATTTCTGCATAAAGATGCCATGCATTATTGCTCAGTATTTCTTATTATGGGTGTACTAGCAGTTGTGCCCCACATTTTATGTTCAACCTGATAGCAACACAAAGATGTACAAAATCATGTAACTGTAAGCAATAATTTTTTCACATTCTAATTCAATAAATCTAGAAATATAGTCGCAAGTTTTGTCACTTTTAAAAATGGCTGCTGGCGTCATGCTTAGCCTGATTTGAATTTGAGAAACCGGAAAGACGCTTTAACAAAAATGACAATTGATTGTCAAATCAGACCTGTCAAATTTCTCAACCGGAAACAGTGCATTTTGCCGGTTACGAAGTTGGTAGCCGGTGCCGGCTACGGAGCCACTCTCTAATTACATTGTCCGTAATTACATAGAAAAAAGAAAGAAATTATAAAATTTATCTATGGTGAACTTTTCCATAGAGAAATTGTAAAATATGTTTATGGTTAACTATTACACCCTTTTTTTAATAAAAGTCGGTATAAGTATCCGATACTTTTTTGAAAGAGGTATTTGAGAAAAAACTAAAAGAAAACCGAGGAGTTTTGAAACATTTCAAATTCCTATACCATTTTGAAAATTTAGCGACGAGGGGGGGGGGGTAGAAGTTTTAAGGTGAAGTTAAGTTATCAAATATTCCATATTTGGAGTATATTGTTGTGCGGCCGGGCTCACATTACGACTGCCAATCAGTGTGACCAGATTTTATTTTCAAAAACTACTAAATGGGGAAGTCAAAAACTACTAAATTCTTAAAATGATATAGGAATTTGAAGTATTTCAAGAACTCCTCGGTTTTGTTAAACAATATTATTTTAACATAGTACCTTTTTACCGGGTATTTGTACCAACTGTTGTTACTTTTCGGATACTTTCATACCGACAAATGAAAAAAAGTTACTCGCTTAAATTTTTACCCCCCCCCCGTCGCCGAATTTTCAAAATGGTATAGGAATTTGAAGTATTTAAAAAACTCCTCGGTTTTCTTCAACAATATTTTCTCGCAGTACCTTTTTCTGAAATGTATCCCGTATTTGTACCGACAATTATTTTCGATCAGTAAGTATCGGGTACTTTTCCCAAGTACCCGATAATTTGCCGACTAAATACAAAAACTGCCAAAAAACTATTAAAAACTACTAAACATTCTTGCAAATGCCTCAAAAACTACCAAAAAAGTAGGAAACTACCAAATCTGGGCACGCTGCTGCCAATATTGACAGACGTCAAAACAGCGTGGCTTTGTTTATCTTTACATGAAATTCCTTACGAATAGCTACTGAATTGACAGACGTCAAAGCCATGCCGTTTTGTTTACATAATTTACTGTAAAATACTTCAAGGGCACAACTGTCATTATTATTTTGACAGTGACAGTAATTTCTGTTACTGACGAATAGCCGATGCGAAAAATAATATATGAAAGCTCGGGGCAGCGTTCATACAGTCGTTGAGTGATCATTCGACGACGCTCCGATCGTTCACGAAGCCGGAGCGAGTCACCCGACGACTCGCACTGTCGCGTTATAATAATAATCTTTATTGTGCAGAATATGATAGCTCAGATCGAGTGGTCAGAATTGCAGCAGATGAACACATGACAGAAAACAGACCCCCAGGAAGACCACCTAAACGCTGGAGGGACAGTTGGACATCCACCTCCCAGGACCAGGCTCCGAGAACCACAGGACATAGTCCTAACTGAAGCAAAAGAAGAAGAAGAAGAATATGATAACAGGAATTATATACAACATGCATGAAAAAATCTGTACAACGGGCGAGTTTATCGCAGAGTTGCGATATCTTCCAACTAACCCAAGATTTACAACTAGCTAACGCGTTCAGGCATGTCGTCGGGTGACAACCGAACAACCAAAATCATAGCAGGGTGATTATCGCTCTGACAGTTACCTTGACGTTTGAGTGATGGTGGTTGTCAAAACAATTGCGAACCCAGGTAGCACAGATAGCTATATAACTAGGTACTCACTTTTAGACCTATTTGAAACTCTTTGCGTATTAAGACTCTTTTAAAGGTACACTGGTGATCATACAGCTGCATAATAGACCATTAAAGGATGACGTCACAGAAAAATCATTGAGGGGCATCAGGCATCCCAACACAACAGACGATTACGGTGTAATATTAGGTGGAACGCCTAAAGAATACCTAATAATCAAAAAAACTGTCAGTGTCGATTTTGTTATTATTTTGTCGTCTGACTTTCTTTTTTTTCTCTTATAGCATAACATCCTACAAGGATGATTTGCGCAATCTGACTGTTTGCCCCCCAAGCAAAAGCAAATCCATAGACAAGACCACGTGACCTTTAATGGTCTATAGCTGTCAGTGATACTTAAACAGGTTAGGCTGTTTAAGAGCTGCATTAAGGCTGATTAAGACCGACAAAAATGACTCTATTCAGCTTTCAACATTTTCTAATGCCTTAATCGTAATAAGGACTGTTTGGTTAATAAAATTACGCCAAATGCTGTATAAGAAGGTATTTGTGAACTCCTATTACACTGACTTATTAAGGGGGCAGGTGTGAACTATTATGAAGTGAATAGCTGTATAATAAATGATATGTGGCCCGTATTACAGCTTATAGCTGCATGCAGTTTACATGTGTAATTTTATTCAGTTTTTTGTTGATTAACAGTACATGATTAAGAGAGTGAACTATTAAACAGCCTTTTGCAGAATATAAGAGTTTTAACTATTCACGTCGCTGTTTAACATGAATCCACCATTTTATTTTATAACCCATAAATATTCTGATTTATTTCTCAACTTTTATGATGTTTTGTGTATGAATTAAGAATTAATTGCATTGGTTTTTACTTCCTAATATCATAATAATAATTTTGATCTTATAATTCTTTTCAAAGCACTAAAAATTATTTTGTCAAGTTTTCATCACAGCTTATTTAAATCACAAAACTAATTAAAAACAGAATATTTTCGTGGCGCAATAAAATGTTCTTAGATAATATATATGTATAATATCAGTAAAATTACGTTCTCATTAATTTTTCTTTTATTAATATGTAAAACAACGTACTTATACCAGGTAATATAAAAATATTATCCACCATTTATATTTTATACTTAATCAAATTCACTCCACGAAGCATAAAGTGTTTGCAATAAATTGGCAGCTAGGGGTTGCTTAAATAATATGTTTACTTGATTTTACACATATCACAAACAGCTTTTCCCGGATTAAAATATGAATTAGAGCGTACATGTGACATATTTTCTGAAAAAAGAGTAAATTGTGATCTCTTAGTCAGTCGATATTCAGCGCATAGTACTGTCGTTACCCTTTACAACACTGTTATATTGCTGCTACACAGATCTTAAGCAACTTTGTGAACTTAAGGCTGAATAATTTGTACCCATTTAAGAGCTATAAGAGCTGTATACGGCCCTATACAGCCCTTATGCAGCTTTTTTGTTCAGCTTTGAGCGTAATGGGAATCCGTTATTCGGCTGATAAGCAGCTTCTTTGTGCTACCAGGGGGCCTGAGTCAATAACACACTTTCACGTCACGTTCCCGCTCCGTTAACGTTCGAGTATAGACGAAATTGCAAGCAAGTGTCAATTAAGATACACAATAGTTCCGAAAATTAACACTTTGGCACAACATCGTCTGCACCCGAACGCTAATGTGGTGTTCTCACTTTGGCGAATATCGCCAGGCTCCAAAATATCGCCAGCCATTTGAACCGTGTGAACAAAATGACAGCTAGTCTGAAACGATAAAAAACCAATAGAAACGATATCGTCTCGAGTTGACCACCTTCCAACTTTTCGGCCGATTGAATGATTCGCGCATGCGCAGATGTGCGCGGCGTTCGTATCTATGGTAAAGACTTTATAACCTATAAATTTTACAATGTTTCCCGATTCGTGACAGCTGTTATCTTTGTTGTTGGTTTGTGGCATTTGTTTCCTTAATTAAAAGGCGCCTTATAACCTCTACTATATGTAACATTTTCGACTAAAAATAAACATTTCGCGATCTCCATCTCGACGCCATTTTGAAAACAGTGTCAAAATCAAAGCGCATCTGACAGATTGTTTCTATATTGGTGGACTGTGTGAACAGGTGTGACGATCAATGGATGTCCGGCGAATTTTGTTTTTTCGCCTGGCGATATATTTTGAAATTCGCCTGGCGATATTCGCCAAATGTGAACACCCCATAACGGAGCGGCAACGTGACGCGAAAGTGTGTTATTGACTCAGGCCTCAGGGGAAGTTAATCGTAATTATGGTGTATTCTTGTCGTATACAATTTTTCAAAATAGAAAATCATATTTTTTTAGTTCAAGAAGTGAAATGGGAGAGAAATTAAAATAGTGCAGATTTTTCAGATCGCGAATGAATCTTACGAAAATGGCGTCATGACAATGACATTTGGATCATAAAAACGCTCAAAGTTGTTCACGATATCCGGGATGACATTCGTCACTCACTGCAACTTCATTGTCGCTCGGTCACTCGACGTCAAGCGATATTTTAATTATGCTATCATGAACCTAGCCCCGTATTTCTTTTCTTGCCAGTGTCCTCGAACCTACCGATTTTTCGGTATTTATACCGAAATGGGCCGCGTCCTACCGAAATGCCCTAGAAATCTACCGATTTTTACTATTTGTCGGCTGGTAAGTATAATCGGTAAATAAGTACCGGGTATTCAGTAAAAGTACCGGATACTTATGGAGATTCGAGCAAATATTCTTTTAGAAAACCGAGGAGTTTTTGAAATATTCTAAATACTTATACCATTTTGAAAATTTGGCGACGGGGGGTAGAAATTTTCGTGAAAAGAAAAGTATCCGATATTGACCATCGTCGGTACAAATACCCGGTACATTGTAGAAAAAGATACTATACTATACCCTCACGCCGTGTCCCAAGTGGGGTAGGCAAAGAGAACGGAACGCCAAACAGATCTATCTTTACACACTTCCTTCGCTTCCTCCACGTTCATACAGTTTCTCATACACGCACGTCGGTTCCTTTTACTCAACACGCGGCCGTCCTTGAGAATTTGATCCACGTGATCAAGCCACGTGGTTCTCGGACGCCCGCGTTTCCTCACACCCTTTCTTTCAGATAAATATATCCTCTTTGTCATTCCTACCTCGTTCATTCGTTCAACATGCCCAAACCACCGCAGTTTATTCACGCGCATTCTGTCCACAACACTCTTCTTGCATCCGCTCATTCGTCACTCTATCACGCAGCGTTTTACCAACCATTCTTCTCAACGATCGCATCTCTACTGCATTTATTCCACTTTCGTCCTTCTTCAACCACGTTCATGTCTCGCTTGCACACGTAAGTGACGGTACCAGAATGGTATTGTGCACCAGCATTTTAGCCATGTTCGACACATTGCCATTGCTGACAATGGGTCTAAGTGCACCGTTTACTCTAGCACGGGCCACTTTCCTTCTTTCAATGTCCCTATCGCATCTTCCATCCCTCGCAAACATACTTCGTAGAAAAAGGTACTGCGAGAAAATATTGTTTAAGAAAACCGAGGAGTTTTTGAAATATTCCAAATTCCTATACCATTTTGAAAATTCGGCGACGTGGGGGTAGAAATTTTCGTGAAAAGAAAAGTATCCGATATTGACCATTGTCGGTACAAATATCCCATATACCGATTTAGGGTACAAAATATACCTTTTATACCAATTTTAGCGGCTAGTTCTACCGATATTGGACAATCTCGTTCGAGAACACTGTTTCTTATGCTCATTCTTGCGTTTTTGCTGCTGTCAAATTTCGTCGGGCGAGTTGTTGCTCGTTGTTATATTTTTTCAACTAGAATCTGTTTTATGAGTGAATTAGCGAGTTAATTGGCAGTTGCAGCATATGTTTTCATTAAAATGTCAGATCAGATTGAAGATATACCAATGTATGCCGAGCAGTGGACTAATGTAACAGGTGAAAATGTATATGTTCAGCCAAACAGAAATATCCCATCCGCTAATAAACCAAACGTTTTACAACACCATCAGTACTTATTGTCGCGCCAGCCCCATCACCCCAATACATACTCTAGTGGTGCACAATACTCCAACTCTGATACAAATTCTATGGAAGGCGCAGCTACACACACTGGAAATGGAAACGCGTTTGGTACAGGTGCATATGACAGGGGCAATCCTAACTTCAGTATGAATTACAATCCTGTGGATTTAAATAATGTTCTTGGTATAAATGCAGAACTGTATAAAGATCAGTACAATGCAATGAATATGAATGACTATGAAATGTTCGGTCATGATATGGACCAATTCAACCAGCAACATTATGCGATGATGTTTAACACCATGAAGCACATGCCACCTAATCAATGTAATGTTGATGATGGTATGAGTTATATTCCAGAGCACTTGATGCCTGTTCCTGCTTCCCAACGTCCGCACTTACCTTCATCCGCATCAATTGAAGAGTCTGTTCATGCAGCTCCAAAAAGCCAGCTTATCGATAATTTTCTTGTTAATTGGACAAGTAATCCTTCTGGAACATACACTCCGTTTGGCCACTCATATTTAAATGTTCAACCCAATTTATTACTTCAAAAAGAAAATGTAACACCTAACACTAGATCCAATAATTCTCAAATATCGGAGATGTGTATATCCACATCTATGGATCCCGATCCAGTCAAACTGAATGAACCATTTCAAAGGAAAGATTCAGACGGCATATCGTTTTCTGATGTTGGTGGTAAGAAAAGGATTGTCGCTGAAGTAAAACCAATGAGACCTTCATATTCTGCAGTTCTGTCTAAGACTCCCAGAACCAATAACACACCTGAAGTCGGCAAGAAGAAAGAAACCAACAAAGAATTTGTCAAAACCTCTAACTCTACTAAAGAGACTGGAAGAAAGCAAGATAAGTTTAAGAATCTATTTATTTCAAATGAGAAACCTTTGTCATCAGATGAGAAATTAAAAAAATCAGAGGCAGAAAAAAGGAATATATTGTATTCACAAGGCAGTGAAACTGGAGAAAATAATGTTGAATTTGGCAACAAGACAAATAAAAATAAAACTAAAAATGAAAACACAGGCGGAAAATATATTTCATTGGATGATCTAATGAATGATGACGATGCCCAATTGCTGGAAGAAAAACCTGGCTATAACAATTGTGATTCCGAGTTTGTGTTTCTTACACAGCCAGAGGAAAAAATATTCTCCAGAAAAAGGAACACCAGAAAGACAGATGGGACAAAAAATAAAAATGTGAACAAGCGTGAAGATACAGATCTGCCTAACAAAGAAGGTGGAGGAGAAGAAGTATTTCAAGATCTCAGCACAGAATCTGATAAACTAAAAAGAAAAAATAGAGAAAGTAAATCTAGTAGCAATGCTCGCAAAATACTCGCAGAGAAAAACAAGAAAAACTCACAAGGCAGAAATAAGAAGCCCAAGAATGGAGGTTACTTGGGGAAAATGCAAAATTTATTTGATCGTTGGATGATTATCATTAAAAATGTTCTTATATGGTTTTACAATCTGCTGTCTGACATTTTTCGTATGAGTGCACAGCTTTCTGTTGACTTGTAAGTAATTTATGTTATTGATATTTTTGTATATTATTATTATTCTCTTTATAAATTTACTTTGCTCATCATTACAGCTTTTGGCCAATGGAATGTGCAAAGAGATACAACTTGTATATAATTACATAATATTTACAATATTTAAAAATAATAAAAACAAATAAACAAACAAAAGATCATCGTAGAATGTTCTTTGAGTCAAAGAAGACAACAGATTCCCTGTAAGACAGATAAAATATGTCACAGTTTTGAGCCAACAAATTAAAAAAGACCATGCCTTGTTGGTCAGAGAATTCATTGCCAAATTTGTTCTTCCATGGGTAGGATAGAACAACAAATGCCCCCGCGATCTATTGAAGGAGTGCTGTACATAAAATGACAACTCTGTCAATATCATCGGATTGTGAATTATTCCATTTACGGGCTGTTTCACCACCTCTGGATAAAGTGCCGGATAGCCAATCCAACACAAATCTAACGGATAAAACGAAAAATGCGTTTTATGACTCCCTGATGGGCTGTTTCACCACCTCTGGATAAAGTTCTAGATAACTATCCTTAGGATTAATTTATCTACAAGATAAACTGAAGCGAGCGTTTCACCACCTACAGATTTCTTACGGATTGTTATCCGCCAGATAGCAGTGGCAACGTTGTAATTTCATGCGTTTGTTGCATGAATGTATGCACGTAGGTAGGAATATATCGTGCGTTGCCTAGGAATATATCTAGGCAACGCAAATGTAAACAAATTTTGACAGTTTAACACTATCTAAGACTTATCCCCCGGATAACTTATCCAGAACTTAATCTATAGGATAGCGCTGTCAGGGAGTCGTGAAACGCATTTTTCTTTTTATCCGTTAGATTTGTGTTGGATTGGCTGTCCGGCACTTTATCCAGAGGTGGTGAAACAGCCCGTGACAGCGCTATCCTATAGATAAAGGTCTAGATAAGTCATCCAGTGGATAAGTCTTAGATAGTGTTAAACTGTCAAAATTTGTTTACATGTGCGTTGCCTAGATATATTCCTAGGCAACGCACGATATATTCCTACCTACGTGCATACATAGAATAATAAATATACTTAAGTATACACTCATGCAACAAACGCATGAAATTACAACGTTCCCACTGCTATCTGGCGGATAACAATCCGTAAGAAATCTGTAGATGGTGAAACGCTCGCTTCAGTTTATCTTGTAGATAAATTTATCCTAAGGATAGTTATCTAGAACTTTATCCAGAGGTGGTGAAACAGCCCGTTAATAATTTAAAAAATTATTTATTCCAAAAAAAATTCTCCTCAAGTGTATCATAACCCAAACATCCAGCCACAAACAATGAAGGATACAGAAAGGTCAATATCCATACGTTCGACAATACAGATGTCTTAAAAATTTCTTTTGAACCTTTTCAAGCATTAGAGTATATCTGCTTTCGTGCGGATCCCACATAACTGAATTCGACTCGAGAATACTCCTTACCATGTAATTGTACACAAAGTGGATTAATTTTTAAACCACTTTGAATTCCGCAACACAAATCCTAAAGTTCTAAATGCCTTCTCAGTTACATTGTTAACATGTAGAAAAAATTAAAGCTGTAGTTTGTTACCCCAAGGTCTTATGTCTCCTATATTCATAGTAGTATACTACCAGCCATATGATAATCAAACATAATCTTTTTATGATTTCTCATGTAGGACATTGTATTGCTGTATGAATTTCATTCAAGTAAAGAGGTGCAAAATGTTGAATGTAATCTAAGTGCACATTTAAGTAGGTAGTTATTATGGCTGAAAATTACATCCACAAAAATAAATAAAAATTTAATTTAAAAAAAACTCCAAATCCATACAATTAATTATGAGAATAATTTTTGATTAGCCTGACGATGAAAGAGGAAGCTCTGAGAGCCAGTTTGTAAATAGAATAAAGTTAGGTAGTTGTAAATAGAATAAAGTCGTTGCATATTCAAAAAGGGACATGCAAATTCATAAATGATTTGACATTTCTAGAATAAACTGCTTATAATGACATAACAATTTTATAAAGTGATTCTTAGTATCAAATATTAAAATTCAATACTTAAAGAATAATATCACATGCCAATAAAAATTCCAAACTACAATTTTAATGCCAATGAATAGTTTTAAAAGAGTATGCCCGAATAAAAATGAGCGCACATGTCTCTTTTTGAATATGCAACGACGATAAGGTGTTTTCATTGTAGTTTTTTATTTTCAACAACTGTTGTCCCAAGGGTATTTATACAGATATAGGTATGTTATTATAAATATTTATATATATTTTGCAGTGCCTCTGTGTCATGTACAACTACTTATAACTGGGCTTCAGATATTTTCATTTCAATAAAGGATAAGGCCACCAGTCCACAATGGTTAAAAGATTTTGTAGGCTATATTGACAAGAAAATGGGACACACATGGGTTGGATTCTGGAGAAATATGAAGTTTTTAAATTTTCGTAAGTTTCAAATATCAAGCATTTTTATTTTCAACTTAACGAGTGAGGCGTGCATATAATTAAAGAAGCATGAAAGTGTAATGGATGCTATGGAGATGTGTTTTTGAAGAATGTTTGCAGAGAAATCAAGAGTGAGGTGAGAATATTGCTGTAATTTATATTATATTATATGCGTTAGTCGGAAGATTTTGCTTCTGTGATAAATTTGCCTGTTGCACAATATAATTGACATATAGCACATTATTTTATAACTTTGTAATTATCTATGTTCCTTATTGTGCAATAAAGTTTATTATTATTATATGCCTGTTGGTACACTCTGATGTAAATATATAAGGAAAACAAGCAAAAACTAAACTGAAGAAGGAAATATATAATATGAGATTATCCAATAATCATATGATTTTTCCACGTGTACAAAATTATGATGTCCCCAAGCAAGAGAAATGGGTAAATATGCATAAGGAGCTATATAAATGTAGAGAAGCGAAAGTAATTTACAAGGATACGTGAAATTGACTTTCAGACCTCTCTGTCTACCCCACAAGGCATGGTAGAGGAATAAAAAATAGATTGCATTATTTTTATTATATGTTTATTTGCCTTGATTGTGTTGCAGTGAAATTTGATGATGACAAAAACACGCAGAAACAGAGCAATACAAATATTCCTCTACCTGCAACAGGAGATGAAGCAATGAAAAGATTATTAGCATGTAAAGGAAAAGATCCCTACAGGTGTACATACAATTCATTCATTTATATTCTTTCCTGTAACTTTTAAAAATACATATAAAATATTTCATTGTTAATTTAAGTTTTTGTGTAACGTAATGTAATAATAATTATTACTTATCAAAAGTTCAAACTAAAAAAAATTTTTTAGATGTTTTGTTATTGTATGTTTACAAATTATTTATTTTATTAATATAGGGTTCGTCGGTAGCCTGGAGGTAGAGTCTCGGCCTCATGAACATGGGGTCCGTGATTCGATACCAGGTGCCGGCAGGCTCCCCTTTCACGACACAAGCTTTTAGTAGCTTACTGTGAAAGATGTATAAGGTTGTATTTGGGTTTATAACAAAAACCCAGATATATCTTTAAAAAAAATTTTTTTTTTTTATTAACATACTTATATATAGCAAGTGTTTTTTTGTTATTCGTCTATATATAGGAGATTCTATAGTTTCTTATTGTAGTGTATATTACAAATTTAGCAGTAAGTAGAAGACAGTAAAAATATTTATTAGAAATTTCAATGGCATTCTGTTGTGTAGTATTTTAGGTGTTGGTGCACAGTGTTCCGATGAAGATATAAAACGGTATTACAGACGACAAGCATTTCTTGTACATCCAGATAAGAACCAACAACCTGGTGCAGAAGAAGCCTTCAAAATATTGCAGCATGCTTTCGATCTCATTGGTGTTCCTGTAAGTGTATTATGTATTGTCGTGCAATCTTTTCTTTGTTTACAGAATTAAAATTAAAATTGTTATAATATCCTAAATTGTAGACACGACGTGAAGCATATGATCGCAAGTTAGTAGAGTCGGCTCAGATGGAAGCTGCCCTATCTGAAGTGGCTGAGCTTCTTGCACAGTTACAAGATAAAGTGAAACACGCTGCGGGCACCATTCGCTGTACCAACTGCTGCAGGCGTCATGTCAGAACCATTACATCGAGGCCTGCCTATGCTGCAAGGTACTGTCAGCAGTGTAAGATCAGACATGCTGCTAAGGAGGTAAGTAATTTTTTAGTACCATTTCGCACTTTACTTGTAATCCTCCTTTTCTCTATTTTTTAAACATGGTGTTTTGTATATAATTACAGGGTGATATCTGGGCTGAATCTCAGCTCTGGGGCTTAGTATGGAAATATTATGCTTGTATGGACGGCGCTGTTTATCAAATCACCCAGTGGGCATCTTGTCAGGTTAGTATTTAGTATTATCTACTATGTAGTTACAATATGATATTGTATCAATGATTTGTTATTATATGAATAAATATATTTCAGAAAAAGAATCTGAAGCATTTAGTAGCCAACACTCACCACGTACAGTATAGAATAGTTCTGGGTAACAACAGATCTCCTCCTAATACATCTGCAGCCAAGCAGAACTTCAACAGGTTTGTCACAATTAATACTTTTTTGCACCTATATAACAGATCAACATCTTAGTAAATTAAATCAATAATTGATGTTTCAGTAGTTCTCATGATGCTAATCTGGAAGACTTTTTGAACAACCTTTATACAAAGACAGGTCAAAATCCAGGAGAAACCAGAAATGTTAGTACAGCAAACTCAAGCGGAGAAGCAAATAAAAACAGGCGTAAAACTAAAAAGTGCAAGTCATAAATAGATATTTGTAAACTATTTATTTTAAGTATAACAATGGCTATATCTTCAAAATAAATTGAACCGTTTTAGTGCTGAAGAATTTTTCATACATTGTAAATTCTTGAATTAAGTGTATATGTGTCATAAATTGTATCTATTTTCACAAATAATGAGAGATTGTCATAACGCCAAACAAACTTATACAAATACATAAACAATAATATTTAACAATTCAAAAGCGTGACAATTAAAAAATTAGGCCAAAAGGCGGACTTGTTGCTGGGCAACGTATTCCAGTCAACCCTAAAACATCAGCAATCTATAAACCTCTGATAAGCCCTGAAATTCTGAGGACATAGTAGCACTCTCCCAAAGCAAACGGGTTTGGATGTGCTATCATTTATTTCCCCTAGCATAAGATCTCTCGCATCCATCACCAGACATATCATGGATTATCTACTATGATGTGTTTGCGGGATTTTATATGCTTAGGTATAAATATTATGCAGTTATTCCTGTCAACTGCTGAACATAAACCTCCTTCATGTCTCCAAACATCTCTGTCCTGAGCTTCCTGCAACCAGTCACCAGCGATTATTCTAATGTCGTGGGACCATCATGTGAGAGGTCTTCCATCACTCCTTTTATCTTCACAAGGTCTTCACTCCACTACCCTTTTTGTCCATCTTTAATCTTTTGAGTCTAGCAACACGCCCTGCCCATGACCACTTTAAGCTTGCCACTCTTGCCGACAACAGTTGTAACTCCCGATCTTCTACACAATCTCAGTGTTTAAAATGCGATCAGAGTTTTATTTTATTTTAAATATTATTGAAGGGTTCAAATGTTAGTTAAGCGTCCACTGTTTTATATATGCTTAATTCAAACTGCCTCAAGGGTCAATCTATCGACGTTCAGCACTAAAATGGTTATTAATTTACTTATATTTTTCGTCATGCTAAGAATGTAATAATCGTTGACAGTGCATCTATCTAATATTGTTCAGTATCTGATCACCACTGGTTACTGTATTAGCAAACTAAATCATGAGTCAAATCTTAATTGATATGCATACACAATTAATATAGGTTAAATTAAATAATCTGCTGTTAGTAATAATACAAAGACTTAGTTGTGTTTTATTTCACAATGTGTTCCTGTCATTGTGTTAGGTTGTAAGAAAAAGTGAGGCTTAATTAATAAAAGTTTTGAATCCTGTAGAGAGAGAGATTAATCCATTATTTAATATATACTGCTTACCATTATTTGGCACATTGCATTAATATTACTTCTTGCTCCACTCTGTCTGTTTCACTTATATTTTTATAGTACAAATTTAATTGTTTAGTGTTTTAGTAATTGACTACTGTATAAAATATGTTTACCTCTTCTATTAGGTATTACCTGCCAAGCCTTTAGATTACAGTGTCTGCAATAATATGATATACAATTTACATGATTATATTATAATGTAAAGGACCTGTAGTTGATTGAGAAAAATTACGTAGATATCTTATTAACTGATCTTTATGAATTACAAATCCATCAACATTTGTAGAAAACACAATTGATTTTAGTCTTACTTATATTTAATTAAATAGTGACCTGGTTGTTGTTATAAAGTTATTGACAACGACTTTATAAGTCGAAACCAGCAGGGTCACTCTCGACAGTCTAAATACGATCTTTATCTGGTCTCGATCTTAATCATACAACGCGCTAAGGGACTGGTAAAAAATATCGCGATATTGGTATGCATGTATATTTGACTAATAGTCACTTTGTGCGTATGATTAAGATCACATTTAGATTTTGTTGAGAGTAACCCTCCTCGTCAGTATTCAATTTAATATTAAGTAAAACTAAAACCAATTGTGTTTTTTTAATAATAATGAGTCAAATTTTGATATCTCAAACTTTTTCTTATAGGGAATTTTATCTTTATGGAAGCAACAGTAAATATTATCATCTTTTCAATTGTTAGGATGGTATTGGTTGTAAAATTTTAGCTGAAGGATCTCTGGACTTTTGTAAATTCATGTGAACTATCATACTTGGGAGTAATCACAGTGACCAACATAAATTTATGTGGAATGCAAATTTGCAAATGGATAGTTTATTTAAGAATTATTCTGTAAAATTGTGAATTATTTTCTTTCTTTAATAATTATGTGTGATGAAAGATAAGCACACACCTGTGTATATAAATGTTAAAGCTTGAAATTATGTGATTATTTATTGTATTGTCCGATGAATACTCATGTGTTCCTGAGATTTTCACTAAGTTTTCAGTATAAAATGAAGTTAAATTGTATCCATTAATAAATGCATAAAGTGATTTCACATTGTTGTTTTTTATAAATAATTGATAGAGAACGTACATCACATGCCATCCACTAAGCACTAAGGTTATTATGGAGTAAAACATTCCATTTGATATAATTGTCTTTTTACTATGAGAAATACAAGTAGTGTATACAATGTAAATGCCATCAATATGTTTATTCTTGCATATTATCTGTGTGAACTATACATTCATCGTAATTCCATTTTGGAAAAACCCGCTTATATAAACTTAATAAGACAGTGTCCTGGGACTTCAGTTGGCTGTCAAATACACATTTCATGTGGCCATGTGTACCTGTAATGATAGTGAATTAATTATTCAAACCATATTAATTATTTTCAATCCACTTAAACTGCTGAATGTACTGCTGTACTATGTTTGTTTAAATCTTGAAAGCATTGGATAACATCAACTTGAATAACTTCAAATAAGCAAGTTATAATTAATAAAAATAAAATTAACAGGCTAGAATAAAAAATCTGCTTAAAAAAAAGCGATTTTTTTTATCAATATATAGAATTAAATATGTTGAAATTTAAAGCTGGTGCATCAGTGTTAGTAGCTGTGGCCCTGAAGATGCCGCAAGGCGAAAGCGCTCAGTAATTAGTACTTGATCATTTATTGATTAAATACTTACTTATACATGAAAATTTACAGTGTTTTTAATTTTACATTTTAAATATTTTATGATAAAAATTGTGATTGGAAATAGGTTTATATTACCTAATGATTCTTTGATATGACCAGTGCGTCCATATTTAGTTCTTAGTTTGCAAGGCTTGAAGTACAAGACATCATCCCTATTAAAGAACATGAATCTTATGACAGCGGACCTTTTATTAACCTGTAAAATTCAATGAAGTAAAATCAGAAATGGATCAACAGGTGCATCAAATATAACATCATAAGAATCTGTGTGATATTCTTACTTTTAAGGGATGACCCGACAAGATAATCCTCTTTATGATAAGTCTATCAGGATTACAAGACAGCAAACAACCGGTGGCTATCAATTGAGTAGTTGCTCCCTTAACCTAAAATAGTTACATTTTACAAAACTTATTGAAAATATTTAAATATTAATTTATTATTCCTTCTTTACTGTACATTGATCACAATGTATACAATTTTATTGAGAAAAGCATTCAAATTAAACACACTTTATACAGAGGGTGAGTAAATGATTCTATTCTATTCCCTCACTCCGCATCCCAAGTGGAGTAGGCAGAGAGAACAGAATGCCATATGGAACTGTCCTTACATACTTCTTTCGCTTCTTCTACATTCATACAATTTCTCATGTACGCGCGTCGATTTCTCTTACTCAATACACAGCTGTCCTCGAGGATTTGATCTACATGGTCAAGCCATGTAGTTCTCGGATGCCCGCGCTTTCTCACACCTCCTTTTAGACAAGTATATCCTTTTTGTCATTTTTCCTCTTCCACTCGTTCCATATAACCATCTCAATTTATTTACACACATTCTATCCGTAACACTCCTCTTGCACCCACTCATTTTTCTAATATCCTCATTCACTCACTCTTATTACGCAATGTTTTACCAACCATTCTCCTCAACATCTCATCTCCACAGCATTTATTCCACTTCCGTCCCTCTTCAGCCATGTCCACATTTTGCTTGCATGCACAAGTATCGGTACCAGGATGGTATTGTACACTAGCAAGCACCGTTCATTCTAGCACCGGCCACTTTTCTTCTTTCAATAATGAAAAATTTAAAATTTCGTGGGTTTGGAGAGTCCGATTGTTAATTTTTTTGTTTTATTATGTTGATATACATGCCGCTGAAGTATGATAAAATTTTCAACTGTTTTCATTGTTTACCCTATCTATGGCAGCTTTTAAAGTTAAATGTGTTTTTATAAGCTCGACGATTTCTGTTTGTTAAAGAAAAAACAGATCAAAGAATTTGTATCAAATTTTGCGTAAAAAATTAAATAAAGTGACAAAGTGTGTGGAATGTTAACAAAGGCCTGTGATGAGTCTGTTATGACTAAAATAAGGTTCTACGAGTGGTATAAGTTTTTCCAAGGTTTTACGAGTGGTATAAGTTTTTCCAAGGTTTTACGAGTGGTATAAGCGTTTCCAAGAGGGCCGTGAAGATGATGAATACCCCAGCATATCAAAAACTTATGAAAACGTGGAGTAAGTTAAAGAACTGGTTATGAACGATAGCCGAATCACAATTAGAGTCGATAAAGAGTACTGCCTAGAAATTCAACTCTGTTTGGGTGAAGCAATCTAAAAAAATGCCCAGATTTGTGACTAAACAATTCATGGCTTCTGCACTACGATAATGCATTTGCTAACACTTCGTGAATTTTGGGCCAAAAACTATACTGAAACAATGTCCTAGCCTCCATATTCCTCAAATATAGCTCCATGTACCTTTTTCCTAATTCCAAAAACAAAAGAAAATCTTAAAGGGCCGTCGTTTTACAAGCATGGATGGCATTAAAAGTGAATGGCTGAATGAGTTAAGGCTATCCCGAAGATCGAGATTGAGAAGTGTTTCGAGGATTGGAAGAAACTTCGTTATGAAGGCTGCAACATTAATGTAGGTGAATAAATAAACATCTTTTTCAAAAAAAAAAACATTTATTTACTAATCATACAATCGTTAATTGTAAAAAAAAATCAAAATTGACAAAAATTAAAAGAATTACTGTACCTTGTAACAAAGCACTGAAGAAGGGTTAAACTGGATTGGTGCAAAAAATGTTGCCACACACGTCGATGCAGGTTGGAAGAATCTTTCATACTAAAATTGTGAAAAACAGATTCAATAATGAGTAATGTTTATTATACAATTCAAAAATGTAAATAAATGTACCTTATGTTTCTGTCCATTGGTGTGCTGACTGAATATTGGAGAAACAACGTATCTTCTGTATCCGCATTGTATCAAAAGTTTCTCTTTACTTTTTATTGGTTCATCATTGGCACCTGTTCTTCGCAATATTACATTGACCACAGACATCTTGTGCTCATGGGGCAATAATCCAAATACAATTAAAGAACCTTTAGGAGTTATGTTCTTACAATCTGTGTAAGATTCCCAAACAACTTTGGGAACATTTGGAATACAAAGTGTTACGTACCAACCGGGCTGAAAAATTCATAAAACATGTTTGTGATATTATTGTAACATCACGTAAACTTCAAAAAAATATTACAATAATAATCAATAATAATTCAGATGTATTATTAAAGAAATCTGTGCAAGACTTTTG
This sequence comes from Athripsodes cinereus, assembly GCA_947579605.1. NCBI lineage: Eukaryota > Metazoa > Arthropoda > Insecta > Trichoptera > Leptoceridae > Athripsodes > Athripsodes cinereus. The sequence goes on along the minus strand of OX388306.1, from coordinate 25,535,913 downwards.
AACTTCTGATTTTTGATTCATTTTGGAAGTAAACGCTGCACTTACCAATGCACCATCCCGGTCTTCGGTTTCTTTTAAAATTCTTTTCCGAGTGTGATCAAAATTTTTAAATTGGAATATTCTAGCATAGTCCAATGGTAGATTTTCTTTTAGATCCCATGGTGAAGTTCTGAAATATTATTCATGTTACTTTTCTTATTTCTTGCAAATAAAATAGTATAAGTAATGCTGCCTAATTAAATCAAGCCTATGCCAAGACAAACTTCTAAACAATTTTGCAAAAAAGACAAACCATAGTTGTTTTATTACAAGAATAAAAATATGTGTCGATCTGGTATTGAAGTAATGCTCTTGCCTTTTAGTCAAAAGTCCCAGTTTGTATGCCAGCCAAGGTAAAATGACCTTTTTCAAATTGTCCTGGATCTGGATGTTGCGATCTGTGTGAATTTTCTATGCATATTATCTACTACTACACCAGACCAGCTGCAGGCAATCTTCTGTGCCAATAAATAATCAAGACATTCAGGATGGGTGGCAGACTGTTATGTATAAATTATAATCATCTTATTTCCTATTCAGTGATGTATCACAAAACAGCACAACAAAAATGTATCTAGATTATAACTTTACCACTTTCGATAGGTACAACTAGATCAATTAAAGGTAAAAAATTTGTACACAACCTGAATGATTCTAATCCTCTGTATTTGTGGAATCTCTCCCGTGCAGGTACATTGTCTGGAGTGTCAATTTCATCTGGAAACATTTGATCACTACGAGCTGCTTTCAATTTTTCTAACATTTCCATCTCCTCAACGGCATTCATACTTTGATCGTATTTCTCATCAGATACTGCCATTTCAGATTCTGCTACAGATTCATATTCCGCTTTGTCCATCTCTTCTTCTCCTTCAGATAAATCTTCATCGCAAGACATAAATTTGCCATCACTCTGTGAACATCAAATTACATTGAAACATTATAAAAAATATTTTCACTGTGACTATAAATAATGTTAATTTATTGTGCAACATAAATTTAAGAAAGAATGCATGAATATTTGGCTACCAACAAAAATTATGTTAATGATATTCAGTAACAAACCTCATCTCTGCTAACATCAGATACATTATCTTCATCATCAGATTCTCCAATCCACGTTGCTTGGTATTCAGACATTCCTTTTGGAATATTTCGTTTCTGCTGTTTTGTCTTAAAAAAAATATTGATAATAACCTTTCAAATTTGTGAGAAACCACATGGTTACAATTATACATTTATATTGTATCACATAATACTAATTTTACTCTCTGATGGTGACATATATACCTCTTCCTGGGCTTGTTTAATTTCCTCAGCATTGGGCCATGTTTGCTCTGCATTCATAGGATCCAACTCATTTTCATTTTTCAAACTCTCTTGTTTAGATGGGTCACAAACTTCCAATAACTTTATTTCGCATTCATTCATTTGAATATCACGATTTTCACCATACCTAAATAATTCAACAATCTATTATTATAATAAATGGTCAAGTTCTACAGAACAATATTAACTTCGATATTGATTTCTCTAGTCTACCTGATTTTTTCTAGTGGGTGAGGATCCTTCGGTGCATAGATGTGCGACATTTGAAAATCTCCTAAAGACGGGATATGTATAAGTCCATTGACACTAAGGGGTACACCTTTGAGGTAGCCGGAAACTTTAAGAATCCCCATGTCCCCATCTGTGTCAGGTGTGAATTCATAATTATTAGCAAGTAAATACGGTCTCTTCTCTCTGTGATGCAAAAAATTACGTTTCATACTTCCTATTCTTCTTAATAAAGTTAATGCATCAGAAGTTTTATCCAGTTGAAATATTTTTTCTTCGGGAAGCCACTTTGATATTAGTTTTTGTATATTTTGTTTTTCTTGTGTACGTTTCTTGGGATTTAAAGTTTCAATATCCATAACTGCAACTATTGGAGATGGTAATCCTTGTCCAATTGCAGAAGCCAATATTTTTTCTCCCCATTCGTCAATGGGTTCATCGAGAGCAGAAACCAAAAACAATATAGAATCAGCCACTTTTAAAGCATCCAAAGATTCAAATTCATTTTCAACTTCTGGACAAATAAATGAATATCTCTGTTTAAATGCTGACAAACTGAAAATGTAGCAAAAATTTACAATCATCCTATAAAACCTATATAGTATATAAAAAGAAGCCTACATAATATAATAGATTTAGTTACCTCACATGCATGACACCTCCAGCTGAGACAGTCACAATAGCATCGTCGTGACATGTCTTGAACAACTCCATTGCAGACCTGCTGCCAAGTTGAACATTTAATGGGATCACACATGTAAGAAATGGAGGAGTATTGACTCCGCCTAGACCTCTTTTTTTAAATAAAACATCTTCCCTTTTCAGGCGGCGTATTTGTAATGCTTGGTGACGACGTTCTTCTTTGTGTAACAAGAGTCGATTTTTTCTGGTAAAATTTTTTGCATTCACTTTTCCTAGAATTTTTTTATACAAAAAAAGTTTATAATTCAATGAAAAAATATTTTTTTTTATTCCATTCAACATAAATATGAATTAGAAAACAAGGTACTTATTAAGTTTAGGAGAATGCATCAAAACTTCAATTATTTAGAATTATTTTTATGTAGATATGTAGTGTTTTTTTTTAATAACAATCCTTTTCAAATGGACAAAAATATGAATTTTCATATTTTTTGTTTTGAAACACTGCACCCTACCGCCAATCTATAAAAAATGTATTTACTCGTCTCCTGCACTTCAGCAATAATAGGTAAAAGACATGTTTACATGTTTCCCATAAACTTGTATTAATCATCAAAAAATATCAGTAATGTTTCACTGCACTCACAAATAGCTTAACAAAAAAAAATGTGAATTTTCTACTTATATTCATGTAATTATATATTTTTTTACCCAAGTAATGATATTTTAATGAAATGAGTGTCAATAAATGTGCTTTTGCATAAAAAAAAAACACCAGACTAACTCTAACCTAACCTACAAAACAATCAAACCTAAAAATGTATGTACGAGGGTTGCTATTTAAGTTTTGAGATAGACAAGTATAAACAAATATTTATAATCAAAAATGGCTTTATTGTTTTGCAAAATATTCTCCATGAAGATCAATCCACTTTTACATGCGTTTGAACCCATCTCTGAAGCCCTTTTTCCAATTCGATTGAGGTAAATAAAATAAATAAAGCTTTATTGGCATCAATATTTATAATGTGTACATGTTTTTGTTCCAATAAACTACCAAAAGGCGGGCTTATTGCATATGCGATTTCTTCCAGCCAACCTGAGGTACCTCCAGAACCTTAATTTGAACGCATCAACCGCCTCTTCAGGCGTCATAAAACGTTGACCTCACAATTTATTTTTGATCTGTGGGAATAAAAAGAAACATTGAGTGCCAAATCAGGATTGTGCAGCGGATGACCCATCAATTCGATGTTTTAAATGCTTAAAAATGCACTTGTTTGAGCTGATGTGTGAAAGCTTACATTATCGTGGTGGAGAATGATTCGTCTTCTGCAATTGGTTTCCCTTATTTTTCCGAACATTTCTGACAAAAAAATGGTGGTGTACCATTCAGAATTAACCGTTCTACATGATCTAATGGAATGGTAGCGATATGTCTAGTTATTCCGAAAAAACAGACGACCATTTGCTTCGAAGTGCTTTGTGCGCCAACAACTTTTGTTGGATTTGGCTCATCTTGAAAGACCCATACAGGAGATTGTTGTTTAGTTTCGGGTTCATATGCATATATCTATGATTCGTCATCTATCACAATCTTATAAACGTCTTTTGAAGCACTACAATTGAATTTTTTCATCATTTGTTTGCAACAATCGACACGAGCCGTTTTTTGAGCCATTGTCAAACTATGCGGTATTCAACGCGAAAAAATCTTTTTGACGACCAAATGTTCATGCAATATTAAATGTATGCAAGTGGAACTAATGTCTAAGCATACCTCAATCTCACCGTATGTCACGTGATGATCTAGCAAAATCAGTTCACGCACAGCATTGATGTTTTCTGGCACAGCAGCCGATTTTGTTACGAAGTGTGACCACGACTGAATTAAGAAAACCAGCGAAACACGGTGGATTAAGATGGTGCTTCATCATCAAAAGTTGCAGCGAGTTGAACGGCATACTGTTGTTGGTTTAATCCACGTCGAAAGTCATAGAAAATTATCGCACGAAAATGTTCACAATTTAATTCCATTTTTTAACGAAGTAAATTTTTCAAATATGTGTAAACAATAGAAATATCACTCGTATGACAAAACGTTCTGAGTATGTTTACCATAAAATATTTCAAATTTAACGATGACAATGTCAGATTTGCCATATTCATACTTGTTTTGCTGTATCTCAAAACTTAAGTAGCAACCCTCGTACACTTAGACACAAAAAACTACAATCCAACTTAGAGAGTCTGTGTTCTACTGGTCTGATTTTTAAATATTTTGGGTAGGTACTCATTAAAAATTCATTCATCGTCCTCAATACTCCTCTCCGGAGCATAGAGCAGAAACCTGCCTCCTCCATTCAGAGCACCAATTATGTCACCTCTTTCCATGACATTCCCTGCACTCTGATGTCGTTGTCATAGGAACGGTGTATTGTGAAAGAGGGACGCCCGGGCAGACGGAAGAACAGTGCTCTTTTTGGCCAACTATCATTGAGCATTCTCAGAACATGTCCCAGCCCAGACCATTGTCTCTCCTGTATAACGGAGATTAAAGATCTCTGCTGGGTGCGTCGGTGCACAGCATAATTTGTAACATGTTCATACCATTTGACATCCAAAATCCTTCTAAGACACTTATTTTCTAAGCTTAGTATCTTCCGCTTTTGAGCCTTGGTCAAGTGCCAAGATTCACAGCCATATAGAAGAATTGGGATGATGCACGCATTGAACAAGCGACATTTTGTCCTGATGCTAAGTCCAGACGCCTTCCAAACTTTGTTCATGATATTGAAAGCCACGCTAGTAGCTACTGTGAGGATTGGTAATTCCGCATATTAAAAAAGGCTGACGGAATTTGAATTATCCGAAAAGTAGAAATCTTAATGAGTAGATATATATTATCACGAAACTATCAGTAACTAAATAGGTTAAGACCACGTGAAATAATATACCTTTCATTGCAGCATCAATAGAACCTTTAGTGCGATGTTTTCCAGCTTTATGGGATTTGTTGCTTTGTTTTAATGCGCCAGGTCTATGTGCTTGCATTTTTATCTTAAGGGATTACTCTAAAGATTATTCAACTTTTCAACAAAAACAACACCAACACCAACACTAGTTTTGATCATTAATTTGATATTCCGACGTGATTTTGACAATACCTAAACCTGTCAAAACCACAGAGTAAAATAATAATAATAATTCTACCATAGACCAGCATTGAAGCAAAATAATATGAATCATTTTAAGGAGTATTCATATTAAGTAGCATTCACATTGCTTCACTTTGGATGATCATCCAGAGTGTCAGGGTCAAACCTGTTCATTGAAAGTGAACACGTCTGTTCACACTTGTTCATCCTACGCTTTCACTGCCATGTCAACACTCACGGTCATGTTGTATGTAGTTTGACGTATTTACGTAAAAAAAATTAAATAAATAAAAAATTGAAACACGTGAATATAATTCTCGACAGAATGAAATTTTGTACACGATTCTGACTTTCAATACAAATTCATAGATAAAACTTGTTTATGGTCGTTTCAGTGAAAGGACCTTTCATCAAAATTATGACGAGTGGTAATCTCTTTCCTCCGTTATCGCTAGTGATCACTATTGATGAAACGCCCGTTCACACCTATTCATCTTGGAGGATCATCCTGAGTGATCACTGAATGTGAACAAATGTGAACGACCCTTTAGTTCACTCTGGATGATCCTCTAATTTTTACGATCCACGTCTAACCTTTTAAGTGTGAATAGTCGTTTCATCAATAGACCATTAAAAGATGACGTCACAGAAAAATGTTTGGAGGACAACGGAACAAAAACAAAACAAACAAAAAGGTGGTATCTCTTTCTAACTATGCAGTTCTAATACTATGCGTGCAAAAGAGATAAAGTTCCATAACACATGTTATCTCCATAGACTTTAATACTATAGTATTAAAGTCTATGGTTATCTCAGATAGTAAATTATTTCAAAGCGTTGTCATGAAAGTATTATCCTTCCAACTGTCAGTATTGCAAAATCACTCAATATTGGGTGGAACGCCTAAAGAATACCTATTAATAAAAAAAACTGTCAGTGTCGTTTTTGTTATTATTTTGTCGTCGAACTTTCTTTTTTTTTCTCTTATGGCCACAGAATTCCATACAAAACCTAGAACCCTGACTCATTTACAAAAGTGAGGCAAAAAATCTATGAATTTTTGACAGAATGGTTGGCGAAAGCGTGTGGTGTTTCCTACTTTTTGTGAAGTATTTCTGACATTTTTATAAAAATATATCATTTTTACATTTATAAAAACGTAATTGGACATTTTTTGAAGTTCTTGTCGACGTTTTAAGCGATTTACCACACTTCTTTTCGCCAACCGATCTGTCAAAAGTACCGAAAAATGGTGCCTCACTTTATTACAATGACAATACATACGAGTACTCCATCTAGGTATTATATATAAAAATCTATGCTTATGGCATAACATCCTAGGAGGATGATTTGCGCAATCTGACAGTTTGCTCTCCAAGCATAATCAAATCCATAGATAAGACCACGTGACCTTTAATGGTCTATAGTGATCACTAGCTATGACGGATGGTAGCGATTACCACCCGAGATAATTTTGGTGAAAGTTCGTTCCACTCATAAAATTCTATGCGATACCTAGAACCCTGATTCGTTTACAAAAGTGAGGCAAAATCTATGAATTTTCAACAGAACGGTTGGCGAAAGCGCGTGGTGTATCCTACATTTTGTGAACTCTTTCTCGCATTTTTATAAAAATATATCATTTTAATATTTATGAAAAATAAAAATAATAAAGTAAACGTAATCAGACATTTATTGAAATTCTTGTCAACGTTTTAAGCGATTTACCACACTTCTTTTTGCCAACCGTTCTGTCAAAAGTGCCGAAAAAATAATGGTGCCTCACAATGAAAATACATACGTGTGCTCCATATAGGTATTATAAATAAAAATCTATTAGTATATTTATTATTCTATGATCTATGCCTGTTACTTGTTTTATTCTCTATGAATTTGTATGGAATGAAGGTTCTGTCGTGAATTTTATTTATTTGTTTGACTTTAAAAAAAATACTATTGTTCGTTTATATATTCATTGGATTGGTTTGCAACGAATTTTAATTTTCTTCTCCAATCCTCTCTATTTTCTTCATGATAAACCTATCGAACAAGTGGCAACATTTAGGTACCTCAGCGTAGAAATATCTAAAGTAGCATTCGCATTGCGTCACTTTGGATGATCATCCAGAGTGTCAGGGTCAAACCTGTTCATCGAAAGTGAACACGTCTGTTCACACTGGTTCATACTATGCTTTTACTGTCATGTCAACACTTTCAGTCATGTTGTATGTAGTTTAACATATTTTCGTACAAAAATAATTAAACAAATTCAAAAATAAAAAATAACACATAAAATATACTAATATAGCTCTCGACTGCATAATAATTTTGTACATGATTCTGATATTCAATACAAATTCATAGAGAATAAAACAAATAATAAAGTAGCATTCACATTGCTTCACTTTGGATGATCATCCAGAGTGTTAGAGTCAAACCTGTTTATCGAAAGTGAACACGTCTGTTCACATTTGTTCATCCTATGCTTTCACTGCCATGTCTACACTCTCACTCATGTTGTATGTAGTTTGACGTATTTTCGTATAAAAATAATTAAACAAATTCAAAAATGAAAAATAACACTTAAAATAAATTAATATAGATCTCGACTGCATAATAATTTTGTACATGATTCTGACATTCAATACAAATTCATAGAGAATAAAACAAATAATAAGATGAAACTTGTTTATGGTCGTTTCAGTGAAAGGACCTTTCATCAAAATTATGACGAGTGGTAATCTCTTTCCTGCGTCATCGCTAGTGATCACTATTGGTGAAACGCCCGTTCACACCTTTTCATCTTAAGTAGCATTCACATTGCTTCACTTTGGATGATCATCCAGAGTGTCAGAGTCAAACCTGTTTATCGAAAGTGAACACGTCTGTTCACATTTGTTCATCCTATGCTTTCACTGCCATGTCGACACTCTCACTCATGTTGTTTGTAGTTTGACGTATTTTCGTATAAAAATAATTAAACAAATTCAAAAATGAAAAATAACACATAAAATAAACTAATATAGCTCTCGACTGCATAATAATTTTTGTACATGATTCTGATATTCAATACAAATTCATAGAGAATTAAACAAATAATAAGATAAAACTTGTTTATGGTCGTTTCAGTGAAAGGACCTTTCATCAAAATTATGACGAGTGGTAATCTCTTTCCTCCGTCATCGCTAGTGATCACTATTGATGAAACACCCGTTCACACCTGTTCATCTTGTAGGATCATCCGGAGTGATCACTGAAAGTGAACAAATGTGAACGCCCCTTTAGAGGATCATCGGGAGTGATCACTGAAAATGAACTAATGTGAACGGGCCTGTTCACACCAGCAGTGTTACTCTGGATACTCGATCCCAATCACAAAATCGTATAATTTCAAAATGGTACTCTTGAAATTCGACGCTAGCGCCGGATCGTATTGGAATCGAGTGTTGATTTGAAGAAGATGTGAAATCGTGTAAAATTTGAAAATTGGTACTCTTGACGTCGTTTTGACAGTAACTCGATTTCGTGGGATTGTGTTGAAATCGACTAACTGTCATTACATACACGATCGCAAGAAAGTAACTTTTTTGGAATCGAGAAGAAGTAATTTATTAAATTACTTTAAAAAATGGCTCGTTTGGCATTATTTTTTTATAAATTTGGAAAACCGGCATCAAGTTAATATTCGTCAGCGAAAGAATTTGCGTAGAATAGCAAGATATTCGCAAAATGTGTCTAGCATGAGTGGTGGGGAATTTGTAGTAAATCATAGAATATCAAAAGAAATGTTTCAGGAGTTGTGTTTCAGAATATCAAAAAATATGTTTCAAGAGTAAATTATTTAGAATTCTTTGTAAGTTGTTTATGCAGCTCATGACTTACATAGGTATAGAAGCCAGACATGCATTAGCTGTGGAATTCATATCATAGACGAATTGAAAGTACACGTTTCATGTATTCATCATTTGTGACATGTTCATACCATTTTACACCCAAAAGATATTAGTTTACAAAACTTAGTATCTATATATTATATGTATATATATTATCTATGTATATATTATAGAATATGTAAACTTTCAAGGTTTGTAAAAATAACAAAATTGTAATTGTGTAATACATAATAATTTTATTGACTATTATACTTGATAATGAAATTATTTAAAAAAAATACTATGTACAAAATAAAAACCATTAAGACATCATGCTTAATAAGCAAGTATTTTTCTATTCTAAAACTATTTTCTACTGCATATTGTCTTTGCAATCTTCCTCAAGGCTGATGATACTTGAACAGACTCTGTACGAATGGCAGCACTCCTTTCATTTAGAGATTCGGCACACTGCCCCAATTTTTCAGCAGCTATTTTAAACGCAATCACCGCTAAGCACTCTGCTTTCACCCGTTTTTCTTCGATTAATACGAGTTGCTCTCGTTGTTCCAACCCCTTTGTTCTGGCGAGATGAGAATGTCTTGTTTGGTTGCGGAGACTTCTAACAGCTTGTACCTACAAGTGGTCTCCTACCGGCTTGTAGATGTGGGCTCTGCCTGCTTTGAATGCGTGGACTCCGTCCAGGCGCTGATGGAAAGAAAAAATAAATATAACACTAGTTTTTTTTTTTTTATCAAAAACAACATTTTGAATTTAAAAAAGGACGCTAGGAGATTAATTGCTACAATTAAGATTAGTTAAAATATTAGTGTAACATGCAGTTGACTTGTTTTTTAATTTCAACACTAGTTCTACCTTTATTTACAAATCACCCTCGTGGAGTTCACGTATAACTTTGTTTATAAGTTAACAAATTAAAAAAATATACATATAGATTCATTTTTATATTAAAATTAATCAGCAACTAAAATAATACTTACGTTTTTGATAATTATAACCAAATATATTCAAACAAACAACGCAACACTGAAATGCATAAACGTCAGAATTGATATTTGAAATGAGTGTTCCATTTACAGAAAAAAAATAATCCTAAAATATTATCGCTACGTCAAATTATTATATTTGTTAAGTAGGACAATTATTAGTAAATGTATTTGACTTTTTTATGTTTCAAAAATAAATATATATACCACTCTCGGATCTCAAGTTTACTTCCTTACAGTTTCTTGTAGTCTACATACAAACGCGACATATAAACAATTATTTATTCCTTATTTGCAGCGAAAATATTTTTGAAATTGCAATAACAAACTCGATACGAACACGATCCCGCGCTTTGGAACGCCAATCTCAATACGATTTCGATCGCGCGGGATTGGGTTCAAGAGTACGGTTTGAGATTGAGATTGGAATCGTGTTGGCATTGGATTAGGATCGAATCGAGTGTCAAGAGTAGCACTGCTGTTCATATAGACCATTAAAGGTCACGTGGTCTTGTCTATGGATTTGCTTTTGCTTGGGGGGCAAACAGTCAGATTGCGCAAATCATCCTTGTAGGATGTTATGCCATAAGAGAAAAAAAAGAAAGTCAGACGACAAATTAATAACAAAATCGACACTGACAGTTTTTTTGATTATTAGGTATTCTTTAGGCGGTCCACCTAATATTACACCGTAATCGTCTGTTGTGTTGGGATGCCTGATGCCCCTCAATGATTTTTCTGTGACGTCATCCTTTAATGGTCTATTGAAGGATCATCCGGAGTGATCACTGAAAGTGAACAAATGTGAACGTCCCTGAAGTTATGTCGGATAGTAGGTAATCGTTTTCTTTCATCATCGCTAGTGATCACTGTTGATGAAAGATCTGTTCACACCTCCTCATCTTCGAAGATCATTCAGACTTCAGAGCAATGACTCCTATACCTCCTACAGAGTAATCACTGTGTGAACAAGTGTGAATACCTCTTTAGTTTTGTGAAAGTCAATAAATCTGAGACCTACAAAGAGGTCCTTATTTGTCATCTTCGTCTTTTTACTGGAAGTTATCACTATGGATGAAACTTCTATTCACACTTTTTTGATTTGGAGGATCATCCAGAGTTATTACTGGTTGTGAACAAGTTTGACTACTCTTTAATTTTGTAGAAAGTAATATTTAAAAATACTCTGCCTGCAGAATTCTCAATGATTTCTCATAATGGTAACATTGTGATCCAACATCACCGGTCACGTGACGTGACGTTGGGGACGTGTCATTCGAAAAATTTCGATGCGGCGACTACGCACGCTCACTTCGTGCTGAATCTTTTTTCGGGCATCTGGCTTCGTAACTATTGTTAGAGTTTTTTCTGAGTTTTGTGATTTGATATTTAGTTAAAAAATAAATTAAAATGGGGAGTAAGTATTTTGTACATTTCTTTATTGTTTTAAATATTCAGATTTTACTTTTGACAATATTTTATTTTAAAAATATTAAATTTTCGTGGAGAAGTGTTTGCACACGTATACAAAGTACTTTCATATTTTTGTAACTAAGGTAAGAATCTTTTTAATAATTGTACAACGTATGAACCCTTTTATTTTTACAGTTAAATTCCTCGAAGTCATAAAGCCGTTCTGCAGCATTTTACCAGAAATAGCGAAGCCAGAAAGAAAGGTAATGCACTATCAATCATATTTATGTCTTTACATGCTCTCTAAATGGATAAGTTATTTCTGTCTCTAATTACAAATTCAATACGAAAGTATTTTATTAAAATTGATACGATTCTACGTATTTCTTCCAAACATGTGTAATTAATTCAATTTTACTTTTTTCACTACCTTTGGTACTATCCCAGTAGACTAACTGTGTATTGACATACCTTAGTGATCTTTTACATATATAGGTAGTTAATTATTCATTGGGTTTTTCTTAGATGGCCCAAATAATTAAACTAAGTGTATTAACTTTCCATTATCTCGTAATTCTTGTATTTAATATCATTTTATTTGTTGACATATTGGTTCACACTAGTGTGCACCTGAATGTATACTTACTCTAATTAATTATTTTTGTATTTCTTTCAGATCCAATTTAGAGAAAAAGTATTATGGACGGCAATAACACTTTTTATTTTCTTAGTATGCTGTCAGGTAAAAATCTTTGTTTATTGCACTTTGAGAAACCATGCCTAGTATTAAAAATAAGTGAATATTCTGTTCAAAATGTAAAGAGCGAACATATTTGTTTAATAATCCTTGCTTTGTAATTTTTTTCAGATACCATTGTTTGGTATTATGTCATCAGACAGTGCAGATCCATTTTATTGGATCCGTGTAATCTTGGCTTCTAACAGAGGTACTCTTATGGAACTGGGTATTTCACCCATCGTCACATCTGGTCTTATTATGCAGTTGCTAGCTGGTGCTAAAATTATTGATGTTGGTGATACACCCAAAGACAGGGCTCTCTTCAATGGAGCGCAAAAGTGTAATTATCATTTTAAATACATTGCTCACATGTGACCAAGTGTACAATTATGTATATAATTATTTATTTTGTTTTAGTGTTTGGCATGGTTATCACTGTTGGACAAGCAATTGTCTATGTAATGACTGGAATGTATGGAGAACCAAGTGAAATTGGAGCTGGAGTCTGTCTTTTGATCATTATCCAACTTTTTGTTGCTGGTTTGATTGTGCTACTTTTGGATGAACTCCTTCAGAAAGGTATGTTGAATCTATTTACACTTTTTTTTTTAATTTATGAATACTCTTCCCTATGTGTGGCTTAATGTGTTAATCATATGTTTTGCAGGTTACGGCTTAGGGTCAGGTATCTCATTGTTTATTGCAACCAATATTTGTGAGACTATCGTCTGGAAAGCATTCTCTCCTGCTACAGTTAACACAGGTAAAATTCATGCATATGTACCTAATGTTAAAAATGTAGTTAAGTGGTAGTTCTTTGTTAACATTTTTTTTTAATCAGGCCGTGGCACAGAATTTGAGGGAGCGGTCATTGCCTTGTTCCATCTTCTTGCTACAAGACAAGACAAAGTTCGAGCTCTTCGAGAAGCCTTCTACCGTCAAAACCTGCCTAATCTTATGAACCTTTTGGCTACTGTTCTCGTCTTTGCTGTAGTTATATACTTCCAAGTAAGTTATTTGCAGAATCATACTAGTTTTATTGATATAAAATTTCTGAAATATTCATGAGACATAATTTATTTGTTATAACGCTTGATAATTTTTTTTCAGGGTTTCAGAGTAGATCTTCCCATTAAGTCCGCTAGGTACCGTGGACAATATTCTTCATATCCCATCAAGCTTTTCTACACTTCAAATATCCCTATAATTCTTCAGAGTGCATTGGTTTCTAATCTTTACGTTATATCACAGGTACATAAATTACTTTGAAATTGTATTCATTTCAAATTTAAAATGGACTATGTTTTATTATAAGATATTAGATATTTTTTTAGTGATTTTAAACAAAATATATATAAATTTTTGCTTTGTTTTCCAGATGTTAGCTGTGAAGTTTAGTGGCAATTTCTTTGTCAACTTGCTGGGTGTGTGGGCTGATGTTGGAGGAGGTGGTCCAGCCAGAGCTTATCCAGTAGGAGGGTTGTGTTATTACTTCAGTCCTCCAGAATCTTTAGGACATATAGCACAGGATCCAGTGCATGCTGTTCTTTACATTATCTTCATGTTGGGTTCGTGTGCATTTTTCTCCAAGACATGGATTGATGTCTCTGGATCGTCCGCCAAGGATGTAAGTAACCTTGAATAACTATAATATATTACTCACTAGTCGGTCATCTTTTCGCTGCTGGATATAGACCTCTTCCAAAGTCATCTCTTTTACCCCCTACATCCATATTCGTCCCGCGATTGAAGTAAGGTCGTCAATCCATTTTTTTGTGGTCTTCAGATGTTTCTTTTATTACTCCATGATCGCCATTTGATAATTTTGTCTTTTTACCACCGTCTCTTGCTGCATGACCCACCCATTACACTTGAGTATTGCAACATGATCCATGATATCTAGGATGGGAGTTCAAAGTATTGTTAGTATGGATATGAAAGAAGACAGAAAAATCGGAAATAATTTTATCTTTATTTTTAGTCACTTGCAACCTCAATACACTTCTTACATTGCGAAATCATCTATTCAATACCTTCTAAAAAACAAACCTTCTTCCTTCTCTGAAAAATGATAATTTATGGCCGCCTTGAGCTCTTCATCGTCGGAAAATTGCTTTCCACAAATTTCTTTTTTCAGCTTTGGAAACAAAAAATAGTCACTAGAAGCCAGGTCTGGGCCGTAAGGTGGATGATTGATCTCTTGGAAACCTCACTCCTGAATAGCAGCCTTGGCAATGTGCGCCGAGTGAACATTCAATTCACACTTGTTTCTGCGATGGTGTGAGCGTTCGTGGCACCTATCTTGCACTGACTCAAGGAGGTTTAAAAAATCATGAAGTCGCTACCTTAATGCAGAACTAGCCTAAGTTTTAGGTTGATTTCTCAAAGGAGCAGTTTAAAGCTTTGTTTTTGTAATAAAAAAATAATATTTTAAATGTCTAAAGCAAATTTTGACATGCATTATTATTATTTAGGAATCTAATGACTCTCATTCATTAAATTATCTCGTATCTATTATTATCATTTCTTATTTCTTAATACTTAACTCAGGTTGACCAAAGTTTTCACTTAGGCTAGTTCTGCAATAAGGTAGTGCAGTATTGAATGTATGGTACCCACGGAAAGCTTGGTTATTTCTCCTAACGAATTTATTTTTATTCGAGCATCTTCGAGTACAAGTTTCTCGACTTTTTTAGGTTTTCTTCCGTAGTGGTAGAAACAGGACCACCTGATCGAGGGCCATCTTCAATACTTTCTCTACCGCTTTTGAATCCGCTTGACCACTTATGAATAGTACACAACGATGAAGCGGAATCCTTGTAAACGGCCACCATCTCTTTGTGAATGTTTTTTTGAGTTTTTCCTTGTTTCTTCAGAAATTTAATAACAGTGTAGTGCTCGATTTTGTTTAAAATTTTCACAGTGCGTCATTTTGTTGCATTCGAAACACGATTGTGCAAAAAGTAAGGGTGATGCATCGACAAAATTTTCTAATTGTCACCTTGGATAATGTCTTAAGAGAATCATAGACAAAAAATACCCTCATTACTCACAAAAAATCTGCCATACCGACAATACTTTGAACTACCCTCTTATGTCCTTTGTTAGGTGTCTAATGACTTTGTTTCTAATTCTCTCAGTCTCAGTTATAAATCTCTCAGATTCACCACTATTATTGTTGTTTCCATGAATCTTTTTCTTCTCCTTGGGCAAAGTAGTGGGGTTTGCCATTGTTCTTTCCATGAATCTATGTGAGTACTTTAGTTTGTGTACACTTGTTCTAATATGTACAACATAGGTGTATAGTACTACAATCATGCAGCAAGAATAATATAATGTGTTACATATATTATCTAATCAGTGAGCTATTAGTAGCATTAGCTTCTTATTGATTAGACCTTTATAAGTGGAAGAATGATTAGTTATTAATTGTACATTATTTTGTTTTACGTAGGTAGCAAAACAGTTGAAAGAACAACAGATGGTGATGAGAGGTCACAGGGATAATTCAATGATTCACGAGTTAAATCGTTACATTCCAACTGCAGCAGCTTTTGGTGGACTATGTATAGGTGCTCTCTCAGTGTTGGCTGATTTCCTCGGAGCGATTGGTTCTGGTACTGGAATTCTGTTGGCTGTGACTATCATTTATCAGTACTTTGAGATCTTCGTCAAAGAACAATCGGAAATGGGTGGAATGAGTACGCTACTTTTCTAAATCTGATGATGTACTCTATATACATATAATTCATTAAAACAAATCGGGAGTGGTTGTGAGAGATTATTTATACTCTGCAGAGTTCAGACTGAACATTTTGAGTGGTGAAGTGCAAGTGCTGTATTATACAATACAAACATTCTCTATTGGTTGAGTGGATGTGGCTGTGTATTGTACAGCTGAGGAGTGTGATTTATCAACAAATTTTAATCAAATCATAGATTTTATTCGATATCGCCATTGGGAAGTAACTTCCTGTTAAATATTTCTGTCACCATTTCTGCATTTTGTGACTGACTGTGTACTATAAATTTCATTATTTATTTGAAATACTTTTATTTTGCTGTGTCTGTGATAGACACAAACACAACTCATTCTATGTTCATTGTCTCATGTTAGATATTTATATAAGATTTTTGTAATAAGCGCTAAACCACTATTATAGAGGTTAAATGTTTTGTTAAGAGAAATTTAAATAAAATGAAAAAAATAATCCTGGATTTTATTGACTCAACACCATGGTAAAGAAATGTTCATGTTGTGCACTCAGTAGTTGTAACGGATGTCACTTTGCGGATGCGGATCTGATGTGACACTGTTATGAGGATGCAGATGTAGATGTTGGTGTGTCTTGAATAAAAAGAAGAAAAATAATAAGTCATAATTATTATTTTTGAGTATAAAGCCATACATTTTAGATTTTTTGAAATGGCAATGACAATCAATTTATTGAAAATTAGTGTTACCTTCGGACAATCCATTTTTTTTCTTTAAACAATAGTACTATAGAGTGCCTGTTCTGGAAAAAATTGCTATGTAAATGACAATTTTTCAAATTGCATTTAGTATGGGACATAGTGGTGAGGTTTACCACCCATCCTGGGTGTCCAAATTTTTTGTTGGCAGCTTTCATGTTTGTTTTTTTTAATGCAGCTGATCTGTTGGCTACCCTACACGTTGGATACGTATGCTGCTGTGGTGTAGATAGGTAGAATTTAATGAGGTAAATTTTTGGTACTTTCTGAAAATTTAAAATTCTGTGATGACAAGGTAAAGGGGCATAAGTCAGTTTTACAGTATTTAGTTATTCCCTCCACAGAAATGTAGGTATATGTCATACCTCACAAAGTAATGGCATCAAGGGTAGCCTATAGTACTAGGTAACCCTTGATGCCAATATTTGTGAGGTATGACATATACCTACATTTCTGTGGAGGGATTAACTCAATCATGCAAAACTGACTCACGCCCCTTTACCTTGTCGCCACAGAATTGTTTCGATAGGTTTGCAAGTAATAAAAAAGAAATATAACAGTCTTCATAATTTTTTTTATAAAAATATTCCTTGATGAAAACTCTAAAATTGAAAATCTATTTCTACATCACTCATCATAGCTCTGCAACTAGTTAAAGTATGAACATTGACTAGTTCCAAAGTAATAAAGCGTGCTTCGAAATATTTTGCATTATTTTTGAGAATATAAACTATCTTCACAAAACAATAATAGGTAATGAAATTTGTTGATTTTATTTTAGATATCTTGGGGAAATCATAAATAATTTTTTTCTTTGATTGATATCTATGACCAAAAATTGATAAATATTTCTTACTCGTAGTAGCATTTTTTAAATTACATACATGGATTTTTTTTTTTTAAAAGATATATCTGGGTTTTGTTATTAACCCATATACAACCTTATACACCTTTCACAGTAAGCTAAAAGTTTGTGTCGTGAAAGGGGAGTTTGCCGGCACCTGTATCTAACCACGGACCCCTTGTTCACGAGGCCGAGACTCTACCTCCAGGCTACCGACAAACTTATTATTTACTTATTTTTACTATACCAAAAGTTACAATGATTTTTGTGAGGATTTATTTTTGTGATTTTCACAAAAAAAAATTTCAACCCAAAAAATAGTAGAGAAAATTAGAAAAATTATGGTGCTTTTTATATTTTTAAATGTGCATTTTTAAGGTTTTTATCACCACCGTTTAAAAAAGCAATTTTCGCACTTCGCCGCAAAAGGGTTCACTCGTGGCGGAGCAGTGTTTGACAATGTGCTAAAAACAGTACTAAGAGTGAAATGTGTGGCAATCCAAAATAGCGCTTAGCGACGTCACACCGGACTAATTCAATAACAGTAAATATGGATTTTTTAAATGAAAATAATGAATGAAATGTTTTATTTTATGGTTTCTTATTAGGATATTTGTGATCAGCGTATATTTATTAATTATGAATTGATAACATTTATTCAACTTCCTCACACATGCATGTTCCCCATTGTATGTAATACAATAAAAAAATGATCATCAATAAAATTTGGGCAAAAAATAATACTAATTTGAAAGTCACAATACATCGAACAATGATCTGGCAATATGAAAAATTCCTAAATTTGACATTTAAGATCTTGGTAGTGTAACTATAATATTATATATTTTTTTAAGTTAACATCCAAATTAGTCTGGATTTTTGCTAAATTAAAAAGACTGAACATTTTAGTATTTTATTTTACTACTAACACACAATCTCGGCATACCTCACAAGTGGGGTGGCTAGTGGACTAATTGCAAACAATAAACATGCAAATTGTCTTCTCTGTACTATAAAAAAATAAGATATTCAGGAAGGGTGGCATGCCTCATCGCTGAATAGTAGATGTTCTTGTTTTATCACACAACCAATTTTTACAGAAAAGAGTGGGACACCTATTCTTTACCGGGGTGGGTGGTGGGTACTCCACGTGTATTCATTTTAATTTATTTTGAATTAGCTTTTCTTGGTACCTATCTATCTAATTAATTGATTAAATTTGATATGGAGTGAAACAACATAATATTGTTATTACTAATGTTGGAACAAGGAAATTTCGAAAAAATGTACCTGCAAGTCTAGTATGTCCATGATGTAATTACGAATGTTTGGAGTCAAAATCCTTACGAATATGTACCACTAAAAATTATTATACGCGCGACCAAGGTTTCAACAGGTATCCTGTCATTCGCAAGCGCAATATTTGACTAATAATAATAATTTTGTGGTATTAGTAAAGATTTTTGACTCCAAACATTCGTAATTATGTTAAGAAACTACCACAACGTTACCGCCAAATCAATAAATAATATTGTCCATGATGTACCTACACGAAGACGTACTGCACGCTCTCATCATTGTTTTGCCTAATATTCGGCACATGATTTTGCGTTATATTCAGTCAAACGTACTATTTGTTGCATCTCCAGTATTATTTGATTAAATTGATGCAATTTTGTAGAAAATTTAAATTACTGCTATTTCCTGCATTTTTTTATAGGAGTGTGTGGCTTTTGACCAAAACACAGCCAAAGCAAATTTTTGCCTGTATTTCGACGTCTAGTTCTTGTAAAATGTCTGCATTTAACAAGTTGGCTGAAAGTTGTTATACCTGACAACGTACATTGTGTCCTGGAGGGATGTTGTTAATTCATGGAACAGGTAGGTATGTATTAGTTAGAAGAGGAATGGTGAGAATGAAAGAATACTGTTTGCAATGGTCCCATATACATATATTTCCAGATTTATTGCGTGCGTTGCTTTAGTAATATATGTAAACATTATTTTACAAATTGTACCAAATACATAATACTGATATATGTAGAATGTTTTTATGTATAACAGTACAATACATAAGGTAAAATAAAGGCACTCCTTGACATACGAGCAACAATATTATATCTACTCTTATAATTTATACCAACTAATAATTTGGTTTTACGGTTAAGCAAGTTTATATATGATCAAGAAAAATAAAATAAATAAATATCAATTAAGAGTGAAAATTAACACTATGGCTAACCACATTTTAAAATCCATTTCACCTATCAGATCACTATCTGTTGTTAATAAATACAAAAAGAGGAGAAAGATTATATAGTGGATAAAGTTTTTGCGAGAGTGTCACAAAATTAAGAATGATGTGAATGAAACAAATATTTCATGTCATTAATAATAAAATGTGTATAATATTAAACATACAAAATAACTAATAAATATGGAAGAAGTAATAAATTACAATAGGACATAACAGTACTGAAACTTGGAAGAAAATACATTTGAAGGTGGTCTGAAAAGTTTCCAATCTTAAAGTGAAGATGGTAACACCCGTGAATAAAAGCTAGGGTCTGTGATTCTGCATCTTTTTTGAAGAGTACTTAACAAATTTTCAGCCATTTTGGATACACAGTTGTTTGTCAATCATTTGAGTGTTTTTATGAAAATTAAAAAAAAGGGTATTGGGCTATCATTAAACATACTACTACTACTACTACTATGTACTATAACATCACAGCATATCCCACAAGTGGGGTAGCCAGCAGATTTATTATTAAACATTTGTTTTTGAAAAGCAATATGCCTAAGTAAATGGAGGCTCTGCACCATCATTTATCACCATGAAATTTATGCAGCTGAATATAAATTCAGCTGCTGAGCTGGTACGGCTCTATATAAATAGAGCCGTACCAGCTCAGGAGACGATGAACGTTTGTGACATCCAAAAACTGCAATCACTGAAGGTTCATCAAATGGTGTTAAAGAATAGCCAAATTAAAGCGAGAGGATAGTAGAGATTACGAATATGTCCAAAAAACTTGTTTGTCACATACTGAATCTAAATTTAGGCATGAGAAAGCTGTCCGTGCGTTAGGTCCCGTATTTGCTTACGATAGACCAAAAACATATTGAACGAACATTTCCAGTGATCTGTTGGGATAGTTATGCACAATAAATTAAGACTTCTGGCACCGATTAATAGCTGTAGATGAAACTTGGATACACCATTATACACTTGAGACAAAAATGGACTGCACAGAGGGAATTGGCTAAGAAAAAAGCAAGACTTGTTTTTAAGGCTGGAAAAGCGATGGTAGCTGTTTATTTTAGGATAGTTATAGAGGTTTTAACTAATAAATCTTCAAAAAGTAAAACCATTACAAAACGATCGGCGCCGGTAGACGCAGGCAACTTATTTATGTTCCTTAATCTAAAAATTTGCATTTGGAGGTCAGACATTTTCGCTAAATGAGGAGGCAATCATCTTTGTTAACAATTATTTTGCAAAGAAAAAAGGCCCAGTAATATTTAGACGAGTTAAAGAGAAGGAAGCATTGCTGGGAGAAGTGTATAGACTTACAAGGACACTATGTTAAAAAAAAGAAAATAAAAAAATATCATGTAGCATTGTTAGGTCAAAAACTTTTCATACCACCCTCGTGCTATTGATTTATTTGGCATTTATTTTTTAAAACTCTATATAAATATGTAAAAAAATGGTTTAAGCTTTACTACTTATTTAATAATGAAGTGCCCTGGTTTCCACATGCTGTCTATATCTACTGTTAATAAACAATAAAAGAAGAGGAAGATTGCACAATGGATAAAGTTATTGTATAATTTTCACAAGATGAACAATGAAATAAATAAACATGTGTGTGCTAAAGGAAAAAGGGGATGAGTACCCATTCCAAAATAGAGTTTAAAGCATGATTCACTAATTATGGTCAAATGCGTTATGGAAAAAAGAATAAGTCAATATTTGCACACTAGATATCAAATCTCAACGTAAAATAAAGCTTATATTGTACCACCGTGCAGATTTTGTTTTGGCTTTTCTTTGAAGTAAATTTTTCGATTCATCCCTTTCTGACATATATATTTCACGTCATATATATATATATATATATATATATAACGGAGAGTATTTATAGCGCCATCTTCGTGCCATAGCACCTCGAGGACGCTGTACATGATAATGTTCATTACTATGCTGTTAAATATACAAGAAATAATTGACACTGGAATATATGGAAGGAGCAATCTATTTCTAAACACAAGGGTGGAATATAATTAATATTGTCAATGGGTGATACTCGTGGAAGTTTTATTAAATTAATAAAACACTTATATTAAGTACTTCCACAGTTACTTTTACGCAAGCCGGCTCAAAGAGCTTTTGCTGTTATCATTAAGCTAACTTAAAGTGAAGAAATCAAATTAAGGGAAGAATCTACATTTCCTTAGAGGACTCAATTATTAAACAAGTAGTAAAACAAACTGTTTGTTTTTCTTACATAAAATAAATGAAAATACATACATTAATATAGAAAATAATCAATTTAATATTTTTGGAGTTATTAATTAGGACGGGGCACCTTTGTATCCCAATTTTTAGTTTAACTATGTTACTAATAAATACAAGCCTCACCAATATTTTTTTGATCAATGTATACTTAAGATTATTCAGGAGTCTGTCTACATTACATAGATTTAACATACATTTATTCTTCATTTAATTTCTTGACTTCAATTGAAAATAAATGAATAAATATGCAATTCAGATCCTGAATCTATGTAAGAGATACTTCTGAATGAACTCAAGGGTGCATCTATCTATTTTTTCTAACTTAATGTACATGATGCTAGTATGGAATTGTTTAATATATTAAATGATCATAAAATCTAGTCATGTCAAGGATTACCAATATTGTTTAAGAAGCTTTTAATTGCTTTAGAAAATATATTATTATAGGTATATATGTATATGCATAACAGTCCCCAATTTTTAATAACATTATTATTATAGATATTCTTTACTACAGATAGAGGCATATTGAACAATATACATTTGCATCTACATAGCAATATTTCATGTATTAGAATATGAAAAAGTTCACCTCAAATATGAATATATTGACAAAACATGAAACAAAAATGTATAAAAATTAAAAGTTTCCAATAACACTTGCACAACAATTTATTTACACATCTAACAATGAATGAAACAACTTCATTGAAAAATGATCTTAGTAAACAGTAAAAAAAACTCAACATGCAGATTCAGATACTTTGATACAGAATAGGATTATGAGTTATCTCAAGCTTAACAATAAAACCGTAATGTGAAATCAATAGATTCACTTTGCACTCTGACATTCCTATGG
The DNA here is from genome assembly GCA_947579605.1 of Athripsodes cinereus. Lineage (NCBI taxonomy): Eukaryota > Metazoa > Arthropoda > Insecta > Trichoptera > Leptoceridae > Athripsodes > Athripsodes cinereus. Next base: position 25,512,785 of record OX388306.1, on the reverse strand, counting down.
ATTGTTAACAATGTTATATAATGATGATGTGCAAAAATAATAAATAAATAGAAAAAAATTTCAATCAGTATTAAGAGCAGTGTTGACAAAACCATCACTGTTTTAAATCAGATTTTTATTTCAATATGTAACACAACTATAATAAAATTTGGTTCATTATCGAAAGACATAATAGATTAAAAGAACAAACATAATGTTCTTTTTCAAATTGTTCTGGGTTTGGGTGTTACACGCATATTATGTTTAATGCATTGTGTACATATGTGTATCATCATGTTATTGCCCATAATACAAGATTCATATCTTAGTTTGGGACTAACGCAATCTGTTGTGAATTGTCTACAGATGTTATGATATGAGATATTATGTGATATAAGAAAAAATTTACATTTGTGTTTTAAATAGTGATTTTCTTCACCATTCCAGATGGGGTTATCTCACTACCGTTCCCAGCCCACATATAAAATTGTTTTATAATACACAACTTTTTCAATTATTACAAAGTCTTAAGTGTGATAATTCGATGCTTAACATACTCATGAGATATATCGTAAGCAATAAATAGTTCTTTAATTCTCCATGAATTTATATACAATCACTATGAAAAAGCATAGAGAATACAGCTATAATTTATGGACGTGCAAAATGTATATCTCCATTTTTGCACATTCAAAACAGGCCATGGGAGCAGAACAAAATTTTAACACAGGTACTAGAAAAAACTTTTTTTTACATTATTTGGACTATTTACTGAATACTCCAATACTGAAATTTATCAGGCAAAAATAATTCAAACAAAAATTTCAATCTAATGATGAAAGGTTCTTTCTGAGCTTGTCAAATTTTTCCCATAGTTAAATGAACCATTTTGAATGTGTAAAACATTTTTTTTATAATCAGGGGAAACATGAATACAACATTATTACATCAGAAAGACATTAAAACATTTTCATTTTCAATCCAGTGCATAAGATTTTTGAAAAATAATTTTAACAAAACAATAGATACAAAAGAAGAACAATTAAAAATTTCTATAATGGTAACAGAAATTAGAATTCAGAATACAATATTTGAAATTCATGTGTAATAAACTAAACTACCTATATACAAAATATATATGCATTAGAATAACAATTATTTAGAATTTTTAATCCTTAGTGCTTAAAGTTTTTAACTAACAAATCTTACATAATACTTAAATTTCTAATTGAAATGAGGTGTACCTAATTGAAAAAAAAACAGTAGATTTATTATGCATAGGGTCTCAACAGATTACATCCCTGTAGAAATCAGTGTTCCTGAGTAAATCAGTTTAAAACTTTGTTCTTATTCTAATACGAGGATTTCATTTAACTTTGTTTATGTCATTTATCCCGTGGAGCACCCGGTAAAGAATTGGTCTCCCACTCTTATCCGTAAGTTTTTGAGTGTCCTGTAAAAGGCAGGTGTTCGAAAAAATAAGACATTTTACATCTTAAATTCAGCGATGAGGCTTGCCACCCATCCTGAATGTCTGGATTTTATATTGGCACGGAGAGGACAGCTTGCATGTTTATTATATGCAGCTGGTCTGCTGGCTACCCCACTTGTGGGATATGCCGTGATGGTATAGTAGTAGTAGTACGTCATTTATTAATAAACTTGTAGTTTATTTAGTATGTGATTAACACTGATTCTGTAATGTCTAAATGTCGCACAATATTCCTGAAAAGAAAGGACAAATAGCAGTGTCTGACCAAATTTTCACTTTGGTTAGTTATACCAAAACACAGATTTGGACAGGCACTATCAAAACAATTGATTGAGCAAAATACGGCGGACTTATTGAACCAATCAATATCGATAAATAAGCCATGGAAAAAAGGAAATATATAAATGAACAACCAAAAGAACAAATGGTCGACTAACAATGAACTGCCTCGGAGGTCCTCTGCTGGACTCTGAGAAAGTGAGACTTCTCACACCAAGACAAATAGTGAGCTACATGACGCACCTAGGTCTTGAAAGTGAGATATGACAAAGAAGGATGTCACAATAGATCTGTTATGGTCGCAGTGACACAAGGGATGTAAGGTCCCTTGACCTTTTAAGAAAAAAAAAAACAATGAACTGACTCTATTACTATTTGTGCGACAAAAAAATATTAGCTAATGAGTGGCATAAAGTGGTTTGCATCTGTGCTGTGGAACCCACAATATATCACATATATTGACAGAGTTGAAAGGGCACAAAACAATTTTCTCAAGCGTGTGGATTATAGATGTTGTCAATCATTTAATAACTATGCACATTCAGCTCGATATCATGGTGTTGCCCCGCTGGAGAACAGATGTACAAAAGCTGCTATGGTTTTTATATATAAACTAATTAACAATGTTATTGATTGTAGAGTCTTGATTGGTTTACGTATTATAAATATTTATTGTTGTTGTATTATATTGTGAGATAAAACTGTATGACTCTGTTACAATAAAATAAAATTGCAGTGATCTATTTCTTAGGATTAATTTTAATCGCCCCCCACGATCCGCTAGGGTTCCCAATACTTTTCGACTCCCACAATGTAGTACAAACTATGCACAATATCCATTCTTTCAAAGGTCGTGCGGAAATTACAATTTTTCTTCAGGGATATTGACTTTTACATATTATTATTGCCGAAATACGGGGGTGCTGTTTTCAGATCTCTACAGGGTTCTGAATGATGTAGTGAGGTTTGCACGAGCATTGTTTCCCCTCCCTCCCCCAATATACCTCTTTTTTTTACTTGGAGAGCATTTGCTCCCCCTGGGCATCATTCATTACTTTTGTATGTTTGGTATGGCGTATTCATTTCATACGTGAATGTTTCTATTTTTACCTTTATATTTTTTGTCTCAACTGGTGCATAGACTATATTATCGAGTGCATTTTGTTTTGTTTATTTATGATATTTTTTAAAATTGGAACAGTGTTAAATAAAATAATTTAACAAATTTCACTGGCTTGTGAAACATATAATATTTAAGTTACATTATATAACATGTAAATAGCTGTTTGTTTGTTTTGTAAAAATAAAATGAAATAAAAAAAATGGGCCACAGTAATAGTAGATGAGCCACGTAAAATACAAACTGAACAACAACTAAGTATCTGAGTGGGAGAACAATAAAAAATACATAAGATAAGAGAAGTACAAGTCAAGAGACATAAGAGATATACGTAAATTGAATTTAAATTTTTAAACATACCTATTTATTTTAAATTTGTGGATTTATAAATTCTTTTTAATAAAAAAAAAAAAAATTTTAAAGATGAAGTGCTCTTATTTATTGAAGTTAAAACATCGTCATGAAAGTAGAACTATGTGCTTGTATGATGAAGGTAGAGTAAGTTGGCAGCAGCATTTGAAACTGTAATTTTCTGATCGAAAATACTATTTGGATGTAAATGGCTATTGTTTTCACAATATTTTTGATATTATAAAAACACCACCTTAAATACAATGCAGTTCATTTTAAATATATTATGTCATTTTCTTATTTATTTGTCCGCTACAATGGTATCATCTTAATAGTTATGTGGTTGCACAAACTGTAGGTATTGCACAAACATATTTAGTTGCTCAGTCAGTAATTTTATATGCTCATTTTTATTTTTCTCCAACCTGCAATTTGAATTTTCTACCACTCATTTTAAAACTATCAAAAAAGGAATTATTATTTGTAATTAGTAGAACTATTAAATTTGCTTCAGATATAACAAAGAATCAATATTATCATAACGAAATCATGTGCGAGAGCTAAAAACTTTTGGAGTAACACAGCAATAAATGTCGAGATATTCGATGTACAAAGACATAGAACTCTGTACAAGACATAATTACTAAGATAATATTTAAGCATAGTTATGAGAGATCAGAGGTTAGGGGCCTAAGCGACTGTATCTATTTCTTCAGCCAGCACACTATTTGTGTTCTCAGTCTGTAGGGGGGTTACATTAGAACTAGTAGCTACATATGGGGCAGCTTTCATTTTCCTTTCTTCTCGCTTTTGCCTTTTTTGTTGCATGACCAAACGCAATTGATCTAATTTGCACTTTGTTTTGGAATTTTCCAGCGCTAAGGCACTTGCCAAATTACATTTTTTACAGTTTTTATTACTATTCTTTTTAATTTTATCATCCACATCTTTATCCGAACACGCCATGCATTTTTTGCGTGACACGGAGCGTTCCAAGGATGTCGAAGATTTACCACAGTGACACGATTCTCGACACGAGCATCGCCGCTCTAGATCTGGCTGTGGTGGGTGTCCATTACATTCTCCATATGGACATGTCGAACTACTGCATTTGCTGCAGCCACATTCACCTTTTTCACCTTGATCTTCAGTACAAGTTACACCAGATTCTTGTCTATTCTCTCGCTGAAATCAAAATTAATAATTTGTTAAAATATATGGCGAGGAAGCATCAAAATTATTGGCAATCCTACATGAATTTAATTAAATATATATTTTTAAATTAAGAGCATTACTGGATTAGCAATATTAAATACATATGTAAATAGCAATATAGAATGACATACTGGTTTATTTTTAGATGAGGTAGTGTTGTGTGTTGGTTCAAAGGTAATCCGAGCACCCCTTCTGTATTGTGGAGGTGTAGCACAAAGCAAATCATTCAATATGTGAATGATTGTAGATATATCTCGCTTAGGTCTCCCAAACCTGCAACCGAATATGTTTCATTAAATTGTAAACTGATATGATTTATAGCTATTTCTGCCTAATATACAAAAAAAGTGACTCATGTACCTATCCTGAAGTGCAGGATTCAATGTGCCTGAAAATGTTCCCGAATATATGCCTTTCCCATGATGTTTCATAGATTCAATAACAGCTCCTTGTCCTATTTTGGCTCTGGTGCTATCTTCGTCAGCAAGGTCTACTTTATTTGTAAGAACTTCTTTAGATAACTTCTTTAAAGTTTGAGTGAGATTTTTAGAAGCTTCTATTAGGGCTTTGGTGTCAGAAACAGAATTAGAAGGATTGGTGGGCATTGATTTTACTTTGTTAGTCAGAGGTAGTTTAGGAACCCGGAATACAGATGTTTCATCTGTGGCATCTGTAGATAGCCCTGCCTCCATTGGCTCAGGTTCAGGATATTCACAGTCTTTAGTAGTATTACTAGAAATGTCCGTTACTGACGGTGTGCTTAATTCTGTCTGTTTATTTTCGTTAGACAACTGTTGAGTTCTTTTCTTCAAATGTTTATTTACAATGGATTGCATAAACGCCTTTTGCTTACTTTGTGCTATTGGATTTACTAATTTAGATGTTTTATGTAACAGATAGTGTAATCTTTTATTTTTACTTAAGTCCTTATTTAAAGTAGAAGATGATTCTGGTTTATCCACACTTAGTTTATCACATTCTACATTTTTACTAGTTGAAGACATAGGAATAGTTTCATTTTGGGATATATCACTACTGGAAAGTTGGGGGTTAGAGTTTAATAGAATATTTGAGTTATTTGCATCACAGCGAACATTTTCAACTTTGTTTATCGAATGAGATGGGTGACAGTTGGTAGTACAAGGGTAGTCAGTATTAAATGTTGAGCACAGACAGGATGTAAGGTTGGCAGCTATGGGGTCTGTAATCACTGACTCTGTGCACATCACATCCGTATCCAGATCACTTTTTAAATTTTTCCCACCTACTAGACTTTCGATCAGATTATTTTTAAGAGAGCTTGGTAGTGGCACATACTGAGGAGTAGTTACAGGAGTTGGCTCGCTCATTACAGTGTCTAGTGGAGTTTCTGTAGCCTGGATTTGTTCACACTTTTCAATAAAATTATCAATGATTTCCTTCCTTGATAGTGGGTCAAACATATGTGTGACACTATCGGGGTTTAAAGCGTTAGTAGAAGTGGCTGTTTGCGATGATTTTAATGGACTTGAAACTAAATTAGATAATGATTTAATTGGAGATTGTTCTTCACAACATAAATCTACACTGTTTGACATATCCATACGAGTTTTAATCTCAGACAATGTTTTTTCGGGTTCCTTTATTTGAGATTCATTTTCCTGCATTTCAGCAAGTGATTTAAATATTTCAAAAGCATTTTGTAGTGTTTCTATATCTTGTTTGCGTAGGAATGACTTCAAGTCATCACCTTTAGTGTTATTTGGTTCAGACACTTCTGGGGGCTGAGCAGATCCTTGACCTTCTGCTTGCATAGAAGAGATATTTATGGGTTGCTTGTCATCTGCTGCATTCTCATTGACAGGTGGTTTAGGAGAATGTTCTCTGGGTATTCTTCGTTCTTTTGCTGCGCTGGTGGAGGTGGAAGAACTACGAGCTCGTGCTGTAGAACTAGAACGTGCCTTGGTACTAGAGCCTGCACTAGTGCTGGAGCTTCCTGGATTCAGAGTAGAGAGCTGCAGCTGAATAAGCATCATATGATCTCCAAGGCGCATGGTAAGATTCAAGGGAGATTTACCACTTAAAAAATCATTCACTTGTGAATCATTTAAGGATTCGAGCGCTTGCATCACAGAATTCTCTGGCCTTTGTGTCTAATGGAACAAAATATTATTAATTAGTTTCACCTTGACACTTATATCCATATAACATGCATATCAGTACAATGCTTTTATAAAACTACCATAAAATAGGATTGTCATTCTTACCAAAAGTCCTGTTTCTACACTAGGTAGCAAAATCACTCTGGAGCCTTCAACCAGGCCATTGTCTTTCAAAGTGCCATCTCTTAATTGCCTAGAAGATATTGTAAAATATGATGACAGCTATAAATACTAAGTATATCAAATGGTTATTGGTACTATTGCACAGTAAGCTACATAGAAACAGTTATAAACCATAGCTCAATCTCTTACCTCTCCCGGTGTAGTAGGCATATTCTATCCTTAGATACCTTTAATTTCTTGGATACGATCTTTTTCAATTGCTCGACAGTATGTTTATCTTCTACTGTAATGAAAAAGTTTCCTCCAGTGGTTGTTTGTATGTTAAGCGTTATTTCCGAAGTCTGGTCTGAGCCACACCCAAGTAAACCACTCGCTGCACTCTTTTCCATGATTTTAAAATCACATACGAAAAGCGTTGAAACTAAATCACATTAACTGTATGACGACTGCATGTTTCAATCCCAAAATAAGAGAAATTATTTCACTCGCACTAAAAAAAGGGTCACCTCACGCCAGGGTCCAGATTTGATGTGGCCTCCAACATTGCCATAAGATAAAAATTATGTTATAATTATTATATCGTAGTAAATTAATAATATTATTATAAGATCCTTTGTATAAAAAACATCAAATATGTTAAAAAAAATATTACTTTTAACATTTTACCCAATTTCATGTAAATAATCAATTATATATAGTTTTCTACCCATAATAATTAAACATATGTTTCATTGCGCAATGACAACACTAAAAAAATGCGCTAAATACAAAAGTCTTCGCAAATTTGCAAAGTATGTACTAAATACAAATAGGTACATAGTCAATGTAATAATTCATTTTGCGCATTGATCTAATATGTATAATTTTTGAATATTATGTATTGTTAAATAATATACTTAAATTTCCTTCAAAGAGTTCGCAAATCCAATGATTTGTTCTTTATATACACACATACATATTGTTAATGATATTAGGAATTTATGTATAAGTACTTACTTTTCATGTAACATTATTTCATCTTGCGCGTGAGCTTGCTATTTCAGTTGATAATCAGTTCAAAATCTGCTGTAGACCCATTGCACTTTTAAAATATGTACAAGCCATTGTATAGGTCCATTTGAGATAAACTCAAGATTAATTTTTTAAAACACAGCATATCAATTTTTTCCGAATGTTATTTGACCTTATTTTTAATTAAAAATAGTTAAGGATCAAATCTTTTCTAAAAGTCTTCTTTCCTCCATTCATAGTAATTTTTTCGGATGTAATCTTGTACCATAGAAGTTCAAAAATCATATCAAAGTTGCTATTACTTGTAAAGATTTTTTTCAGTGATCTCTGATTTCTCTTACTAATAAATAGTTTTCATTGATTTAAAAGGTATCTACACAATACAAGGGGAAGAACCTGAACTGCCACCAGAGGATTCATCCTAATAATATGATGACCGAGCCGCTGAACTCATACTTGTTTTGTGCACGTCCACTCCTTTTGTTGGAGGTGGCTTTTCAAGCACTCTGTCCCTTGGTTTTGTTTTTCATTTTCTGATCAATTGCTTCCCCTTATCATGCTCTACCCTTAGACGTTCTATGTATCTCTTTCCATTTCTTTAGTTCCTTCGAATTCAATAAGGAGGAAAATTCATGTATGGCAGTGGTGAGTATGATCGGTAAATAGATATTATTATTATCTTGAATACTCCACTACTTAGATTTAGATAATAAGTTGTAAGTGTTGAGAATTTAGTATGTAGCAATACGTAACTGTAAGAAAATTGTAGTAGTGAGTATCTCCTTCAAGGGACATTAAGGGTTGTAATTTAGGGGAAGATTTTGTCGCGGGAATCCCTTAAGGCAAATCCTGAGCTCTCCCTTTAAATTTTCGTTGAGTCTAGATGATATTGAGCTCAGCTCTTAAAATATCCAGGGGAAAGTGGTGGGAAACCACTAATGTATAAGGGGAAGAGAAAAATAAAACACATGTTTTAGAAAAATATTGCAAGTAGGTATATTTCATAAATATATATAAAAATAACAGGTAGGAAATATGAATTAAATACCTATGTCCATGAAAAATTATAAAATACCCATATTTTTATTTTTCTATATATTATCACAAATATTATTTTAATTTCTTAAAATTATTTTGGGTACATGGAAAATATTCCTCTACCAAGATAAACTTGTCCATTTTGTAAATGGCTACTTTCAATATAATAAATTTTATACCTTGTACTAAATTTGTGCAATAATTTTTTATTAACATTACCACAATATCATATCGACTGTGCTCAGGACAAAGGATTCAAACCACATTGGTCAAATTTTATAGGAGAAGCAAAAAACTGTAGGATAAAGAAAATTTCAAATTATTGTCATTATTATTTTACCAACTTTTTGTAATGTAGTTTTTTTATTATGTCATAAAAATTTAAGAGAAAATATTCAGAAATTACCAAGTTATAAGCAAAAAATTAACAAAAATGTGGATTAAATCCTTTGTCCTGACAAACTTTAGCAACATGTTAAAGAGATATGTATGTCGCATGTTTGGGGTTATGTGGTTTGATGCCTTTTGCCTCGCCGTAAAATTATGTCTGGATGAATTTTTTTGGTATTAATAATGAAACTCATGCTGTTTAAGTCCTTTGTCCTATTGGATATTTCCAATTAAGCCCTAGCTAAAAAAAAATATTTTGCATTTTTTATGAAAAATAGACATTTGGGAATTGAATGCTTTTGCCAGAATGTGTAAAAGACACAAATGATTGACTTTAAAATATAAAATGACTTTTGTCAAAATTGTGGTTTGATGCCTTTGTCCTGAGCACAGTCGATATGAGATAAAATGAAATTTTATTATAAATGAGTAAAACTAACAGAATGACCTACAACAAAGGAATGTTCCCCAGAAATCATATATACCAGGTCCCACAGGACAGATATGTGCTAAACACATTTAATAGGAGAGCATGCATCATTGGATTGTGTGACAGTGACAGAAGTGAAAGATGTATATATGTGACGATAGTGACACTCAATCCTTTCTGCCTACTCACGATGGAAGTGGGGTGATGTTATGTATAGAGTTGGGAATAACGGCTCTTTAAAAATAATGGAACATAAGCAACTATTATAAATAAAAAAAATGACCAAGAAATAAAATTTAGGGGTATGAAAAATAGATTTTGGCCGATTCTCAGACTTACCCGATAAGCACACAAAATTTCATCAAAATCGGTCCGGCCGTTTTGGAGGCGTATGATAACAAACACCGTGACATGAGAATTTTATATATTAGATTAAGAATATTAATCAACAGACACCTCATTTGCACAACCAAGATACTGTGCACACTCCCTTTTGTATAAAACAGGAATGGTTTACTCTCGCAGATGTGAAAATCCAGCTAAATGCGTAAACTTCTTTAAACATATATATGTGCGTGCGCATGTGTGTGTAAAACTAGAATAAATTGTTGTAGATAAAATTCCATAGAGGAAACCACACCCTAGAATAAATATTATATAACACATTATAAAATAAAGTAAAGAAATTTACACATAGCTATGTAAGCATTAAGTAGTTACAACTTTGGTAACTTACAAAACTTGTTAAACAAATATGTATTATATACATATTAAGGGGTAGTCAAACTTAACACAAATAATAATATAAAAAAATATGATAAATAGATTTTATGATCCAAATTCTTGGGTGTCCTCTGATATAAGTCCAAATTTGAAGTCTCCTCTACCGTCCATCTTGAGATAATAATCGTGATGTGTCCAAAGTGACTTTCTATGTGAAACTGTAAACAGTGATATTCCCACCTAAAATTGATAATGAAAATAGTCAATTTATTGGTTGAAACAATACTTAGATAATTAATAACTATAACCAGAAATGCTAATGTTATTGCAGATAAAATACTAACCTTCTTGCAGTACTGATACATGGAGCCCTCAACATCAACAGAAACAGCACTTGTGCATTCATCAAGAATTGCAAATTGTGGTGCATGATAAAACAAACGTGCCATCTGAAAAATCGCAAAAGTTACAATTTGGTGAAATATACAATTATAATACTGTTCTATGGAGCACCAGGCAAAGAATTGATCTTCCACTCTTTTCCATAAGTTTTGGTACAGTAGTATTAGTAGAAATTTATTAGATATTTTTGACATAATACTTGATATAAAATCAAACCCCGTCAACTCAACCAATAGAAAATATCTACTTTTAAATATGATAACTTCTCAATTTTTATAAGCCCTGTGTCACGCCTTATTAATACTTGTCATTATCACTTATATGCAGACGACCTTCAGATTTACACTCATTTTAATATAGAAAATACTTCTATCCGAATGTCTGCAAAAAATTTCAGTTTGGGCAAAGAATCATGGACTTATCATAAATCCTACAAAATCTCAATCAATTTTCCTCGGCAGTCATTATCACATTTCAAAACTCAAATCCATGACCGTGCCCAATACAACAATGAACTCAGATATAATCCCTTATTCAGCAACAGTGAAGAACCTTGGTGTGATTATGGACCAAAAACTAACTTGGCAGCAGCATATGAATACAATCCGACGAAAAATTTTCTATTCACTGCATTCTCTTAAAAGATATCAAATGTTCCTTCCAACTAAAATCAAAACCTTACTTGTTCAATCTCTGCTGCTGCCTCTCATAGATTATGCTAATGCAGTATATCTTGATATCAACCAAGACCTGTCAAATAAACTTGAGAGACTTCAGAATTATGGTATCCGATTTATTTTCAATCTCAGTCTGATCATATCTCAAAGCATGAACTTGTGCATCAAAGACGTGAACTTCATATTCTATCACTTGTTTACAAAATACTCTATTCCACGTCTTCTCCCTATTATTTAAAAGAAAATTTCGAGTATTTAGCGAGCCATGGCCTACCATTGCGATCCAATAACGAGCGTCTTCTGGCAATTCCTACACACAGTACCAATTATTTCTCGAAATCATTCTCAGTTTATGGTGCTCGTTGTTGGAATAATCTTCCTTCTTCGCATAGAGTTTCACAATCGTTCAATGTCTTTAAATCTTATGTAAAGGAAAAAATGCTATCTTCTAACTCAGTATCCGTTCCCTAGCCCCCCCCCTCCTCTGATCCATAATCCCTACCACATGTTGGGTGTGTGTCAAATATATTATTTTAAATTTTGTTTTTTTTTCTTTTGTTGTGTTTTGATATTTTGTATGTTTTTTTTTTGTAAGTTAATTTGTTTTTTACAAGTTTCATGTCAATGTGTCGTGGTTAGATGGAAGAAATCACTTTATAGTGATAATCTCGCCACTGCACATCGTCCTAGTTTTTAAAATTCTATATTATTTTGTTAACACTGTTATGTTATGATGATGTGCAAAAAGAATAAATAAATAAATAACTTACGGCAATTCTTTGTTTTTCTCCACCAGAGAGAACATCGATCCAATCAGCAATGGCATTCCAACCACCTTCTCTTGAATGGAGATATGATAATTGCACAATATCTAAATATTCATTCAGATCTTCATCCGTTTTGCCTCTCCTTAACATCTCTTGGTGTGTATGAGGATATATAACCTACAATTAAAAATGATAATATTTAAAAAATCTTGTTAATTTACAGATCACTATTAAGTATGAGAATCTACTATTACTAACTAGAGAGCTGCATATGATAAACATGAGCATCTAATAATTTACTAATTTTATATTGTTTACTTATGACAAATGATATGTTTATTACCTGATCCCTCAATGTCCCCAGAGTCATATATGGCCTTTGCGGAATATAGAAAAGTCTACCACGAGGCGGTTTGGTCAGTGTTCCTCCGAACATCGGCCACAGTTCACCTAATATGCGGAATAAGCTTGATTTACCACAACCATTTGGTCCACACACTAGAACATTCATTCCAGACCTGAAAATGTTACACAATATGTCAAACAAAACTGTTTACACTAAAATGATAATATTGATATAAATGTAAATCCTTCTGTACTATGTTCTCAATACCTGACTTCAAAATTAAGCTCTTTGACAAGTAGATCGCCATTGGGTGTCACTAAAGGCACTTTATCAAACTTTATAATATGGTCCTTGAATATAATAGTTCCCGAGTTTGGAATAAGTGGCATGATAGCTTCTGCAACATAAATAAAAATAAAGCCTCAGATTATCAAATAATTGCAGTGCTGTAATAAAGCAAACAAATTATTTGGAATTATTGTTCAATGTTGTTTGAGTAACTTTAGTTCACAAAGCTTTGAATATAACTGGTACCTGCTGTGTCATTACTATTTTCATTTCTGTTCTCAGTGCCATCCACCATGGTTCTTTGGTAATGTCCATTATTTAAATCATTCAACACTGTCTTCAACTCTGTCACTCGTGATGTGAGCCCAGCTAATTTTGTTAATTCTCTTCCAGACAATACAAGCCTTCCGATAGCCTCTGCCAGTTTGACCAACATTCTTCCATATGTATAGTAAAGCTGAAATCCAATAAAGATGTTAACAGTTTTTTCTCCAACTTTCCAATAAAATATCAAAAAGAGCCTAATATCCTTCTGTGAAGGAATACAAACCCTGAATCGACTTCCATGATTACCATCTAAGAGTGGGTGATCTTTAACGAAGAATGGAATAGAAACAGAATAAAATCCAACACAGCTGGCAAAATCTAAAACAAAATATTCAACATTAGAATTTTTATAATAAAGGAAAGTTTGTCTGATTGGAGTTCCATTTATTTATTTATTTTATTTTTATTATACCATCACGGTACATCCCACAAGTGGGGTAGCCAGCAGATCAGCTGCATGTAAGAAACATGAAAACTGTCCTCTCCGTGCCAATATAAAATCAAGACATTCAGGATGGGTGGCAAACCTCATCGCTGAATTTAAGATGTAAAATGTCTCAATTTTTTCGAACACCTGCCTTTTACAGGACACTCGAAAACTTACGCAGAAGAGTGGGAGACCAATTCTTTACCGGGTGCTCCACGGGATAGAGTTCCATTTACATTAAAAAATATCTGAGAGCCTAAAATATATATTGACTGTCCAGTTCAATAATATCTGAGAGCCTAAAAGATATATTGACTGTCCAGTTCAATAATATCTGAGAGCCTAAAAGATATATTGACTGTCCAGTTCAATAATATCTGAGAGCCTAAAAGATATATTGACTGTCCAGTTCAATAATATCTGAGAGCCTAAAAGATATATTGACTGTCCAGTTCAATAATATCTGAGAGCCTAAAAGATATATTGACTGTCCAGTTCAATAATATCTGAGAGCCTAAAAGATATATTGACTGTCCAGTTCAATAATATCTGAGAGCCTAAAAGATATATTGACTGTCCAGTTCAATAATATCTGAGAGCTTAAAAGATATATTGACTGTCCAGTTCAATAATATCTGAGAGCTTAAAAGATATATTGACTGTCCAGTTCAATAATTCAACAAGTTGAAAATTTTGATTTGATTGGTAATACACACAATCAATCCCATTCTTCTAATTCCAAAAACAAATAATTATAAAAAAATAGATGTTTCTTTTTGTATATTAAATATTTAATAACTACCTTCAATTTTACTTTTGTTGTTTTGCAAGCGTAATATAAATATGCCATAATTACAAAAATGCCAATTTGTTGAATATAAGACATTTCTACTTGGACATTTCGGTTTACATAGTGTAACATTGTGAAAAATCTAATTGAAAGAAGTGAGAAAGGCGTCCCAAGCCTTACGAAGCTTAAGCCAGCCTAGAGTCAATTCGCAAGCGTTGTGACACTTTTCTCACTTCTAACGATTAATTTTGCACAATGTTACATTGTGTAAACATTGTTCTCTGATTGAGATGTCTGATTGGTTTTGTCCCAAATCCAGTTAAACAATGTAAAATTAGTAAATATTCTAAAGATACTTCTATTTGTTGAGTTATGGTACACACAACATTATGATTATGTATACTATAGTAAATTATAAGATTATTTACCATAAATAATTATTAGTTTATTTGTAATTATCTGCATCAATTTACCTAATTCAATATAAATAATATAATAATAGCATATAACAATTATTTCTGTAACAACTGCGTAATATAACAGAGTAACAAGATAGAACTAGACCTAACTACATATTAACTATATATCAACCAAGTCTTATATACTTTACTGACATACAAGTTTTTCTTCTCTTTGTACTTGTGAACAAGAATGCTAAATGAAATTGTAACAACTCAAGATGTATTATACACCAAATGAAAGGAGAACTACTCATAAAGTGGATTAAGTATACAAATGAATTTTGTATTATAAAAGTATTCCATAAATACAAGAGACTTCATTGTATGTTATGAATTTTTTGACACAATTGGATGTCGGGAACTGGTTTTTTTTACTTACTAGAAGTGTAGATGTCAAACATATTTTGAACTACTCCAGATTAATCATTCCAATTGATCACACTCATCCATAGTCAACCTATTTGAATAGATATTAACTAGGTAGGTATGTTGTATATGATACACATACATACATATGTGAGCTTCCTTACAACACAGAGTTTCGACGCTTATGAATCGACTTAGGCTTGGTTAAGAGTACTCTTTAAACCTAGGTAACATTCCCAATTCCTCTGTGTCATGCTTATCACATGACTAGAAATTTTTGAGGTTGTATATATGTCTGTGTTGTGCACTCCTTAAGGAAGTTCACATATGTATGTATGTGTATTATATACAACATACCTACCTAATTAATACCTATTCAAATAGGTTGACTATGGATGAGTGTGATCAATTGGAATGATTAATCTGGAGTAATTCAAAATATGTTTGACTTCATTGTCAATCTAATAAATATGTTTTCAGAGCTGTATTAAAATATAAATAAATAGTAATTAGTTACATGAAATATGAAACTTACATTTAGCAACTACATTATCTACGACTCCCATCATAACTCTGAACTCCAAGAATTTCCGTAAGTGGTTTGTTAATTTGTTAAAGCTAGCCAGAAGTGTTAATTTTTCCCTGTTGTTACCCTAAAAGAAAAAATACATGTTTATTTAAAAATAAAATACATAATTTCAATGTTACTGAAGCCACTACAGGAAACCTGTTATTATTTCATAGCACGAGTTCTGATCAGTTTTGAGGTATTAACTTCTATCTTAAATTTTATATTATTTTCTTGAAAACTTTTAACACAGCAAAAACAGGACAATATTGTACGAATATGAATCAATAAAAATAGCTGAATTTCATTATCTTGAAAAGAAGTCAGTAAATCAAATCTCCGTAGAAATTATTACTGGTAAGTATACAAAATTCTTGATATTAATGGTTGCAAATTAATTGCAATTGAAAAATTATTAAAATCTTACATTATAGAATGCAACTTCCTCGGAATTAGTAATCAATCTTGAATTGATGTATCTGAATTCTCCTTCTAACTTTTGCTCCGTTACGGTCATGCGAGCTGAAAACATATCATACATACAGTTACCGGGTTAGTTGGAAGACATCACATTCTAGCGATAAACTCACCCTCTGTACATTGAATTGTATTACTGATATTTTTATAATACATTGTATTAATTTGAAATAATGTAACCAATGTACGGTGAAGAATAAAATAAATAAAATACAGATTAAAAAAAAGGAATAGTAATTTATTTATTGAGTCAAATTAATTTGGTGAAACTCCATGTTTATATATGGAAAAAAACACAATTGGTTTTAGTTTTACTTAAAAGATTTTAATGAGCAGTGACTTGGTTTTGACATATAAAGTCATTGTCAAACTGATGATCAGTCACTGAAACCAGGTCACTGCTTATTAAAATCTTTTAAGTAAAACTAAAACCAATTGTGGTTTTAGTTTTACTTAAAAGATTTTAATGTGCAGTGACTTGGTTTTGACATATAAAGTCATTGTCAAACTGATGATCAGTCACTGAAACCAGGTCACTGCTTATTAAAATCTTTTAAGTAAAACTAAAACCAATTGTGGTTTTAGTTTTACTTAAAAGATTTTAATGTGCAGTGACTTGGTTTTGACATATAAAGTCATTGTCAAACTGATGATCAGTCACTGAAACCAGGTCACTGCTTATTAAAATCTTTTAAGTAAAACTAAAACCAATTGTGGTTTTAGTTTTACTTAAAAGATTTTAATGAGCAGTGACTTGGTTTTGACATATAAAGTCATTGTCAAACTGATGATCAGTCACTGAAACCAGGTCACTGCTTATTAAAATCTTTTAAGTAAAACTAAAACCAATTGTGGTTTTTTTCCAAATAGTAATATTAAACATAGTTCATGTATTTTGCTTGATTTTTCACATCTACGTAAAAGAAAATGTATCCGAATTATTTTGTGAGTATTTTTTTTTTTTTTTTTTTTTTTTTTATTTATTTATTTATTTCTAAAAAATTAACATTGTAAAAATATAACACATTCATAAATAACACTGTTGACTTCTAATTTAAAGACCCCAGACAGCAATTATATGCTGGTATAAGGGGTTTAAAACAATCACAGATATTCACCAATATATATAAAATGTATACCACTATATCTCTAGCACTTCACAAATTTCTTTTCTCCAGAACACTTTTCTTAAGTTTTTTTTTGAACGAAATTAAATTATTAACTCCTTTTAAATCCTTTGGCAAAGCATTGTAACTCAATACCGCCTTATAGTAAAAGCTATTTCTCTCTATATTTGTTCTTGGGTTTGCATTTCTTATGTCGTCTCTACTCCTTGTACATCTCTCGTGCACATCTCTATTCAGCACCATCGGTATGTTGGTTTTAATGAGTCCTTTTTTGGCTTTAAATATTGTTTTGGCTCTTTCAATGTGTTCAAGTTCAGTGAGATTGAACATTTGTGTAATATTGTAAACATCTTTGGTTCTCGTATATTTATTCAAATTAGGTTCAAATTAAATCAAATTTTAGGTTCACAATCAACAATAGATGTTAAAAGGGAGTTTGCTCAATCTGTTGGTTGTGCAGATGACGTGTCTGTTAAGTAATATTCTTAAACATAGAAATAATTTAATATGTATTTATTAAATTATGATGTGTAAAGAACATTAGGTCGGTAACCTGTTGATAGAGTTTCTAACTTTCAATAGGGAGATCCGGGCTTGAGTCCACCCACTTCACCTTTACAACAGCATATTGCTTACTGTGAAGGTCTCTGGGGTGTATATGGGCTTAATCTAAATTCAGATTCATTTCTTTTTTTAAAAAAAATGAAGTTAAAACAAGTCAATTAGTTATAACCTTATATGGTAGTTTCGTGTGTTCAATATTTATTTATTTATTCTTTTTGCACATCATCATTACATAACAGTGTTAACAAAATAATATAAAATTTTAGAAACTAGGACGATGTGCAGTGGCGAGATTATCACTATAAAGTGATTTCTTCCATCTAACCACGACACATTGACATGAAACTAGTAAAAACAAATTTACTTACAAAAAAACATACAAAATATCAAAACACAACAAAAGAAAAAAAAAACAAAATTTAAAATAATATTGATAGTTTTACTATTATTTTCAGAAATAAAAATGTCATTAAATGATTTTGTAAATTTTGCTCATTCCCTAAATAACCACAATTAATAAATATGAATTAAAAAATTAAAACAAGTTTTACCTGTTGGTTTTCTAAGATATGTGAGGAAGAATCCTGAGAAAAGCAAATAACTTAACATTAAGGCTGGAGTCTAAAAATAATAATTATACACTTTAAATGCAAATATAGCTTTTCACATTGCCATCAATATTGTTGATTACAGGTTGAATAATTAAAAAGGATTTATTGAATTTACCTGTCCTCCGAGCGTAGTAGTGAGCCTGTACACATAAATGCCAATATCCAATATAGGTTTAGAGACGTTACTGTACAAATCTGTTATTGTCTCACAGAATTTATCTACGTCATTTGTTAATAGTTGGTCAGCATTTGAAATTCTGTTATCTAGATTTGACATTTTGTAATATGTGTAACCCCTGAAATATATAAAAAAATAACTACACTAAACTGCTGCTATACACTCACACTGTATCCTAAGGGGTGAAGGTATAGAGGACTGAATGCTACATTAATCTATTTTAATATATTTCTTTTGTTTTCTCCACATACATGCGATTTCTCACATATGCACACCAATTTCTCTTATTCAACATGTGACCATCCATGAGAATTCAATCCACATGGTCAAGCCACATAGTTTTCGAATGTTTGCGCTTTCTTATATCCCCTCCTGCAAATAAATACACCCTCTCTTCATCATTCTTTCACGATCCATTTCCATATATCCAAACAGTTGCAACTTATTGCATTCTATCCACAACACTTTTGCATCCGTTCATTCTCTAATATCCTCACTCTATGACACAATGTTTTACTAACCATTTTTTTCAGCAATCTCCACAGCATTTATTCCATTTTTGTCCCTTTTTAACCACGTCCAAGATCCACTTACATACATGAATGTCGGTGTTAGAATGGCATTGTGTACCAGTAATTTGTCACGATTGCCATATTGCTATTGGTGACAATGGGTTGAAGTGCACCATTTACTTTCCTTCTTTCTATGTCCCTATCACATCTTCCATCTCTCCTCATTAATCTTCCCTACATACCCACTCAATTGCTCCAAGCACTTGTTGTGAATCTCTCCTTCAAACAGCAATTTTTTCTTCAGCAACAACACTCATTGTCAACTCATTTATACTACAATTACCATATACACATGATTTTTTTTCTTATAAATCACATTCACTCTCAGCTATTAACACCAAATCATCTACATATATCAATGCATTTACCTGAATCCCACTCAATTCAATACAAACATCCAATTCTTTTAAATGTCGCATGAGGTAGTCAAAAAGTACATTGAATAGCCACAGAGACATGACAAAACCTTATTTCACAACCTAAATGAGAGTAAACCATCCAGAATTCATATTTACATTGAATAGCCACAGAGACATGACAAAACCTTATTTCACAACCTAAATGAGAGTAAACCATCCAGAATTCATATTTACATTGAATAGCCACAGAGACATGACAAAACCTTATTTCACAACCTAAATGAGAGTAAACCATCCAGAATTCATATTTACACCCATCCTTTTTCACTTCACTTGAGTCCAAAAATATTTCATGTATTTTTTCTCAAATACAATAATTTTTGCATTCATCTACTAGCATTTTTTCATCATTTTAACTACATACCTCCCACACTCCTTTCTTGCACACCCTGTTAATATCTATCGTTCCTTTTCTTTACAAAAATAGTTTCACCACATACTTCTCTGGCACACTCTGCTAGCACACCTTTCATTGGTTCCCCTTGCTCATTTAATGTACATTCTTACCTTTTATTAATCTTTTCTACATATTTCATATGCATCTTTCAAATTTTCAAGCATACTCATAGATTTTCTCGTGGGTGAAAAAAGTATTTGCACAATGAGATCCATCTCCAAACATACTTGTATTATATGTAACCTATTATCATTCACTTTTCTGTCAACATTATTTCCAAGCACACTTTCTAAAGCATTCCTCCTTACACAGATCCATCCATTAAGATCACATACCAATATAAATCTTTTATTCTCTTTCTTATCTTCCCCAATCTTTCCCTAGTTGTTCCAGAAATCTTGAACTTTATCTGTCTCCATGGCATTGTTTCCGGGACCATAATATCCAATTATGAGTATACATTTTTTTTGCACTTTTAGTACATTTCACACAGTTGCCTATTATTCTTGACTATTTAGAATATAATAGAAAAACTTGCATTTTTTGTGTATGTACAATTTATAACTTGTATCTTAAGACATGGGATAAGTGAGTAAAAAAACATTTAAATATTTGTGAAATAGTTTAGACAAATTGTGAAATGGTGTATACTCACATAGACTAAATAAATAATGCATTTACAAATCATATCAAAGTACAATGATTGAATACAGTATGATGTGAGATGTATAAAACAATTTGATGAATGTGAACCTTTGCAGATTTAATTTAATATAAAGTAGGTAAATGACAAGGCTCATACTCACTTCAAGTAATCATTATATAAGTTATACGTCATATTAGTTCTTAGACAAAGTTTCAATTCACCTATGGAGTATTTCATTATGTTATTCACAGTTGATATCTGAAAATAAGTAAATATACTATTACTAAATTCTTCCTACCACATGAAATATTTTTGTGAATTCTAATAGATATTTAGTAAGAGTATGCAAAACAATTGGCTTAAATGAGCAAGCATAAATTACACAATGTACTTACAACAGGCATGGCCATGAAGAACTTTAGTAGCCTCTTGACAAAGAGTTGTCTATTCATATTGATAATAGAGCTAAAAAACAATAATAACATAAGTAATTAATCAAACAACATTTGACAACATTACTAATACTAAAGAATATTATTTTCTATCAAATTCTAAGCAGGCTTAATGAAATTTATTTATTTGAACATTGAATTTTCATATTTAATAAATTAATTGCACTTTTGTTCTATTTTTAAAAGCCATCCACTCATTTAAGGGTGATCAGGGGTTTATCTTGCCCTTTAAATATATTTTTGATCACTATTATTATTTTAAATGTGGGAATCATCTCAAAAACAGCTGAAAAAATATGTAATAAATTAATAATTGGTATTATATAATTAAAATTTGGCAATTAAGTATTTTAAATTTATTATACTTACAAAAAAGCAATATACAAATACAAGTTAATATGTTAAACCATGGGTAGGTACGTAAACTGAATATTGATCCAGCCCCCGTAGACAAACATGCACTTGGCCATCGACTACAAACGAATTTTCGACTATAACTGCAACAATAACGCATATTTATACGGTACATGTAGGTAGATTGTCGAAAAGTTTGCCAGTAGTCGATCGCTAAGTACGGTTTGTCTACGGCCCTAGATATTAACCAGAGTAACATAAGTATTCCGCAAATATTAAATCTATTTTTATGCGTGAACTTGCATAATTCAAATTGAACATTTGTAAAGAAATTTAAGAATTACCAGTATTTGAATTGTTAAGAAATTTATAGCAGCAGGAAACCTTTAAAATTTTAAAAGGAAGCTTTCATTGTGTATTTCTAGAAAGCACTCATATAACTGAGATTTATAAAACTGTGTATAAATCATCTGTTATTCTAATTCATTAGCCAGGTGATTTTTTATTTTGATTGAAGAACAAATGAATGAAACTGTTTGAACAGATTCATGTATCAGTTCACTTTTGATGGTATGCAAGCAATATAGATGAAGTATCAGAATACACAATAAGGATGACCAATGAGTAAATTAAAAATAATTATTTTCAATGCGTGTACATACCTTTCGATGAGTGTTGCATTTTGTATCATCCACAGATCACAGAATGTTCTCATAACTAAGGCTCCAGCAACCAAAGCTAAGTAACCACATTCTTTGCTCCATAGTCCAGGGATCATAATCCGTAGCAACATACGGAGCTCTGAGAAAAATTTTGCATTCACTTGTGGCTTAGGTTTCTTTGTATTTTTCTCAACAATCATATACTGAATCTGATCTTCTGGTTTCATTTGAGGAGGTTTTGGCCTCCTCGGCAGTGGCCTGAAATGCCAAAATATAAATATAAGTTATGATACAAAATATCAAATAATCTATTAATCCTTCCATGCCATATATGCGGTGTAAGTAGTTAAGAGCACCAAATGAGTCTGTTCCTTCATATCTCTTTTACTGTCTCCACTTTCACACAATTCTTTTTGGAACCAGGATACAAAAAAAAATTGACAAAGTATTTGTTTATCATCAATTCTGTATGGTCTATTTTTTATAAATTTCATTACTATAATTTCATTGTAATATATGCAAGTAATGCTAGGACTATCATACTAAAGATTATAATCAACGTTTACATACAAAGATAATGTACAGGTCAAAGATTAGATACAACACACACTACAATTAACCCGTTCTACCACTAATAATATGACATAATTTGTTAATTAAAAATACTGTTTAATTATTACAACTATTGTATCAAAGAAATTTTAACACTAAACTTCATATGAAATTAAAACTGTACAACATTTATGTAGACCTACATTTTTTTTTGTTATTCAGATACTTGTTTAATCTTCAACTCCAGACAGTTTTGGAAGAGTATGGTATTTTTTGAAACATTCTGATAATGTCAATGATTTTTTATTCATAAAATAATTACGCAAAGATAAACCGGCGTTTCGCCGGCTTAGTGGTTTAATACCATAATATAGTTGGCCGGTGATTCGTCAGCTTCGTGTGTCAATGGGTTAACATAAAATGCTTAATCATTCTTAGTACTAAGCTATTAACTGTAACAATATGAAAATAAAAAAGGTAATAAATAAAATAAGTACATATGCGAGGAGTTCAAAGTATTGTCGGTATGAATATGAAAGAAAAGACGGAAAAAACTGAAATAATTTTATTTTTCTATACAGTCGCTTGCAACTCCAATACATTTCATACATTGCGAAATCATCTTTTCAATACCCTCCAAAAATAACTTTCTTCTTTCTCTGAAAAATGATCGTTTATGGATGCCTTAAGCCAGTGGTTCCCAAAGTTGACTGGGCTCCGACCCATCTAACAAAAATTTCCAATCTTGGGACCCACCTTTCAGCTGTCTTAGAGAAAAGAGGTCATAAATATTGGTAGTGCTCAGAATCTCTAGTAGCGAGTCATGGAACTACGTAATGCTCAGGGCCCACTTAATATTCGCTCGCGACCCACCGGTGGGTCGTGACCCATAGTTTAACACTGCCTTAAGCTATTTATCGTCAGAAAATTGCTTTTCACGAATCCCTTTTTTTTAGCTTTGGAACCAAGAAATAGTCACTAAGAGCCAGGTCTGGACTGTAAGGTGGATGATTGATCTCTTAGAAACCACATGCCTGAATAGCAACCTATTGCAACGTGCGCCGAGTGAACATTCAATTCGCGCTTGTTTCTGCGATGGTGTGAGCGTTCGTGGTACCCATCTTGCACTGATTTAGCGTCAAGACATTTTGTTTAATTTAAAACACGATAGTGAAAAAAGAAATCTTCTAATTGTCACCTTGGAATAAACAAAAAATACCCTCATTACCAACAAAAAAGCTGCCATACCAAGAATACTTCTCTCTCTCTCTTGTAAAAATAAGAATATATTGAATTTTAGAAGGAAGTTAAAATGAAATCTGTATAATTTTTAAATCTGTTCTTGGGGGGCTAAAATACAAATTCTCTTTAAATAGGCTAAATTGAGAAACGACCAGAAAAAGATAGAAAGAGGATGTCATGGCTGTGTATTAATTTAAAATAATTAGCTGTGAAAATGTCATACAATATAATATTATCTGTATGACACTTTCAGATATTATATTGTACCCCAAATCGGGTTTAATGCATTAATCACTAATTATAGGTCACATTCACCATGGAAACAAAGGATGAGTCAATATTTGCACATTAGATATCATATTTCAATGTAAGACAAAGCTCATTTCCTCTTGTGAAGAAGTGTCATACAATATAATATTATCTGTATGACACTTTCAGATATTATAATATTGTACCCCAAACCGGGTTTAATGCATTAATCACTAATTATAGGTCACATTCACCATGGAAACAAAGGATGAGTCAATATTTGCACATTAGATATCATATTTCAATGTAAGACAAAGCTCATTTCCTCTTGTGAAGAAGTGTCATACAATATAATATTATCTGTATGACACTTTCAGATATTATATAATATTATTGTACCCCAAATCGGGTTTAATGCATTAATCACTAATTATAGGTCACATTCACCATGGAAACAAAGGATGAGTCAATATTTGCACATTAGATATCATATTTCAATGTAAGACAAAGCTCATTTCCTCTTGTGAAGAAGTGTCATACAATATAATATTATCTGTATGACACTTTCAGATATTATATAATATTATTGTACCCCAAATCGGGTTTAATGCATTAATCACTAATTATAGGTCACATTCACCATGGAAACAAAGGATGAGTCAATATTTGCACATTAGATATCATATTTCAATGTAAGACAAAGCTCATTTCCTCTTGTGAAGAAGTGTCATACAATATAATATTATCTGTATGACACTTTCAGATATTATATACAAGCGTATGTAACCCGGCATCGCTCGGGTTTAATTAAATAGAAAACCTTGCAAATACATGGGTTAAAACAACAAAATCTTATTGAAAAAAAAGGAGTAAGCACTTACGTGGATAAAAGAAGTAAAAAGCTCTTCCCAATGAGAAAACTTAATTTTTGACTCCCTACATGCCTATATCTTAGTAACAATAAATAGGTAGGTACCTACATCATAAAAAGCATTGCAAATCTCTTCTTAATGAAAAATCTTGAAGTTTGATACCTCACATGCCCATATTTAGGTAAAAAAAATAGGTAGGTACCTACATCGAAAAAAGTGCTGAAAAACTCTTCCCAATAAAAAATCATGAAGTTTGATACCTCACATGCCCATATTTAGGTAAAAAAAAATAGGTAGGTACCTACATCGAAAAAAGTGCTGAAAAACTCTTCCCAATGAAAAATCATGAAGTTTGATACCTCACATGCCCATACTTAGGTAAAAAAAATAGGTAAGTACCTATATCGAAAAAAGTGCTAAAAACCTCTTCCCATTGAAAAATCTTGAAGTTTGGCACCTCAGATGTTCACATTTATGTAAAAAAATAATAAGTAGGAACCTACATGGAAAAAAAGTACTAAGAACCTCGTCCCGATGAAAAAGCTTGAAGTTAAGAAATCCCACATATTGGTAGGTACCTACATGGAAAAAGTGCTAAAAACCTCTTCCAAATGTGTAAAAACTCGAAGATTGTCATCCCAAATTTCTATAAGAAAAAAGGGTAAACATCCCATTTCGTGAAAAAATTGTAGGCACATAAATGTTAAAATATTATAATTGTCCACATTCGAATTTGTATTTTTGGTTTGCAGTGCATAAATGGGTATTTGCTATGAAATTAAAAAAGTCAAGAATAAATTGTCACCTAAGTATTTACTCTTTATTCCCAAAAAACCTTAAAAATGGATTATCTGCATCCTTCAATATTTCAGAATATTTTACTATCAAATATTTCATAATTTATGTAAAAAATATTAGGTGAAAATAAATAGGTTCCCACTCATTGAAAATCATTTAACATTGTTTATGGATTTTATAGGTAAAACTATTATTATTCTACAGTATAGTTTTCTATGGTTTCATAATGTCTTCCATTATGAAAATAGCCCAATATGTCAAAAATATGCAATTTTTATTCACGTAATTCAAGAGCTTTTCTCATTAGCAAACACGATATTTTATTACGAAAATAAACCCTAAATATTTAGTTTCAGAATTGTTGTATTTATTGTTACATCCATTTTGATATTAATTCAATACAATGAAAAATGTTTGACTGTGAATATTGCTATTTACTAAATCTTGCATTAATTTTACATACATTTTGTTGCTAATTTTGTGACATGGTCGCATTAAAATTAAAATATCTTTATCAATACGTAAGATATTTAAAATGTTTTTAGCCTTAAACCTGCCCAGAAGATGAGACCTTGTATAGAGTGTATTATTTTACTTCGGTCTTTCCTAATTTCCGAGTCCATTAAGGACGTACATACATACATACATACATACGAACGGACTCAAATATTTATGTGTGGATTATTGTACCCCAAATCGGGTTTAATGCATTAATCACTAATTATAGGTCACATTCACCATGGAAACAAAGGATGAGTCAATATTTGCACATTAGATATCATATTTCAATGTAAGACAAAGCTCATTTCCTCTTGTGAAGAAGTGGTTTTTGATTCATCCCCTTTTTTCTTTCTTCTTGAATTTTAAAAGGTTGGTTAATTTAAAATCAAATTTCTAAAGATTTGGTACCATACATTTCTAGTTGACAGTTATTACTAGTCAAGTCTATTCTATTTTTCTTAAGGCCATCCACTTGTTTGCGAGTGAATTAGACCATGAGTCAAGTCCTAATGAATTGATTTATACATAAGAAATAGTTTGACCTTTGATTTATGTGTGTTATACCTTTCATGCAGTGTTCAAGTGTATCAATAAAATCACCATTGGTGTACCACAATTTAATGTATTTATATTAACATAGTTTATATTAACATATTCATACGTGTTATTATAATTAATCACTTACAACATACAAGCTTTCAAAGTACATGGATTACAAACAGGGTTGCCAGGTCTTTTCCAAAAAAATACCGAACACTGAGCAAAAAAAAAAAGTTTTAATCGTTGATCTATATTATGACCTTTAAATACAAAGTGCCATTGCATAAGAGCAACTAGCCACCCTAACTTATAAATATTATATCAGCATGTGCACACTTAATTTATTACGGTTGTTCGTCCACAAATAATTCATAATATGCCTAAATATCTTTCCACATAAGCATTACTACATTAGTATTGCCATTGTTGTTTTAATTATCTGTTTCAAGTTAGGGCTTATGTCGTTTATTAGGGAGAAAAATTAATCAGAAAAAAATACCGAACCGCCCATACTTCGGTATTTTTGTCATACCGAACACCGAACACGGTGCTAAAATACCGAACGGTTCGGTACAATACCGAACACCTGGCAACCCTGATTACAAACCAATTTCAGTACATAATAAAATTAATTAATTAATAAAATAAAAGTAAGTGTTCGAGTGTCCTGTAAAAGGTAGGTGTTCGAAAAAATTAAGACATTTTACTTCTTAAATTCAGCGATGAGGCTTGCCACCCATCCTGAATGTCTTGATTTTATATTGGCACGAAGAGGACAGTTTGCATGTTTCTTACATGCAGCTGATCTGCTGGCTACCCCACTTGTGGGATATGCCGTGATGGTATAGTATAGTATAGTATATAAAATTAATGGACAAGTAAACTAAAAAAATACAGTTCACAAGTAAACTTTGTTTTATTATGTTTTTTACGATCCGATTGTCCATTACATGTAAAGGTACTGTATTTGTCTATCTATACCTTTATACTGTGTCCCAGGTGGGGTAGGCAAAGAGGATGGACACCATATAGACCTATCCTTACATACTTCTTTTGCATCCATTACCTTCATACAATTTATCGCACACAGCCATTTCTCCTAACATTCTTGTCCTTGTACTCGTCCTTGAGAATTTAATCCACGTGATCAAGCCATGTTGTTCTCGAACATTTACACATTCTCACACTCCCTCTTTCAGACAGATACATTCTTTTCATATCCACATCTCTAAACCATCGTAACTTATTTACAGCAATTCTATCCACAACACTTGTCTAGCATCTGCTCATTATTCTAATATCCTCATTCCTCATTCTATCACGCAAATTTTTACCAACCATTCTTCTCAGCAATCGCATTTCCACTGGATGATTTCCACCTTCATTCTTTTTCAACCATATCCGTGTTTCGCTTGCGTACATAAATGTCGATATCAGAAAGGTATCTTGCACCAGCATTTTTGCCATGTTTGACACATTGCCATTGCTGACAATGGATTGAATTTCACAGTTCACTCTAGTACTGGTCACTTTCTTTTTTTATACATCTCTATCGCATATTTCATCCTTCCCAAAATTACGTATTCACTTACTTGCTCCAAGCATTCATAACCAACCTTTATTTCACAAATGATTAATTCATTATCTCTTGCTAACAATGAGACTTTCGTCTTTGCAACATACATTTTTATAAACTTTCTTCTTTGCAACATACATTTTTATAAACTTTTGTCTTTGCAACATACATTTTTATAGACTTTCGTCTTTGCAACATACATTTTTATAATTTTTTGTCTTTGCAACATACATTTTTATCAAAGAATTCCATACAAAACCTAGAACCCTGACTCATTTACAAAAGTGAGGCAAAAAATGTATGAATTTTTGACAGAACGGTTGGCGAAAGCATGTGGTGTTTCCTAAATTTTATGGACTATTTCTCGATTTTTTATAAAAATATATCATTTTTACATTTACAAAAACTTAATTGGACATTTTTTAAAGTTCTTGTCGACGTTTTAAGCGATTTACCACACTTCTTTTCGCCAACCGATCTGTCAAAAGTGCCGAAAAATGGTGCCTCACTTTATTACAAAGAAATTACTTACCATTACTCCAT
This sequence comes from Athripsodes cinereus, assembly GCA_947579605.1. Lineage (NCBI taxonomy): Eukaryota > Metazoa > Arthropoda > Insecta > Trichoptera > Leptoceridae > Athripsodes > Athripsodes cinereus. The sequence goes on along the minus strand of OX388306.1, from coordinate 25,483,742 downwards.
CTAGGTATTATATATAAAAATCTATGATTTTTATAAACTTTTGTCTTTGCAACATACATTTTTATAATCTTTCGTCTTTGCAACATACATTTTTATAAACTTTTGTCTTTGCAACATACATTTTTATAAACATTTGTCTTTGCAACATTAACTTTTATACCATTCAAATTCCAACTCTCATACACACACGAGACAATCACTTGACAATCATTTTCACTCTCAGCCACTAACATCAAATCATTTGCATTCATCAATGCATTCATTCGGTTTCCATTTAGTTCAACACCAACATTCATTTGGGTTGTATACTTCTTTCTTACACTCTTATCACACTGTTTCACACTCAGCAAATATTTCCAAGCATTCTTCTTCACCGCATAATGGGGAACTTTCACAAAAAAAAATTTTCAACCCAAAAAATAGTACAGAAAATTAGAAAAATTATGGTACTTTTTATATTTTTAAATGTGCATTTTTAAGGTTTTTATCACCATTTAAAAAAGCAATTTTCACACTTCGCCGCAAAAAGGTTCACTCGTGGCGGAGCAGTGTTTGACAATATCAGGCGCTACAAACAGTACTAAGAGTGAAATGTGTGGCAATACAAAATAGCGCCTAGCGACATGACACCGGACTAATTCAATAACAGAAAACATGGATTTTTAAAATGAAAATAATGAATGAAAAGTTTTATTGTATGGTTTCTTATTAGGATATTCGTGATCAGCGTATATATTTATTAATATGAATTGATAACATTTATTCATATTCCTCACACATGCATGTTCCCTATTCTCTTGTATACTCTACTAATACAACTCCACCTTTTTTTCATGGTATGATCATTCCCTTCACACCCACCCAACCATTCATTTCACCTGCAAAGATCAATATTTCATTCTCTTTTCTATCCTCCCCAATCTTTCTCACACAATCCCAGAACTCTTCCTTTTCCATAGCCTAATCACCAGTACCGTATCCAACTATGAGTAGGATCCTAGTCATCTCCACTTTGAAACGGATTCAAATTTGCCTGGGACTTATATATTCATACTCTTTCAAGCACTTAATCATTCTTTCCGATAAAAAGACACCCACACCCAAAGTACCTGTAACTTTTTAAGGTCCAGTATTTGGTATATGTTCGACCAAAAAAGCCCTAAGCCAAGCGCCAATTCAACAACCACCATTGAGTGCGTATTACAATTGTAGCTTAATCTTGTCCTGGCTAAACTGATAGCCTTACGCTATACGTATGCGCAAAATCTTTTTACCTGACTATTCATTATGACGTTTGGATTTTTGCCTGTTAATGAATGCGAAATAAAAAGTGGTAGTAAACAATAGGTCGGGTGGATAGAATCAATGTTGCTAGTAGGTAAAGGAAATAAATATATCTGATAAAGTAATGAATATTGTATATGACTTATTGTAATAATTAAAAATAATAAAGGTCACATTATCAATTTCATACCAAACATATTGTTTTATGTATTTATTTTTATTACAGATTTCATGCAATTCCTATATTTATAGTATTTGTAGTTTTATGCAATGTATTTAAAAAAAAAAAAAACAGAAAAACTAAACGCATATTAAATAGTATTGAAGTGATCCACAAATTATTTAAAATTAACAGAATATTTTTTGAAATACAAAACCTAGAGTTAAAATTGGTGAAATAAACAACTTGTCTATGCAAAATATTTCCCGATAAGTAAAGAAGTTTCATAATACGGCACGTGAGACAAGTTGTGGGCATGTTGAGGGTATATTAAACTGTAGTCTGATTGGCCATAATATTTTTGAGCTACACAGCTCCTAGCCTAAAGTTTATTGACATTGAAATACAGGATAATTGAAATTATTTTGGATAGTGTTTCAAAGTCCCCTTAAGCCCGGTATGAAATACTAGGCCTAAATAATAATAATAAGAACACTTTATTGATCAGAAAAAAAAAAATCATGAGCAATTGGCGAGCTTATTGCCTGGAGGCAATATCTTCCAGCTAACCAAAATAATGTGTGATACTATGTTGACGATGTGTAATTAATACTAAATGTGAACAGTTAATACTAAACTTATACTAGTCTCTAAACCTAGGAATTTTGCACCAAGTTGTCCAATCACAAATTGATAAAAAACAATTAAAACTAAAAACGTAATTTTCTTTCACTTAATAATTATATTAAATGGCAGAGGCCCTTTCAGAACTAGTTCTGATTTTTTATGATTTGTAAAAGTATGGAAATAACATAAAAAATATTACAATTCATAAAAAAGAATGAATATTTTGGTATACTATTATTTTCGCATATCTTTTAAAAAAGAACTAAAAAAAATTCAAATTAAATTTAATATGAAAAATTATTTTTTTACGTGGTTTGCACTGGTACACAGCATGATAAACATAAGCAAATAATCCACACATAAATATTTGAGTCCGTTCGTATGTATGTATGTTCGTATGTATGTATATTCGTATGTCCTTAATGGACTCTGAAATTAGGAAAGACCGAAGTAAAATAATACACTCTATACGAGGTCTTATCTTCTGGGCAGGTTTAAGGCTAAAAACATTTTAATTATCTTATATATTGATAAAGATATTACAAACTTTAATGAGACCATGTCACAAAATTAGCAACAAAATGTATGAAAAATATATGCAAGGTTTAGTAAATAGCAATATTCACAGTCAAACATTTTTCATTGTATTGAATTAATTTCAAAATGGATGTAACAATAAATACAACAATTCTGAAACTAAATATTAAGGATTTATTTTCGTAATGAAATATCGTGTTTGCTAATGATAAAAACTCTTGAATTATGTGAGTAAAAATTGCATATTTTTGACATATTGGGCTATTTTCATAATGGAAGACATTATGAAATCATAGAAAACTATGCTGTAGAAAAAAAATAGTTTTACCTATAAAATCCATAAACAATGTTAAATGATTTTTCAATGAGTGGGAACCTATTTATTTTTGCTTAATATTTTTTACATGCATTATGAAATATTTGAAAGTAAAATATTCTTTAATATTAAAATATGCAGATAGGTACATCCGCTCTTTAAGGTTTTTTTGGGAATACAGAGTCTTGACTTTTTTTATTTCATAGCAAATCGCTCAAATACGCATGTAGGTATTACTGCAAACCAAAAATACTTATTCGAATGTGGACAATTATATAACATTTATGTGCCCACAATTTTTTTCACAAAATGGGATATTCTTAAAGAAATTTGGGATGACAAATCTTCAAGTTTTTACATTCAGATGAGGTTTTTAGTAGTTTTTCCACGTAGGTACCTGTCTATTTTTCTAAATAAAATATAGGCATATTTTTCATTTGGAAGAGGTTTTTAGCACTTTTTTCGGTGTAGGTACCTACCTATTTTTTATTACCTAAACATGGGTATGTGGGGTATCAATCTTCGAGATTTTTCATTGGGAAAGGTTTTTAGCACTTTTTTTCTATGTAGGTAACTACCTATTTTTTTTTTACCTAATTTTGGGCATGTGAGGTATCAAACTTTAAGATTTTTCAGTTTGCAATGCTTTTTTTGATGTAGGTACCTACCTATTTTTTTTAACTTAATTTGGGGAATGTAGGGAGTCAAAAATAAAGTTTTCTCATTGGGAAGAGCTTTTTACTTCTTTTATCCACGTAAGTGCTTACTTCATTTTTTTTCAATAAGATTTTGTCGTTTTAACTCATATGTTTGCACGGTTTTCTGTTTAATTAAACCCAAGCGATGCCGGGTTACATAAACTAGTTGTTACAATAAATGTAATAAAACATGGGTGAATATTGATTTTTTAAAATGTTATTGACAGGCAATATATTAATTTATACATTCTTTACTGTACACTAATCACAATACATACATTTATAGAAAAATGCATTCAAATTAAATATAATCAATATACAGAGGGTGTAATCAGTTTCAATATATAATCAATATACATGTATACACATATAACATGGTAATAACCTTTGTAGGAACTCAATGTGTATCTATTGCTATTCACAGCAATATTAATTATATGAATCTATAAAGAATATGTAAATGTTGTGCACTTCGTTGTTATTATAGGTAAACGATAATGTATATCGCATCGCTATGAACATAATTATATTATAAATTGACAGCTGGTGCATAAAATTACAGGTAGGTACAAGAAGACACCTACAACAACAGTCATAATGTAGCTTAGTCTAATCTAACTGACAATATTGTGATGAGGCCCATATTTTTATAATTACATTAATATGAAACGTATATGTATTGCTAAAGAGGTATTCACATTTGCTCACTTGATCACTTAGTGATCACTCAGGATGACCCTCTAAAATGAAAAGGTGTGAACAGACGTTTCATCAATAGTGAACACTAGTGATGACGGATGAAACCGATTACCACCTGACATAACTTTTATGAAAGGTTGTTTCAGTATTTGTCGTTCATAAACAAGTTTTATCCTATTATTTGACTTATGAATTAGTACTGAAAGTTAGAATCATATACAAAATTATCATGCTATCGAGAATTATATAAATTTGTTTTAATTTTTAATGAGTAATTATTGTTTTTTATTTATTAATTTATTTGTTTTTTTTTTTTAAATAAGTCAAACCAAGTACAACATGACCATGAGTGTTGACATGGCACTCACATGGCAGTGAAAGCATAGGATGAACAAGTGTGAATAGACGTATTCACTTTTGATGAACAGCTTTGACCCTGACACTCTGGATGATCATCTACTGCTACTTAAGTTTTTACATAGGTACTTACAGAAACAAATTATCAAATACAAATTTATCATAGTAAATGATCACACATATTACATCGGAATTATATAACTTTATTATTTACATCAATTCACAAAAGAGACATTATTAAACAAATTATTAATCAAAGATATTCTGATCATTTAGTGAAATCTCAATAGTCAACATCAATAAAAAAATAAGTTATTAGGTTCTATATCACAGTATGTACATATTTCGATAGGTATGCTATTAATCTGTAAATATGTTTTTGACTAAAAAAATTATAAAGTAGAGTGACTAAATTTTACCGTAAAGACATTAAATCAATTATACTTTTAGGTTGACTGGAAATTGTTTGTGTGAGAGAGATACTCATGGTCTGTTTGGGATGCAATCTAATTGGCAAGCCACATAGACATATTATCTAATTATAGTCTTTGGGGAATATAATACATTTAGTGTAGTGGTTTATGGCTTCAGTGACCAGGTCAACTGACACTAGCCATTTACATGACTGTTTTAAAGTGAGAAGAAACCAATACTGTGTATGTTTCTTCTTTTTATATGCTTGTGTGAAATTTAGTATTGGGATTGATTGATTTGTATGATTGACAATATACATAGGATATCATAGGTCAAGGTCGTATATACCTATAATTTAGTGAAAATATAGGAGAAACTAGCGCTTGTGTTGGTGAATAACCATGTCCAATGGTAAGAGTGTATAATGTAACTTAAAAATCAAATTGTCGCCTATGTTCATGTTGACTGAGGTGAGGGATAACCGGATTATTAAGAAATAAAACAAGATTCGATCGACTACACCAAAACGCCATGAATTTACCTTTTCTTTGCCAATCCATTTTTTATATACCAAGCAATGATTGCTGCTGTAGCCGCACTAATTACTTGCACTTTCGGATCTGAAACATATTTGCTAAAGTTTTGAGCCATGCTATCACTGAATTTACTTAAAATTAAATAAATTAAACATTCAACAACTTTCAAAAGTCACACCGACCAGCCCGCCGTCAGATAACTATCATATAACTATTGCGAAATCAAAACTAAACGAGTAGAGTAAAAATGACAGGTAGGGGAAATAGAGTAGATACCTACTATAATGTAATTATTTTAGGGAACGACTGACGACATCAACGAATCATAGAGTAGGTATAATATTAATATTTCATATCTCATTTATTTAACAAAACAATACATTTTGAACACAATATAAGATTAACAATAAAATTTAAATATAACAATAAATAACAAAAACCATAAAATATTAAAATAAATTTATTTTCAAAATGTAGAACCCCAACATTATTCGAGTTGATTCTTCCATAATGTTCTATGAAATCGTACAATCATGGGAGATTACTTACAGAGCTACAGGGACAAAAACCTTCTTACTATCCTGGTGGACAATAGAAGTATACAGCCTTCTGCATGCTGTATCTATCTGAGCCTGTCATCTACTCCCAGTTTTCTGAGATTGCTTGACAGACTCTTAAGTAGCATTCACATTGCTTCACTTTGGATAATCATCCAGAGTGTGAGGGTCAAACCTGAACACGTCTGTTCACACTCGTTCATCCTATGCTTTCATTGCCATGTCAACACTCTCAGTCATGTTGTATGTAGTTTAACATATTTTCGTACAAAAATAATTAAACATATTCAAAAATGAAAAATAACACATAAAATAAACAAATATAGCTCTCAATACAAATTCATAGAGAATAAAACAAATAATACGATAAAACTTGTTTATGGTCGTTTCAGTGAAAGGACCTTTCATCAAAATTATGACGAGTGGTAATCTCTTTCCTCCGTCATCGCTAGTGATCGCCCGTTCACACCTATTTATCTTGGAGGATCATCCGGAGTGATCACTGAAAGTGAAAAAATGTGAACGACCCTTTATATAAATAGTCATTGTTCATTTCAAAACGATCTTTAGTAGAAATAATATATTTTCGGTATGGCATCACCGATTGAAGTTTGAATTGGAATTATAAATGCTTAGGTGATTGCATAAAATCAAGGAGTTGTCGTATTTATGTGGATACGCAGATTTTACGATTTTTCTTAGGAATTCTCGCTTGTGTTCATTTTATTTCATTTATCAATCCTCAAATATTCTTATGTTGAATGTATTATAAATAATATTTCAGATTAAATGTTCTTATTATAGTTATCTTTGAATATTTCAACTCTTATATTGAAATAAGGGTACGACTTATTCTGAACGACTACGTAATTCTGAACGACTTTGATTTCTGTCAGTGGGTGAGTGGCTCTACGCACAATTGTGGTGGAACGTTAGATGTCCTGAATTCACAGGAAATGCTGCGACCTGTGATTCATGATGCTGGTCTCTCAGATCATAGATTGGTATACACCAGCATCGACTTTGTTGTACCTCCGTTACAATATTTAAGTAAACAGTCAAGAATGTGGAGAAACTTTGATCTGAGTGCTTTTGCGGGGAATCTACTTGAGTCGCAACTCTGCACTGACCTATCGCATCTCGGTGCTGACCCTGAAGAGCTGGTGAACATATATAATGAAGTACTAACTGAGCTCATTGATAAGCATGCTCCATTGCGAAATCAGAGAAGGAGAATTAGAAAATCTGATGGGTGGTTTGATGAGGACTGTAGAGATCCGAAGAAGAAAATGAGAAGATGTGAGCGAGTCTTCAGAAGGGGCGGTGTGGATGTGGATCGTGAGGTGTGGATAAATGCTCAGAATGCTTACAAAGCAATGGTAAAGTCAAAACGAGAAATCTATTGGAGGGAGCTGGTCCATGTTTCAAGGGATTCTAAGACACTGTGGCATGTACTAAACTCCATCTGTGAAAGAAGGTGCTCTGATGTTGACTCAACTCTGTCTGCCGAGGATCTCGCGAACTACTTCCAGTCTAAAGTTGATTCAATACGTCAAAGAGTAAATGTAGACTGTCAGAATGGGTACGTCAAGAGCCTTGCTCATGTAAATGTGTCTTTGAGTAGTTTTACTTTGACATCGGAAACTGAAATAGACAATATTATTGACAAAATGAAAAATAAACAGTGTATTCTGGACCCTATTCCAACATGGTTGCTCAAAAAGTGTAAGACACATCTTTTAAATTTCTTTGTGGTTCTTGTGAATTCTATAATAACAGCCTGTGAGGTACCATGTACTTTGAAATCCGCTCACGTTACACCTATCCTAAAAAAACAAAATGTAAGTCCTGATGACATGTCAAATTAGACCAATCTCCAATCTGCCTCTCTTGGCCAAGCTGGTTGAGAAAGTGGTTGCTAGTAGATTGTGCGACTTCTTGGATGACAATAATATGTGCCCTACGAGGCAATCGGCATATAGAAAACATCATTTAACTGAGACTAGCTTGGCAAAGTTGTTGTCAGACATTATTGGATATAATGAAGAGGGAAAAATAACATTGCTATGTCTGTTGGACATGAGTGCGGCCTTCGATACAGTTGACCACGAACTTTTGGTGCAGAAATTAAATGCTGACTTTGGTGTGTGTGGGGCTGCACTAGACTAGTTCACTTCATATCTCTCGGGAAGAAAGCAAACGGTGTACTTCAATGATGTCCAGGCAGCAGAGAGGCCATTGTCAACCGGAATTCCGCATGGTTCAATATTGGGGCCTCTCCTCTTCATTCTATATTCGGCTGGAATCCAGACTATTGTTGAATCCTTCGGCTTGAGGCTCAGCGCATATGCTGATGATGTGCAGATTTATGCTGCGGAGGAAATGACAAAAATTTAAAGTCTGAAACAAACTTTTCTGCAATGCATAGAGGCAGTTTTCTGTTGGCTGTCGACAAATAAACTTTGTCTAAATGCTGAAAAAATGGAATTCTTGTGGCTGGCATCTAGAGGGAGACAGCATCAGATCTGCTACCGAAGGATAACATTGTGATCTTAGGAAGTACTATAACGCCGACAACATCCGTCAGGCTTCTGGGGATCACCATTGACAGCAGCTTGTCCATGGAACGTCACATTGGTAGTGTTGTCAGCTCCTGCTACTATATTGCCTCAGGCAGATCAAGTTGGTCAGAAGATCTCTTACCCGTGATGCCATTAAGACACTAATATCTGCGTTGGTGTCATCCAGGCTTGACTATTGCAATGTTGTGTTCAGTGGTTTACCAAAGGTGCAGACAAATAGGCTACATTCAGTTTTAAAATCCTCAGCCCGTGTTGTATATGGAGCAGATAGGTATGATAGCATCACACCTCTTTTAAAAGAACTGCACTGGCTGCCTATAGAAGCCAGAATTCAGTATAAAGTGTGTGCTTTTGTATATAAGGCTTTAAATGACATGGCCCCCACATACATTAGTGATATGTGCACTTTGAGAAGTTTGGGAGAGAGGCGGCGTGCCCTGAGGTCACCGCAGAGTTCGGCGCATGAACTGGAGGTTCCACAGAGGGCACACTTAACTGGTTACGGTGACCGCGCTTTTACTGTTTCTGCTCCTAATCTGTGGAACAGACTGCCTCTGGGGCTCAGGTGTGCTGCCGACTCCCAGGCTTTTAAGAGGGACCTCAAGACCTACTTTTTCAAACTTTTTTTATGAACTGTGACTGTTGTGTATATTGCATTATTTTATTTTTATTTCTGACGCGGATACATATTATTATGTATCTGAGATTATGTGTTATAAGGTTTTTGTATTTAAATTTGAATTCTTGACACAGACAACTTTGTTGAAGATAGAACATTAATATGTACAGCGTCCTCGAGGTGCTATGGCACAAAGATGGCGCTTTAAATACTCTCCGTTATTATTATTATTATTATTATTAAGGGTAGCATGGGTGTGACTGACATAAATAACAAACTAGAAGAGAGGCAACTAAGATGGTATGGGCACATAAGACGGAGACCACCAGAACACACTGTAAACAAAGCCACATCAATAAATCTCCCTCGACATCCATCAAGAGGAAGACCATAAAGAATACCTGGATGACACAATGCAATAGAATCCTGCGGAGAAATGGCCTGGATGAAGATGATATAGGAAACAGAAGAGTGTACAACTTCAGAACGAGAAGAGCCGACCCCAACAGCCTTCAGCGGCAATAAGTTGGGACAGTGCTAGGAAGAAGATTTCAACTCTTCTAGAGAGCACAAATCTAAAACCAGCCCCTTCCATTTAGAGTGACATGACTTTTCATGATATTCCCGATGCTCTGACGTCGTTGTATCGATGTTTTGTGAAAGAGGGTCAAACCTTATTTTTTTTTATTATTATTCAACCATTCCACTCAATATTGAGTGATTTTGCAACTTACAAACCTACCTTATAATATTTTCTTACACAATGATTCCATATCTAGGTATTATTTTTCTGGTTCTTGCTTTAAAGTCATCATTAGTCCTTCTTTTGAATATTATATTGTATGCTCACTTACTCATGAATAGATAGGTAAATTATATTATGTATTTTAACGGATGATAGAAATAAATATTTAGTGTGTCCTTAAATAAGTTGTTCATAATGCTTCTGCGAATAAACATTATAAAATGGACATAAATATAATATTTAAGCATTCTCACACAATAATACATCATATTAATGTACCTTTGTTTCTCAGTAGGAAAATGAGTGTCAATATCTTATTAAATATTTAAAAGTATGTCCAAAAGGAAATAAAGTAATTATGTAGGTACGTGAAAAGTGATTAAAATAAATTGACAACATTGAAATATGTACATAGATATATTTATAATATTGACTAAAGCGAAAAAGTAGGTACTTATATCTAATATTTATAAATATAAAAACACAATGTTGGATAACTAATAACACAGGTATTAAATACATTGTTTTTTCATAGAAGAATAAAACAGTAGTTCACTCAAAAACTATGCCTAAAAATACATAGATATGAAGGTATTAGTGGAATGTTTTTGAATTATCACAATAGTACTAAAATATCTTAGTTTGAATTTAATATTTTTATTAAAAAAATGTTTTACTTTCTTGGCTTGAATTTACAATTTACACAATACAATTCTCGAGTAGATGAACATTAGTAAAACAAAGATTGACATAAGTAATTATATCTACATTGGAATATATTTATTATTAGTCTCATAGATAAATAATAACGTCCATTCTGATAATGTTTCATAATTATGTAAATCGACTGCCGGAAAACAAAATCATTTCCAAAATTGAATGAAATACAAATAGGAAAAAAGATAAATTCAAATCATGGAACGATTTTTCATTTATTTTTTATTGTTTTATAGATGTACCTTCGTGAAAAATGAATAGATATTTAAATTATAGAGTTGAAATATGAAAGAAATTTTTACTGCAGATAAACTATCATTGACCACAACAAATATTTTATTTTGTTAGTTTTATTTCAACCTTTTAGGCCAATATTTAGTTTTTTTTTTCTGTAGTGTTTTAGAATCTGTTTATTCATTCAAAATATATATATTTTATATTTATGTACTATGAAGATAGTAATTAAAAATAATAGTATCACCCTTAAATATAGATATGCATTTGGCAATTATCCTAAAACGATGAAGAAATTTTATATATTGCTCAATTTATGCATCTTGAATGTTTCAGTTTCAAATATTTATTGAAGTTATGTTAAAATAATATTGCTCAATTTATGCATCTTGAATGTTTCAGTTTCAAATATTTATTGAAGTTATGTTAAAATAATTCTATGGTGCACCCGGCAAAGAATTGATCTCCTACTCTTTTCCGTAAGTTTTCTAGTGTCCTGTAAAAGACAATTGTTCAAAAAATGAAAACATTTTACATTCAGTGATGAGATTTGCCATCCATCCTGAATGTCATCTCGATGTTTTGTTGGCATGGAGAGGACAGCTTGCATGTTTATAGCGTGTGGTTGGTTTGTTGGCTACCCTACTTTTGAGATATGCCATGATGCGATAGTAGTAGTGATTTATATACACTGTAGTTCTGTCTGTGTGATATGTTGTGTAATCACAAGATTTTTAGAGTCGTTTATATACTCATACAATTAAATCTACTAAGTTAAATTCGTTGAACTCAACAATTTTATCTTTTTGCTTTATTTTTTATGGTAAACCGTCTCCAAAAGCTTGTTTTCTCTCCTCCCTGCGGCCCACCTCCCTCTCCTTGATCAATTTTCCCCGTGTACTCATTCTCTTGTTGCGTTACGTTATTATTTTTGTTAGCTTTGGATTCTCCACGAAGCATATCCAAGAAATTAGCATCGGCGCCGGTTTTCCTATTGTGTTTTTCACCGAACTTCATTGCTTCTGCACTAAGCTCCGCCTTTAGTTGTTCTGGCGTTGAATTTTCTACTTTAAATTCGTTCGGATCTTCAACAAAGGCCTGCTGAAGGTCTCGCATTATTTTTTTCCTAATTGTTTTTTTCATACTCAAATGTCTTTCCAGAGTTTTAACATCACCATTTGTAAGTGTTTTATAATTGTCCTTTCCTTTCGAGGAAGATTTTTTGGGGGATTTTTTTGATTTATTTTTATCTTCGAAATTGTCCAAAGTTTTTTGGTTTTGGTAGTTTCCTATTTCACTGTATCCAGAATGAAAGGATTGCCCTCCGAGACCGAAGATGTCCCGTAAGTGTGGAATATTCCTCTCGGAAGTCATGTTTCGCTCCGTGTGACTGTGACGAGACTAGTTCATCAATTCTTCGCTTCAGTTCCTCGCTCCTCTCAGCTGCTCATCTTAAATGCTTTATCAACTCCAACATCTGCAAACAAAAACTGTTATTAGTATATACATACATACCATAACATTCATTATAACGTACGTAAAATAATTTTGCGTTTTACACACATCTAAGAGGATGAATGAGACAGTTGTAATAGATTTATTAACAAAACACCCTTAAATATTTGAAAAAATGGGTAAATTTTAGTAAATCAAACATGTATCTATGCATAAAGGTGTTTAATTTAATATACCTATGTACTTATTTAAAAGAATCCACATCACAAGGTAGGTAGATATGAATAACAAATAAGGTAGCACCTATTTGGAAAGTATGTGTATTGGAATAAGATCTTAAACGTATTATTGTCTTATAGTATCAATATTCGATAGGTTATTTTCACAATACCCTGTTAAAGGTTTCGTGATTTACTTTTAAGGTCATATAATACTATTGCAGTAATGTTGCAAACTCAAAGAGACCATAGCACATTGTAAACCACACCATATCTACTACTAGGCACCTTTATGAAATACGAAGTATGAAGTACCTTTATGAAATAAAGTATATACCGTTACAATTAAATGAGACATAGGTAACTATGACATGTAGGCAGTTATATACTATGTATATTATAGTGTTACCTATTGTGACGTATTTAGTGCTAAGATAAATCAACATGATGTTCCGTTCTCTCTGCCTACCCCAGCTGGGACACGACGTGGAGATATAGATACATTTTGTATTTAATTCATTGCTTTATGCCCCTGATTTAAAGACATGTCTGTAAAGTTCGCATATCTGTGCTATACAAATTCAGTAGAGGACTATTATAGTAATGGTGTTATGTATATAATATTTTTATGTAAGTCGGTGCATCATAGCCCTAAATCTTTATAATAAAAAGTAAGTATAGTATACTCGTATAAGTATAGTATAGTATATAATTATAAAATATTTTTTCTAAATGCATATTGTTATAGAATCAATAAATTCAGTAGGTAAGTACTTTCATTTTGATTGTTCTGATTAATAGGACTGTTTTACAATAATTACACTCGTTACTTTTTTAGTGTAAATAAATAGCTTTTATTCTAATCTATAAATGTTATCATCTTCAATAAGTTATGAAATAAGCAAACTATTGACATTTAGGTAACTGACGTCTGAATGGGTTTGAACATTTATCACGAAGTATTCGGTGTTGGGTTTGCATCCATTGAACAAGGCCATCAGATAATAGAAATGTTCTGTATTTTACAATGAGATTGAATTTACTAGAAACTAATTCGAGTCGATTAATTTCCGGCGTGAAAAATATAAAATATAGTTTGGTTAACTTGAAGAAATGATTTACCCTTATTGATCAGACTTGCTCCTACTATTTCTATATTCAAAAGCAGACTGAAACATCACTATCTCTCTCTCAATAACTCAACTTAACCATATCCCTTCCCCTCCCTCCCCTCACCCCTATATATAAATATATATATATATATATATATATATATATAAAGCACTCCTCGCGACAAGGTTAAGGGATGCGGGTTCAAGTCCCGTCCGGGGCACTACCGAATAAGGTGACGTTGTCTTTTCTAAGCCTTATATGGTAGTTTCATGTGTTAAATTTACATATATATATATATATATGTATATGTGTATTTGTGTTTGATCTATTTATATTGTTTTGTTATGCTTTTTGTTTTTGGTGCTTATGCCTTCTTTGGTTGTATGTACCTATATATATTTTACTTGTTTTTTATTACGTATTTTTTTTCTTTTGTGTACTTGGATGTGTACATCAATTTTAATTGTGTCTTGTATCTCTCTCACTTTTGGTTGGTTGGTAGAAATTGCCTAAAGGCAATAAACCCGCCATTTGTGTTATATTGTTTATTCCACAATAAAGATTATTTTATTTTATTTTTTTATTTTTTATTTTTATTTTAAGAAATTGTCTCCAGAATTCGCCCAATGTTTATGAATTTTCTTTGATCAATAAGATGTTATTATTATTATATAATTAGATAGAGATGGTGAAGGAACCTCCTAATAGAGTTCGTCGGTAATTCGAGTTCGTCGGTAGCCTGGGGGTAGAGTCTCGGCCTTGTGAACAATGGGTCCGTGGTTCGATCACAGGTGCCGGCAAACTCCCCTTTCACGACACAAGCTTTTAGTAGCTTACTGTGAAAGGTGTATAAGGTTGTATTTCGACGGCTTAATCCGCAAACAAGATAACTCCCTTAAACCAAACTTTTGAGGAGCAACATAAAACCTTATGATATATCAATAAATACATTAAAATGATTTTTCATTGCTGTTTTTAATTGTTATTAAGTTCAAAATCATTAATAAATAATAATAATGTAGTATTAATAACGCAATTTTTCAAAATTTCTACTAAAAAAAGGAGTTAGCATTTTTGATATCCATATTTTCATACAATTTCAATGGAGTTAGCGTTATTTCAGTTTCATGGGTGCAAGTTTTCTTAACAAAAACGTCACCGCACACTGACAGCCGTCATACAAATGGCGGTAAAATGACGGAGTTATCGTTTTTACCAAATTGTCAGATGTTTGCATGGAGTTATCTTATTTTTGTGTAGCATTTTTTGTTAGTTTTTAAAAATATTTGGGAGTTATCGTTTTACAGGATTATGTGTTACTGTTAGCGCAATAAAATCAATTTGACCAAAAAAGGAGTTATCTTGTTTGCGGATTAGGCCGTCGATTTATGGGTTTATAACAAAACCCAGATATATCTTTTGAAAAAAATAAATAAATAAAACAATCGTTAGGCATAGATTGGCGCACAACAATAAATTACGATTTATTGTATTATAAAAGAACAGTAATGATATTACTAGGTAGGAAACGAAGTATCTATTGATTTCCGGTAAAAGTTCATATCTTTGAATATAATCTTTACATCAAAACTCGAAAAAAATTACAACAATGGAGCAATAATATCACGATTCTCTCACAACTGATTTATTGATGATAAACATACAGATACAGATAAACTAGTACCGCAGACACTTTCAAATGGATATCAATCTACTCGTGGCAGTGGTTTGGGTGTAGGTATATACATAGGTGCCCAAGTACCTAACTTTACCTATACTTATTGGAAGATAGATATACCTACTGTACACATACAATATAGGTTTAGGTGCAGATATGTACATTACTTATATTGATGATACCCTTCCGTACCCGGATATCTCGGCTATAATTATTTACTCTTATTTAAAATAAATAAATAAACAAACGGAAAAAAAGAAAGAAAATATTCAAAAATATTAACAAGTCAACAAACGCTTACCCATAGCTATGAAAACTATTTGAATAAGTACTTTTTATACAATTATGTTTTGATGTGTTTGAATCTTCCAAATACGTTTGTCTATCTATTATTATCTAGGTTTAGGAAACCTATTATGAATGAACTAATTTATGTTAAGTTACTTATATTCTGTATTGTGCAAAATATGTCTTTTTTCTTGTCCATCCGTGTTTCTTATCGCAAATCAGGGAGTTACTGTGAACGTACAAAATTATTAACACATAAGGCCTACCTACTACATGTACATAATATAATACAATATCTTGAGTTGTCCATTGTTGTGAAGAAATTCATAACAATATTATCTGCTCGATAAGCAATAAATAATGTATTACTGTAAATTGTCTATAGTATGTTAACACTTTGTAAAGCACATTTACCTTTTTTCCAAATTACCTTTATCTTTTGTATATGTAGGTAGAGGTAGGTACACACATGATGTGAAGTATTCGAGCTGTATTTACCTCACATAGTTACATAGATACATAAGAGCAAAACAATTTTGAAAATAATTAGATTTCAGTTTGAAATAATGTTGAATAATTTTAAGAAGTATTTGTCTCTCTTCCGTCGTTTGCTCAGATAGCTTCTCATAGATTACCCTGCGCCATCGTAAATTGACAAGATCTATTTATTAAGGAGTACACTTACATATTTAAAAAGTAAGTGCATATCACAATGTGTTAAATTTATGTTCCAACATGAATATAAAAAAATAGACAAATGTATATTTTCATGCTTTTTGTAGTTAGAAGAAATTGTGTTATCGCCATATTTTAATCATCGATTGAAAACAATGCCCATTCAACTGTTAAAATAACTCTTCCGTCCGGTATTAGCTAAATGTCTATGCACATACCAAAGTAAATAATAATGAAAATATGTGCTCAATAAGAAAGTGAAAAAATCTTCTTTTGTTTATCAAGTCTATTGGTATAAAATATTAACAATTAAGTACATTCTTACCACAAAATTGAATAATATCTGTTTCCGCAAGGATATTGTCTGTCTGCATAAATATTTGTAAAAAAACATACGTAGGATATAGAAATATCCATTATTTTTTTAAATTACAATAAATTCGATTGAGTGAATCCGAATATAATTATATTTCTTTAAAATCCATGCTACAATATAAATTGCAAATGTAGATGGCAATATAAATCAAGGAAGCATTGAAAGAAAATGTCAAGTGAATAAATGAAGCATTAATTAGCACAACTGCAATTCTGCGCGATGTCGGTGTTGTAAAAAAGACACAATTTGTTTTAAATTAGAATGAAGTAACGTATAATTACAAAAGAAATTAAAAATGGACGTCAAATTAGATTTACTTATAAAGAACTTAAATAACTAGCATAAAATTGATTGGTATTTCTTGAAATGAAGTATAAACGTCTTCTGTTATAAAATAGAATATTGCAAAGCTTACTAGAGAGTAGCTACAATGATATTGTTTTATTATTATCTACAGTTATATAACTTATTTGTCGTGTAATTAGACATGCTACTGTTGCATATCCATATTCCATATCGCAGACTTGTAATGTAACTACCGACTATATTGTGATTGATGCTTTCTATACCTGTGTGGGTAATGTAATGGATAATGTACGAGTTCCTATACCTACACAAACATACACTTTTACATTTTTTTTCCCTTCATTTATGGCATAGCATCCTACGAGGATGATTTGTGCCAAAAACAGTCTCCAAGTATAGTTAAATAGTCAAGAAGATTGTCATCACAGAATAATAAAATTGGCCTTCATTGATTTGAGAAGGGACAAATGGATTGATTCGGATGTCATACTCAGCAATGATTCAATACTCAAAGAAAATTGGCAATCGTTCTGAAGAGCATCAACGAAAATATCATACGCATCCCTGATAGGGCACCCCAGGAAAACATGGTCAAGCGTCTCCTCGTCCAGGCCGCACTCGCAGTATGGACTTTCAACAAGTTGGATTTTAAAAAGATGAGGGTCCAGTCTACAGTGTCCAAATCGCATTCGACATATGGCAGTAATTTCAGATCTGTTGAATTTCGATTTGTGGAACCAAGGTTTTCTTGCGATTTGGACCACTTTTACATTTCTACACACCTAAAACGTTAGGTATATAGTAACTATTTATAATTTACATGCATACTTCCTGATGTTCGTGTGGGTATTTATGCCATTTGTAACAAATATAGTTTTTGGCATTTTCAAAATTTATCAAGTAGATATCACATTACGAATCACATCATCCATAAAATACAGTTTTAATGCTTTATAAAGTTTATAGATACTTATTTGGAATAGGCTATAGTGTTAGATAGTTAACTAATGTGATTTAATAAGGAAAGTTGAATATATTTCGTAAACTTAAACAAAATAAAGATTTATAACAGAAATCCGAGTATTGATAATGTCTTGGTAAAAGACGAAACAATTGTCTACTCATTTATAAAATATAGTGTGTATTTATAAAAAAGTTTAGTGTTTACTTCATACCATAATGGATAATACGCAAAAAGTTACGGATTACATTAAAAATAAAAAATAAAAAAAAGAAATCCGATTTCCTTGTACTTGAAACCATCTCTCTCGCGCTCTCTCTCTCTTTACCGCTTAGGAATGTTCGCGAATGTTTCAGCTTTCCAGTTTCAAGTTTTAAAGTGGAGTTAACGACCTCGCGCCGTCAACTCATAATCATTTACGAATTCATCACAATTCGACATAGGTACGTATATCTATTTACAAGCTGTGGGATGAAATAGAATGGAAATGTTGATTGTGTTTCAGAATAATGAAGATTTTTTCAACACAACACTTGATACTAAATTCATTCCAATTCAATAATACCTAACATATCTTTTGTTTCACCGTTCACTTACGCGTAATGTATTCCAACTCGAACGTCCGAGCTGCAAGGTATATCTACCTACCAATGTAAGTACAATATTAGATATTATACTGAAATAGTTACGAATATGACTACTATCTACGTGTCTATTATAATTATTATTATTACCTACGATAGATATTATTAATTCTATGAATACATCATACAAACTAATAATGAAAGTTTCAACTAGTTTAAGGCTTTTGTTTCGCGTCTATTAACATTGACTCAATGCGGAGGCTTATGGGGTGTTCACATTTGGCGAATATCGCCAGCCGAATTTCAAAATATAACGCCAGGCGAAAAAACAAAATTCGCCATACGCCCATTGATCGTCACACCTGTTCACACAAGTCCACCGATATAGAAACGATCTGTCAGATGCGCTTTGATTTTGACACTGTTTTCAAAATGGCGTCGAGATGGAGATCGCGAAGTGTTTATTTTTAGTCGAAAATGTTATAGTAGAGGTTATAAGGCGCCTTTTAATTAAGAAAACAAACGCCACAAACCAACAAAAAAGATAACAGCTGTCACGAAGCGGGAAACATTATAAAATTTATAGGTTATAAAGCTTTTACCATAGATATAAATGCCGCGCATATCTGCGCATGTGCAAATCGTTCAATCGGCCGAGAAAGTTGGAAGGTGGTCAACTCGAGACGATATCGTTTCTACTGGTTTTTATCGTTTCAGACTAGCTGTCATTTTGTTCACACGGTTCAAATGGCTGGCGATATTTTGGTGCCCTAGCGATATTCGCCAAAGTGAGAACACCACATTAGATGCCTGTGTATATAAAAATGAGATTCTTATGAATGAAAATAAACCATCAATAATGTAATTTCAAGACTCGGCATAGATTAGTGATATGATATTTTAATGTAGGTACCTAGGTATACTTATGCATTTCTGATTCTAGGAATTGTAAGGGGTAAACTTAGTAGACATTAGGTTGGGTCTTTTAGGTTCTCCTAACCGAGCTCAAAGCCTCATACTTTCGGGACATACCACAATGTGGGTTGTTGCGTTGTCTGGTGAGAGATGCATTAACATTCAGGATCAGAGGACAAATTCCAATAACATATTGAATGAAATGGCGCAGTGCAATGTTTCTAGATCTAATAGAATCAGCAGTTCATGAATTATATATTTCTTATGGAAAACATTGCAGCAGCAAGTACTTGGGCAGCAATAAATAATGACATGAATGATTACATTTTTTCATAAATTATTCTATTTAGTGCATTGTGCTCATTGGAGTGGATAATCGATTAAGTTCATTTTGATGGGAATAGGAAATTGTGTGCAATGGACCCTATCATTCCATTATACAATCCCATAATTTAGAAAGCTATGAAATGGTTATTTTAGTAACGTTTTATAACATAATTCAGAAAATTATAATATACCTACCTACTCGAGTACAAAGAGTTTTTTGTGAAAAAAATGCTAATCACGAGAATTCCATCGGTGAAGGTGTAAAATTTGAGGTCTCGTTAACTTAAATAAAATGTTTGATTATTTTTATTACATAAGTAATACGTATTAATAATTATAATTTTTAAATTTTATAAACACCTATTGTATAATATTTCAACTTATTTTTACATTTAATAATATAAAGCTAATGATTATTAAGATTCATATTATATTATTGTATTAAAGTGTCATGAAATGGCAATGAAATGGAATCAATATTAAATAGAATGTATAAGATTAACCTGGCCGGATATATAAACACCTGTTTAATCGCGGATAATATGCAATGTATTGTATTCGACTTGCGATGCGTTACTCTGTATCGTTTCGCCCTAATTATTTAGCCATCACACAAACAAGCATAATATAAAATACCTAGGTACATACATAATAAAGTACAATCTATACCTCAAGTTGGTACAATGGCAATGTTTTCAATCAACAAATAACATAGTGTAATATACATAGGAACATTAATGTAATGAACATATATTGTATTAAAATACTAACAAAAAGATTACTAAATTAGTGAATTAGTGAAGGGAACCTAATGTGCTTGCTTACTCCATACAGATTTTATCGATCAGATCCGTTTTAAATTCCAATTACTGTATTGTCTAAAACATTTAAAGAGAAAATTAGCCTCCAAAATAATTAATGAGATGAGTGTGAAAACATTCATTGGGTATTTATTCATTGGTCGAATGGAATATTAAAAACTAACTACATAGGTATAAGTGATGGAACATTCTACAACACAGCAGTAGCTTAAAGAAATACTATTAATTTGTTTCTAGGGTCGTTTCGTACCTACTCTAGAAAAACAATTTTGTGCAAAACCTTTTCTATCAATACTAGATATCCTATTTGTAACTGGCATAATATTTTCAATATATATTTGTAATATTCCCAGTTCCAATGATCTTCATAGCTGCTGTTTATATAACTGTTAGGTAAATGAAAAATACACCCAATTAATTAGGTGCTCAATTAGAAAAGAAAGTGAAACAAGGAAACAGAGTATAATGAAGATATACGACTGTAGCTAGTATGAAGAGACAAGATAACGCTAGTTATTACACTTTGCACAAATACTTGCCTTTACATTATTATCTGCTATTGTACATGACACATATCTACCTACCTACATACGTAGAGGTCCGAGGGAGAAAGATAACGATGGTAATTATTTTTTTATTATTTTATCCATTGTATGTATCTATACAACAAATTTATGTGATACATGTAAGATTTATCTCATTGCGTTTTTCCTTATGTTATCTAATAATGTTTGTTATGCCTATCTACCTTTATCATAGACATTAGGTATAGGTATATATATCTACATCAGAATATCAGGTGCAAGTTGATATAACTAAACCCAAAATAAACTGATGGTAATACACTATATAATATTGTGTATAACAACAATGTCTACTTTGTTGGCACAAGCGTAATAATACGCAGCGGAAAAATTTAGGATATGTCAATGAAATTGAAGGACAAAGATATTTCTATTCTGTACTAGATTGGTTTTTGATTATCATCTAGGTTTGCAGTCAATTGAATCGATCAATGGTCCTTAATAAATGCTCATGTTTTAGATATGAGAATTTAAATATATAAAAAAAAAACATTATCAGTTAGTATTTACCTACACAAAATTATTAATCGCGAACTATTAACTGCATTGCGAGAGCTATAATTTGAGGAAATTATATTCAATATTTTTTAAAGGTGAAAAAATGGGAAACAAACTTGCAGATGAAAGTTAATAACATCGCTATGAAAGTTGATGCAACCGCCATAATAACAAACAAAACAATGATCATGGAATAAGTAAAATTATTTATTTATGTCAAGGATTCAGTGGAAAGAATAATTATTATATTATGATTGTAATATCCATTCAGTACTAGTTGGTTGGTATCATGGTAGAATAGTAGGCGATGATTAGTGGCTGTCTGTGTGCGTAGGGATGTGTAAAGCAAGCATCGATAAATACATCCATGGAACTACAGATTATTATTATACAACAACACAAACAAAAATATAATAATTATAGTCTATCCATCTATCTATGTATATCATCACGGAATCAATTAGTGATATGCTCGGTCGAGCGGGTCGGGGGCGATCCGATATGATATCCTACTTCTACGAAAACACCTAAATGATTCTTAGCTTGGTCTCTGTGGGGGTTGCTCCCGGCTCGCTCATTTGAGATCATTATTGGGAGCCCATCATCATGTTTAATAATATTACGATAAAGTGTGATATATATGTTATTGTCCAATATTAATATATTGTAAAGAAGGGAAATAAAAACTTTTCATTTAATTTTCATCTACCATAAGTTGAGTAGCCAGTAGACTACAATCATCTAATAAACATTACATTAGTAAAATACATAGATATTACTGTTAAGTGGGATTAAATTTTAGAACAGCTGATCGCACAACGATAAATAACAAGTAACTTTTTATACACTATTTATTCCCAACATCGCACGCTTTTCATTTGGCTACCCATTCTAGAGGAATGGTTTCGGTTTTCTGAGTGTTAAACCGAACTCAGAGTTGGCATATAAATAAATTAATCGTAATTAACACAGAAACCCTTTTGACCATTTCACTATTTAACGATAGTAGTTTTAAAGGAAAGGCATCTGATATCGGGTGAGAGTGAGTTGATATGAAATGTTATTCAACTTAAAACCACGACACTAAAAGTACGAACAAATTAAATACCATGAAACTAAAACAAGATAACAAAAAATGGTACTTAGCTAATTTTCGTCAAGTTTAGATTTGGTTTTCGTCATCGAACCAATTGATGGTAAACCAATTATCCGATTTGCCATGGATGCAGAAATTTAATTACCGGTTATGGCGCAAAATATTTTCGGTAAATTCGTTTGAAAATAACATTCTATGTTATTTGATTACAAATTCTGTATACATGTATATATCTACCAGAAAATACTATATAAAAGTCCTAAAAGAATGATTTTGATAAGTAAGCCAAATATAAAAAAAAAAAATACATATTAACTACAACATAAACTCTTAAAAAGCAATGAATTTTTAAATCATCAAGGCACACCGAACTGTTAGTGTTGATTCTTTGTAGATTAAAAAAAAAAGGCTTTGTAAGTTAAAATCCGCGGAGAATCTAGTATAGAATAAGCTTCTTGAAATTTTATGTAACTTATCGAGTGTTATGTAAATGGCATATTGTATTCGAAAAACATCACACATAAGATATGGGTAGACAAGTAAGTAGAGTTACATAATATGGTTTTAATTCTAGAAAATCAAAATTTTAATTGATATTCTGAAGATTACATGACGTGTTTCCATTAGGTACATGCAGTTAGTCCATTTGTTAACGAACTTGTGGAAACAACGCAATATTTAAGGTAGTTACACGAGATCATTATATAACTTAGTTTCCGATGAATTGCTAAGTGTCATTGTCATTCATATTGATATGAAAATAATGTGATATTATCATTATAATACAATATTAAAAATAATACAACAATGAGGATCTCACTACCTACAGACGTATGGTAACCAACAAACTTTGTATGGGTAGACAAGTAGGTAGGCAGGTTGGTACGTACCTACATAGAATTAGCGGTTAATAAAGGTTTTATCATTTTATTGAACTTAAGAGATCTGAAGGCAAAATGATTTACATTGCTAATATTGTTATTGTACGAGTACCTACCTACATATATATTAAAACATTAGGTATAATGAATGGGGATATAAAAATGACTGCGTCTTAGATATACATAGGTACTACGTAGGTACCTATGTGTGAAAATATTTTTAATCATATCTGTCGTTGTGAACTTTGATTTCGAATGGATTGTGGATTTGTAAAAAAAAAATGGTTTTGTTCTAGTATGCATGTATAGAGAGAACATTAAATACAGGTATATAATAATAATAATAAACTTTATTGTACAAAGTTTGGATAAAAATAATAACATTACAACAAGGTATAAACGAATAATTTTGTTCAATGGGTGAGTTTATCGCAGGGACGCGATATCTTCCAACTAATCCAAATATACTTGGTATGTATATACTTGGTATATAATGTAAACAGTTTTTCAAACAGTACCGACGTTTGAGTTCGTCGGTAGCCTGGAGGTAGAGTCTCGGCCTCGTGAACAAGGGGTCCGTGGTTCGATACCAGGTACCGGCAAACTCCCCTTTCACGACACAAGCTTTTAGAAGCTTACTGTGAAAGGTGTATAAAGTTGTATTTGGGCTTATAACAAAACCCAGATATATCTTTTTTTAAAAAAAAAAAAAAAACAATTTGGAATAGGTGGGATAACTCATTACTAAGTACCTACACTTTATTATTACCATACGTTTTCATTCATGTCTATTATTCTTTATTTTATTTTTATTTTACAAAAAAAATCACGGCATAAGCCTATTACATGTCAAAATACATAAACATAACATTTACAAGTGACAATTTTAACAAAATAATATTTTATGATTTTTGTTGTTTTTCTTCTATTGTTGTTTACATCTACGCTCGTTACATGTAGTCAGTGGACTAAACATGTTTAGTACAGGCAGTTAGTCCTCAACGTGGTAGTAAAAAAATAAAACATTGCCATTCAGGATGCATACCTCATCGCTGAATTATTAATGATAATTGTATTTTTCGTCTACGAACACAAATGTCTTTCATAGGATGCTAGAAAACTTCAGGAAAGAGATGGAGACCTATTTGTTATCGGGAACACCACAAAATATATTTTATTTTTACGATAGGTTAGGTACATCATAAGTTCTATTGTAGTTATTGTTTGTTTTGTGTACATATTATAATATTATTCTCGTGTTTTATAATGCATTGATCTGTGCGAATCATTTTCATCTTGATGTTTTTTTTTAACTCAAGATATATTTTCTGTTACTTGTCGTCTGAACTTTTTTATTTCAAAATTATTTAATTTTTTTTTATATTATTCCTGATCTGAATGATTTTTTTAAATTCAAATTTTATTTTTATTACTTGTTATTTAAAGACATTGATATTGTATTTGTGTGTGTTTGTGCATATTTTGACGTTACATATAAATTAAATTATTACTTTTACGAACTGACATCTCAATATTATTTTTTGTTATTTTAATTATTATTTTTGCTTATTCTTGACATCTCAATATTATTTTTTGTTATTTTAATTATTATTTTTACTTGTTATTTTGATTATTATTTTTTATTACTTTGAATTTGCTTGTTGTTGTTATATTTATTTTGTGCTGTTAACATGTAAAAGGCGAAAGCCGTGAATGTGCTTAAATAAAATAAGTTATGGGAAAATTTCAATTACAAAATAATTTAGGTACAAATTATGAATTTATAATATCAATATTCTGTGAGTGGGTAGCTGATAGAGTTCGTTGCTGGCTATTGATAGCTATATTTTAAATGAGGTGCTGTATAATTTACTTAACGCAGTATTTTTTCATGATTATCATGATATGCATATCAGCCATGGTAAATTGATAGATACTCACACTTGAAATAGCTTTATCATAAAATAAATGTGTGTTAGCCGAGTTTTTTTAAGAGAGCCAAATCGAATTAAATAATACCGAACCTATTTGCGTTGGTAATTATTATCCATGTAAGCTGGAAGATATCACAATACCACCATGAACACGATTTCTGTTCTTCAAATTTTTTAAGCTTATATTTGTTGAACTTTGTAAAACAATATACCTACGCAAAGTTATTGTAACCAATATAATTATGTACCTACAGTGAAGAATTAAATAAAAATATATTTTCAGTAAGTAAAATGTAAGTTTTATAACAATTGTTCAGTTAAGGGTCTATGTAGATGTTTGATAACTCTACACTTTTCTATTATAACTGGTTTGTTATTAATCAACTCAGATACGAGTATGTAGTAAGACAATATAAAAAAAAAACATGTTAAAATCAATACACGCACTATGTTTTCTTTGCACACAACTAACGAAGTGCACGTTTTACTGCAATTCTATAAGAATAAACAGTATTTAATTAATGGTATTAGATATAGGTAATCTAAATGACGCAATATTGCATAATGTACCTAATAATAATATTGCAAGTCTATTGCATGTTTATATGGCTGTGAATTATTATTATTAATGATGTACCTAGATAAATAGACAATAATTATTGTACCTAATAGTTTTGTAATTGGAATGATTTTTTAAACACCCACACATATGTAGCGTGATATATAACAATGTTTGCATTAAGTATGGGTTTGTAATTCGATCGAACCTAATATTGTGTATGTACAGTAAGGTATATTTATTATTATTCTATGTGTTTTATTGTTTTGCAATGTGAAGTTATTAATCTCATTATAAATTGGATAATCATCATTATAAAGTATTCATTTCCGTCAATTTTAAAATTTGTTTAAAAATACTAAATGGTCAGCCAACATCTCTACTTCTCACATTAATTGGAATATCAAGAAAATTAACAAATATTCACATAGGTGATAATATTAAGGCAATGTCATCCAGCCAATTATTTAAAATAAAATATAGAAAAATACTAAACACCAGCTGTATGAAATTTATTTATTTATTTATTTTATTCTTCTTGCACATCATCATACACATAATAAAATCAACAAAGCAGTTTACATAAAAAAGAATGTGATGATATGCAGTGAAGAGATTATCACTTTTAAGTGATTTCTTCCATCTAACCACGATGTTTAGATAATATCAAATGATAAAACCTGCTTAATTTATTTAGGATTTCATTATAACGTTAAGTGTCCAAGGTGTACATTTATGTACTAGGGATATGTACCTATTTATGAATTGAATGGTACATATGTAATTATATAGATGTACCTAATAACTGAATTGTATTTGTGTTGATATTGGTTTTATTTTGTATATTGATGTGATTTGTTTTGGTATATACATTTTGTAATACTTGAAGGGTGTGTAATATTCTTTAATCTTTCATGTATTCTAAAAGGTAAGTGCCGTTTACGTACTGTTAAAAAATAATCAAATAAATATATATAAGTGTAAAATTAAGGAAATATAACTACCTAAAATATAAAAATGCTTGTGACTGAACACATAAGATTAAAGTAATTAAAAAAATATCGAATAAATTAGAGACAGAGAGAGACGGAGAGAGAGAAAATAAATATTACTTAATGTAAGATAAAATATGTGGAAATTTTTTATTTATAATCTTTATAAGTTTTAATTTTTTAATATTGAAAGACGTTTGAGAAAAATATTCGTTGATTCTTGATGAATATATTATTAGTAAACAACTCTTTGTGATGTTATTGATAATTATATATAATTAATTATTGAACCATCGCATCGTAAGTTGTTAAGAAATAAAAGCAAAACTATAAGGTCATTTGCGTCTTAAGATTCAGTGCAAGGTTTGACCAAGCTATTGTTACACCCACATGTATATGGGTATTGGAGAGGTGATGTAATATTGTGGGCCGTATGAGAATAGATGCTAACATACATACATATTGATATATTTTTTGTAATTAATTGAATATCCACTTATACATCTTACTAATGAAGAGATTATACATCTTACTATTATTAATGAACAAGCAAAAGAATGGATAAAAAATAAAAATCAATTAAAATGCATAAAATAGAAGAAATGAAGAGAAGGCAAAATATGTAAGCGGAATGAAAACCTATTCATAATAAAGTATCTACTTTAATTCACTCGAAATCGGGTGCCTTGTCTTTAAGAAAAAAGAAAAGTAAGTAATTCAGATGTTTTTGACCGAAGGTAATTGTTGGAAGTCCATTTCAAGATAATTGAAAAAAAAACACAGTATGTAGTTAACGTATTCGGAGACTAAAAAGTTTTTACTAATCGCCTGATGATGGATTCAAGAGTCTCCGAATACTATTACGCGAAGTTAATAAAATTCATTCGGAAGTTAACTACATACTGTGTTTTTTTTATCAATTATCTTAAAAGTAAATAACTATTTTTATCTTATAATGTATATTATTTTGATGATATGAAATGTTTTAAGCTTCTCCGTGCGTTGTAATTTTACCCTTCGTTTTTTGTGTATCCGATGTTTTGTGATTCATTGAATAACCAACGTGTTGTGCGACAGGCATACATGTACGTTAACTTTAAAAAATATCAATAATTCATAGAATAAATATTGCAACGTTACAAGTAGGTAATACTCGTATAAATTAATAGATATTCGTCATAGTCCATTACTCAGTTTGTTCATATTTTCCACTCATAAAATTAATAAATAATTGATTAAAATTGTGATACAATGTCATGTTTTTTTGGTTCACCGTTTTTATCTATATAAAATAAACAAGAAATCATTGACGTTAATTACCATATTATTTACGTGTCTCCATTGCTAAAATGTTATCTTTTGCTGTTCTTTTATAAACTAGGAACATTGTATTTTGTTATTATTAACTGATATCACGAGCTATTGGAGTGATCTCATGACTTCATTGTGGTTTGACGAGGTGGTCTTTATACGTGTACAATATAAATCTATTCTGTACTAATCGTATAAAATTAAATAAATCAATGTACAATTTATTATATCAAAAAAAGTCGGCTTAAATTTAACTTTTATATAAGTACTACACACAGACGATATTTTAATTAGCTGTGCGTACTGTTAGATTTGCTTGTCAATTGTGTTGGAACTGAAATATTGATGAAAATATTTCTTTTCCAAGGAATTAATTATTATTTTATAATAATTTTCTCAAAAGTGTTATTTTCGTAGGCATTTTCCTAATATGGGAAAAGAATTATCACAAAGTTTAAATTATAAACTAATGTCGCTAACACGGAACGTGTTTTTTATTCATAAAATTTACCGCATTTGTACATATTATAATTAATAATTAGATTTTTACAATAGTTTATTATGTTGTAAGGGATAATTAGTTAATCTGGTATTCAGGGTCATTCTGCCGTGATATAAGATGAACTTCTTAGAAACCTTGTGATGGTTATAATTATTATTTCTGAGGTAATGCAGAGTCATATTATTATCATTATAACTTTATGCATGGGTAATAAACACGCCATCATACTTACTACATACTAGAAGAGATGAAAATAACAATAAATAGTTATGTATTTACAAGTTACTTCTGAGTAGGTACTTATTGAGATATAAAAAGACAGAACACAGCTCTGAATTAATTATTTAAGTATTCAATATTGCAAGATTATATAAGCATTATTCATTCTTACTTATCTATTTCTTAATAAATAAGTGTATTTTAATTAATCATGTGACATCATTTGGCAATAAAACTGCATGTCATCTTTTTTTATTTCTTTAACTTGATAGAAATATTATAAGTTTTCAGATTCAATAGAGCTACATAATAAGTAAAAATTGAATTTGGACTTTGCAGTGTATTGTAAATCTATTATTATTTTATAGTTTTTGATACATCGGGTGTCGAGGACTGGATTTATTTACTAAGAAGCGTAGATGTTAATCATATTTTGATTTTAAACCGTTCACTAATCATTCCAATCAATTCAACTCCAGAAACCAGCAGAAACATTCTGTTTACTCCAGGAATCAAACCCATGACCAGGGTCTATACGCTCGCCTTGTAAGTGATGGGTCGTGGGCTTGGTTCTCGGAATGAAGAGAATGTTCCTGCTCGTTCCCGGAGTTCAATTGATTGGAATAATAAATCTATAGTGGTTTAAAATCAAAATATTGTAAATCTGCTTAACATAATTGATGGAGAGTAGATGAAAAAATATTTTTGAATGAAAGAAGATTAAAGCATAAATTTCTTAAATTTGGCGTTCCGTTTCCTCTGTTTACCCCGTTAAGGATTTGTGATAGAGGGATAGGTATATAGATAGATACTGAATTATTGAATTTCGTCATTGTTAACACATAGGTATTTATACCTTTTCGTATTTGTATAGAACAATGATATGATATGTAGATATTTTAGTCTCAGTGTGTTCTAATTTTCAGGTTTGTGTCTTGTCCAGCCACAAATTAATATCATATTATGAATAAAGGTAGGTATCTGCATTTTAATTATTAATCATGTAACATGACACCATCTAAGTGAAACATTAATTGTGTTGTGTATTTAAAATAAAATCATCATCATCATCATCACCGCATTCAACGCTCCTCTCGGGAGCACAGGGCAGAAACCAGCCTCCTCCATTCAGAGCGTCTCTGTGCCAATTGCGTCACCTCTTCCCACGACATTCCTTGCGCTCTGATATCGTTGTCATAGGAACGGTGTATTGTGAAAGAGGGACGCCCGGGCCTACGGAACCCCTGCGGACGGAAGAACAGTGCTCTTTTTGGCCAACTATCATTGGGCATTCTCAAAACATGTCCCAGCCAGGACCATCGTCTCTCTTGTATTACGGAGATTACAGAGGTCTCTGCTGGGTGCGCCGGCGCACAGCATCATTTGTAACATGTTCGCTTGTTCAATGCGTGCATCATCGCAATCCTTCTATATGGCTGCGAGTCTTGGCACTTAACCAAGGCTCAAGAGCGGAAGATACTAAGCATTGAAAACAAGTGTCTTAGAAGGTTTTTGGATGTCAGATGGTATGGTAAAATAAAATATCATCACTTTAATTTATGTTCATTTCTATGTCACATGGTTAAATTTCATATATAGGGGAAAGTTACCTAAGATGGGATTTTACCGGGAGGTGCCATAGGTTGCCGACGCCTGCTCTAGCCTATATTAATGAACAGTTGCGTACACACCCGTATGCATCTTTAAATATTTAGGCAAACAAACAAACAAACAAACAAACAAACAAACTGATAAAACATATCGAATTTTTTAATACCAACATTTCATTGTACAAATAAAATCACATCTTACTCATGTATATTTACATGCATTACATATGTTTTACTTGAAGTTATATTCATTGGCTAGCTTTGTTTTACGAGAAAGGAATAGGATATTTTTGTTATTGTCATATAATTAGTAGGTACTAGTTGGTTTACCAGATTGTAAAAGTGATATAATACGTACAAAAAGTAATCAACAAAAGTAATAAAAAGAAACTTGAATATACAATAAATGTATGTGGATGTCTACGTTGTATATAAAATACTTAATAGAAGCCCGTTAAAGCTCTCCTTATTGCTTATCCAAGTACAGCCGTGTGACACGTAACCGAGTGTAATAATGTTTCTATCTATATACATGGAGTTATACATAGAATACTGATGTGTATACACAGTATTCGTACTTCCGGACCACAGTATAATATTAATATGTAAATAATACGAGTAGTATACAGACTATTCAAGTTACTTGAATTTCATCGAAACCGCATTAGAGTGCACGAGTTGTATACCTATAAAAATAATCTTAGTAAAGCAAAGTTGTTTTACAACAAGATACATACTACGTACCTATAGTAGGAGAAATATGAGTATTATCCATGAGCAGGATGACTCATCAATTCGTTGAAAGGATGTATAGTTAGTTACCTTCGTTCCGTTCACATGTAAGTAATAACGAGTCAACCCAGTATAGTTTCCACAAGTCCATTTTATGTAAATCTAATTTCTGTACGAGTTGGGAAGTAGATAAAAATAATGATCTTATTTTGTGGTTTCCTATTCTGCTCACATTTCCTGATGACAAAAAAGTAAATAGGAATATTTTTGTAAAGATTTTAAATCGTGGGACGATTTACTTTCACGTTTTTAAATACATAATAAACACGTTTGACTTTGTTTACCTTAAGTAAATTGTGTAAATATTACGTAACAAATTTTAAAAGCTTTGTATGTTGAGTGTAAACCACTGGGTTTCATATAATATTATTTGTACTAATGTAAAGCAAGTAGGTGTACGAGTATGTATTAATGTCTGAAATAGTTTTATGAAACTACCGACAAAGTAAGTGGCACTTGTCTCAATAACAAAAATAATGTGAATTGTTCTTATTTATTATTTTTTATTTACTCATTCATTCTTCATCATAAATTTATTACAAAACAATTTATAAAGAACTACATTAATTTTTAATGTAATCAATATATAGAGGGTGTGACCTCTTCCAAACTGACCCTCTTCTCTTTTTGAATGCGAAGAAAAATTACTATAATACGTAGAAAATATAAATATGTAAGTATTGTGAAATTCGGAAGTTCTAACTTATCATAATAATGATAAAGCATTGCATCGTTGCATTCTGTCATTAGTTTGGAACATTTTTTAAAGTCACATATAAAGTAATTAAACTATTACCAAAGTTATTTTTATGGTATTTTGAAATTTCAGGGATATTATGAAGCTTAAGGATAATAAAAATAAGTATCGCTCTATTGAGGCATCATTTGATATGGGAGGAAACTGTGTAAAAGTCAGAGATCGTCTAACAAGTATGTATTAACTTTCTACAATTAGCTGTAAATGAACACAGTGCTGACCATAGAATTATATTACTTCGTATAGAAGTGCTGGTAGCTTAGCCGCGATGTTCCAACTCAGGTCGGCCGATCGGCCGACCTGCATTTTTGCCTTGTTCAGTACGAAATTGACCATCGTTCGAGTAAGATGTAGCGTTCCTTACAAAAATGCATGTTACACATGCACTATTCAGGTGTATACAACTCAATGGTATTTTATCAACTATAATTTAATTTTCTGTAAGTATCTTAAATTCCCAGTATGGAGTAACTATGTCGCCCTGAGACCCCAAATGAGGCATTAGGAGAGCGAAACGTTCATTCCACATCACAAAACTCTCCACGCTCCTCTTGGAAGCATAAGTGGAAGATCATGCGCCAAAAAACAAATTAAACACCCTTTCCAAACCACACAAAATACAGAACAGGTGGTGAGCCCATTACTTGGAGTAAATATTGTCACACATTTTTAAGTTTTTAGTTATATAAAAGAAAGGCAAAAAAATATTTACCGTTAGCAATCCAGTGTCTCAAGTTCGATTCTCGCTCTTTTCTGATCAATACCTATACTCTTTTATTCAATGTCATATAAGTGCATATATCCATGAAGTTATATCTTTTGACTATAAGACCATTCAGATAAAAACAATAAATTATTGTCAATTTTTACTTTTTCCGAGAAACAATCTGCAGGGAGTAGAACAAGTTTTATTTATGTAGGAAAAATATTAGATTTTATTCAAATTTCAAATAATAAAAAAAAAACATTGTACTATCGTTTCATTTTATGCGTGTTTGATAATATTTGGTGATAACATGTTTGTTTGTTGTGTCATTAAAAAAAAGGTTGTGTATGAAATAGTTAGATAGGTACATTCTCTCTTTACTTGCAGACATACAACGGAAAATGTTGTGAACACCTGATAAAAGTCTTGCTTCCTTATTGTTAATATATGAGTGAGAGAGAAATACGGATGCATCACATGAGTAAAAGAGTACTTCGTAAAGGACTCGATATTGTACCATTGTAACCATATTATATCCGTACACATAGAAAAAAGTTCATTGCATTCATATTGATGTTGTCTTATGCAGTGTATACTTGACATCCTTTTTCTAAAGTTGCTACTTCTCTCTGCTAGTACTACAAATTGCTAATATTTAAAAAAGGAACATGAAAACTGTGATTCATTGTTCTAAACACCATATCTAGTACTTTAGTACATATAAATCTATGGTGCTGACAGCCTTGCAATGCATATATTGGACTTGGATATTACGATAAATATTTATATCATGCTGCAGGTCTATCATTGCCCATCTGAATGCTAGGGAACTGTAGGTACATTATTTTGTAGTTACACTCCACCGACCGCCTGATTGTGGGTTTAAGTGCAAGTTGTATTACGATAGATACAACATGACTTATTAAGCTTACGTTGAATAATTCAATGTGTAACAACTACATTAGGTATATAGTTGTCGTGAGTCATCAAAGTGTATCACTCGTGTATAATATATAATGGTAGGTACAATCACACCTTCCTATTACTAACATTAATGTAGGTATACAATAATATTATTCCTACTCTATGCAGGTATTCTATTTATGAATGTGGTAACTATCTCGTATGTATAGTGAAGTAACTTGCAAAGGAGACTTTACAACAACCTACACGGCTAAAAAACTTGGTGTTGTCTTGCAATTCGAGTTTCGGTACCCACAAAACATGTAATGCAGTGTCATTAATGTTTTCATGCATTCACAATAAAATTATAGCGCTAGTTGAAGATAGATTATCATTTGCTAAACTAAAACAACAGTGAATGTAAAAATAGATGTACATATTACACATTGCATATTATGAATGTGTAATAATGTAATATGAATTATCTTTCACGGAATGTGATTTGGTGAAAATTACTGATTTGCTTTACTCATATCATCATTCTGTATGAAAAAAGAAATAAAATACGTTGTGAATACAGAAAATTTCTCAAAGTACAATTTTAGAGTATAATGCCCAAGGCACACTATGTTTATACACAAACAATATTGATATAAGTAATAGCACTAAAGAAATATTAGTAAAATATTATATCAATACTTTATTTCTTTTCATTATGATCCAGGATAAAAATGATTTCTTACAAATCATCCCAGTAGAAGCATAAACAAGTTAAATATCATTTAATGAAATTGATTATCTGTGAACTTGCTAGATCATTCTTGATATATAGTATATAATTATATACTGTATGACGATCATGAGAACAGACCATACCCATACCTACCCGGATTTTATTGTAATGTACTTACTGAATATCACGTAGTTAATGCTCATATTATATAGTATTTTTTGCTTAGTGAAACTGGGAGCACTTTATGTAATAAAAATAAAAATCACATCATATATGTAACAAGCATTACACACTTATTTTTACACTTAAATTATACGCTTCGAGTTACTTCCGTGAGTAATAATAGTCGAAACTAGGGACAAAAAAATACAAATCTGTTACAGTAGAGTTGCGTTCGTGAAACACCTACAGATTCATATAAAATTATTTTTGTTTCATTGTAAGTAAAAATAAACTGTGCATCTATGTAGTTCTACATTTTTGACACCGAATAATGTACATGTGCACTTGTGCACACACTAAAAAAACAGAAAACTTATTATTTTTCAGTGGATTTTTTGCTTAAAATTTTAGCTATAAAATCTCACTTTATTTCTATTTTATCTCAAATATTTAATGACAAATTATTAGTATACTCAAATTTGTATGCATGGAATTGGGATTTAGAAGTATCAATGTTAATAATTATATTATTTCCTTGTACTATCATCATGGTTTCTGCATTTCATGATATGATTTATTGTGAAATAAAATTACCTAACACTTTTACGCACAAGCCTATTGAAAATTTAATTACCTGCGATAAAGTACAATACGAAATAAAGAATGGCACACGTTCTCATTATAGGAATACATACAAAATTAAAAATAATTATACACTTTTCAGTTCACATTTTAATTGTTATTATTACATCGTTTATGTAAATTCACTATAATTTTAGTAAAATATATAATTTCACAACATTGTTTAGACTTACATTTAATTTACCACTTTATAAATTTTACTAAACGTTTTGTGTTATGTCATCAAGCACAATAATATTATTATAAAATTACTGTCTACTAAATTATCTCGTCATTGTGAAGACGGGATGTTAAAAAACTTGAGCGAAATAAACAAAAAAGGTTAAAGTGGTCAACGTAACAACGAAAGTGTCTAGAATCATTCTCATACATGTTGGTAATAAATATACTTACGTGTAATCTAACTATACGTGCTACCATATTACGAAGAAAATATCTTTACATTTGTATAGATATGCGGTAATTTGATGTAAAATTAACTCTATTAAATATATAATCTCATACTTTTTACTGTTTCTATGAGCATAAGTAAAATACGATGATAGCTGTTTTATAGTTGTGTTGTAATAAAAATTAGAGTAAAATATGTTTAAACACAATTATCTTATTGGTCAATATGTATACCTAACACTTAAAACTTTTTTAGCCCTCGGATAGTGTTAAATGGAAAAAAGAAGAAAGATACTCTAATTAGGATAAGGAGAAGAAGATTATACGAAGAAGTACATACGTGATGTTATAATTAATTTAAATTAAGAAAAAAAATCATTACACGATATTTTTAACAATACCTAATATTATAATTTATGTTGCTGTCACAAGAAGACGTATAATGCACCTATGTTGGGTGTTTATTTATATTCAATATGAAATTCAATAATTTCATGTGAATTGTCACGGGATGAGGTTATTTGGGCATGGGAAATGAACTTAATGAGGTATTCTATATAAAAAATGAAGAGAACCCACGTGTAGACAACAGTGATTAATAATAACACAATGTTATGTTCAATTAGCAAAATAATGAAGCAGATTATATCAGATGCCTTCGATTGGATTATATTCATGATTATGAGATAGGTAGGTATAGGTACGCACCGCCTGTGTGTAACTATCTGTATTTTAATTACCATCTGCTACGTAGTAGGTACCCGCACATTATATTGAAATAGGTATTAATATTTTTAATTTTATTACACAGGTAAATCTTAAAATTTACCTATATAGTAATGTTGTAGGTTAATTAAATTTAACAGTTTTTCCGTCACAAGACTAAGTATACACTGTAAATTTTCACTTCATAAATCAATCAGTGAAAAACTGCTCCTGTAGTATAATTTATCTCCAAAATTTCGAGTACCTGTATAATAAAATATATTTACGTAAAAATTGCAATTTAATATTTTAAGTCTATAGAGAATGTTTAACACGTATCTCATATAACCTTATGTATAAAAAAAATAATAAATATATAAAACCTATTGTAAGCTACATATTTATTTTACACCACAATGTGGGACTAATAATCGCCCAAGGAGAAGTAGACGAAGTTTCCTAATAAAATAATACTGCATTTAAATCAGATTTCATCAGGTTAAATGTAAAATAATATTTTGACAACTTTTGGACAATTATCTGGGCATCATTTAAATGAGAATATTAGAGGCCTGTATGAACTTTTGCATCTACAAACAAACAAAAAAAAAACAAATTCAAAGCAAAAAGTATCCACACCCTGTACAGTTCTGTGTTCATGTAAACAAATAAGGAATACCACGACAGATCTTAGCACAGTAAAAATATAGGATATTGGCATAAAGGCCTATTATTTTAATCAGTCTATGAAAATAATATTCTCACAAAAACATAGTTCTTGTTGTAAGTGGCAATAGTAGGTAGGTAAGTAGTTATATACCTAAGGTTATTTTGATATTTAATCCAACTGAGCGGTAGGTATGTAACGGGATTATACCGCTCAAATTTTATATCGATATTATTATTAGGTATATTATTTTTTTATCAGACAACAGTTATTTTCTCACATATTATTAATGATAATAAGAGTATGGAATATGGAAATTAAAATAACGAGTAAAAATAATAATAATAATAATGTACTATAATTTGTACATATCGATATATAATATAGCTTAGGCGGTAACATAAGCAATTAATTGAAAATATATCATAACAGTCAAACAATATTTACATTTGTATGTTTTCGATAGATGTATTATAGCTCAATATTTAAATCGAGGAAAGCGATTTAGTATGCTATTTTAATGAACAAATTAGATAATAATATCAGCTATAATGTTTGTACTGATCGGTCAGGTTTCGTGTTTACCCGATCTCACAATTTAATAGTTTAAAAGTTTATTAAATTAGTGTATATTATGTGTTTGGCTGAAGTGCCTTACCTCTGAAATAATATTTTAAGTACAAACTCACTTATAAAATAATAGGTAAGACTTAGATTGGAAATGGAATGTAAACGCAAACGCACCATCTATTTACAATGTTTTCATTTCAAAATGAGTATTTATTTACAAATACAAAATTTTAAGAATAATATGTTGTGATATTCTATTCATAACAGATGATACGTTACATAGAAGTATACTCGTAACACGTAATTGTACTATACCAAGGACGTAAACCTTTAGAATATTAATAGGTACCTACCTATGTATGTCACTACCGATATGGGATACTTACTACCGATATGTCTGATGATGAGATAATAGTTAGTTATATGTTCACTTATATAGGGTATAATTATAATATATATTATATTGTACACATTCCTGTATTCTCTATTGTGGATTAATGACATTTATTCCTTCATTCCATACGATGATATAGGTAGGTAGGTATATTTTGTACTGATATATTTTTTAGTAGGTAATGTAAATGCACAACATATCTATTTTGGCATCGTGTTTTCCGTAAATGCACGTATCTACTATGGTCAGCTAAACAGAATATGATATTGTAGGTAGTTTGCAATATAGGAAGCAGCCGACTTATAGACAATATAATATTATCATCGATGCGGAAAAAAATATTGGATCAATTTATCAATAAAATATAGAGATGATAGATGTATGGATTTCAAAAATGCATAGATAATAGAAATCTACTTAAATGCAATGAAAAGTTCTACACGTAGACGTTTACGGGATTGATAATAGAATTTACGTACTTTAATTTATTAGTTTTGAAGAAATAATAATTAATGTTTCCAAGACAATAATGTACATTCTTGTATGATCACGTTAGGTGAGTTAAATCAGTTACTAACTTTAATTAACTTAGTTAGTAACTGCCATATTAGTATTAAATAAATAAACCTTTTTGATACCTATTTGACATTCCTAAATGACATTTTGTTATATGTTTCTCAAAGATTCGCGGAAGAGATGTATTACCAAAAAATATATATTCATTTTATTAGGTTGATAGTATTCTATTGTGTACAATTAAGAGATAGAAAGGATCGACTGAAAATCAATGGTAGAAACAATAAATTATGCCCTAAAATATACGAATAAATGAAAATTTTAAAGAAAGCTCATAAAACATCGAGACGAACAAAATGGTTACGTACAAGTAGAATTCCAAGGTACCTACCTACATTATTATAAAACTCTAATCCAAACGAAATCGTATCATTTGTATTTATTCAAAAAAAATGTTTTCTCAAAATAATATATAAAATAAATCGAGATAAGTAAATTCTCTATTTTTTCCATTTTACTGATTATTTGTGAAACAATATTCTTTATGAATACAATCTACATTTTACAGCGAAGCAGGCTCTGCCTGGAAAATTAAATAGTCTAAAATTTTGCAGAACCCACCTACCTGAAAAGATGCACTATGTAAGCATTATACGATCTGTAAGAATATAATACTTGATATAATATTGTAGTAGGTATATACTTGAATGACGTACTAACGATTATAAGAATCTACCTACTTATATACGTATAAGTATATATACCTATTAATCTTTGTGCACTTTGTAATTATGTTCAATCATTCAATTATATTACCTTCTTTATAAACCAACAATAAAAAGTACCTACAATATTATTAAAATTTTGATTGTGAACTTTGTGTTATATCATACTATTTAAATTAATAAATTATTTTTTCCTTTTATACCTACGCTACAAGGTTTTGTTTGGATAACACAATTCGGAGTTGATTATATTATATAATATTTTAATTACCTACATAATTATGAATTTTACGATGATAACCAACAAAAATTATTTAGTCGATAAATATATCGAATCGAAAAACGGTACGTAAAAAATACTGTTTTTAAAATAATGTACGAGCTTACTTTTTAATTCTTCCCGGCTGAGAATTTCGTATGAAACTGAATTGAAAACAAATCAGGGTTAATATTTAAGTGTTATAAATTAGTTGAATTTTAACTACTGAATATACGTTAAAGCTTTACTTAAATGCATACTAATCCGGGTATCAATAGGTTAAATAAAAGGTAATATTGTATGAAAAGTAGGTATTAAAATAACAATCAATGTCCTTACCCAAGTTTGTCACGAAATGTGTATTCACAAAAATAATATAATCCTCATAAAGTCGTCGTCACTTCAATGATTTTCATTATATTTCACTATTATCTTTAATTAAGGAAGTTCCTATAAAGTTTTTATTTAGCTCTCTGTACAATTTTATAAAATGCAATACACAAACATTCACTTCTCTTTGTTCATTTGATGCAATAATAATAATACTGCTAATGATATTTAACTATCGAAACACAACACTATTGCACGGCGGAGATCGTGTATCTGCCATTGAAAATAAAATAGTGTGTTACCGGAGTTGGTCGTAGTTTTCTGTAAGAGTAACTAAATAATGATTGGTATTATTATTATCAAACTCAGTACAGGACAGTGGCGCTGATGTGTGAGTGTTATAGCGGAGTAACTTTAGCGGCTGTATAGTCTGTTTTAGTAAGTAGCTGTATGCTATGCTTTGCTGGGTACCTACCTACTGCTTATAGCCTACTGCAGTAGGTGATATAAGCTATAGCTGTAAGTATTATGTTGTAGCTCTATGTGTCAGTACCTCGGAACATAAAAGCGGTCCTCCCACCTCTAGTTTTTGTTCCTCTTGTCTCGGGATATACTGATCGTACCTACATTATTTATAATTGTATGTGGATATTATTATGGATAGATATAATAAATGGTACGTCTCGTGCATCGTAAATACAATACATCCACACTTATATATATTCCTCATTCACGATGTAAAAATACTTTAAGATAAATCAATATGAATGCAAAAAAATTATAAATCTGGGGCCCTATTCTCCAATCTCGATTAATGGATGTCGCATGCGAGATTTTATTAGGTACCTACTTCCGATCGATTTTTAGGGTCAATTTACAATTTCTTAAAAACCCTATCCTTCAATAATGTCGCACGATATCTTGCGACATTATATCGAATGGTGTATAACCACTCAAGATGAATGTCACATCGATCGACATGTCAAAATTTGATAAAAATACTCGCCGTGGGTCACTCAATTCTTGTTTACATTTCACATACATACGGTATAAAAATAAAATAAGATAGTGCCGTATTTATTAAATATTTTCGTCTAAATAAAACGAAAAGTTTGATATTGATTGTGACTTTTCATATAAAAGCGCCATCTCGTGGATCATATGACTTCCTACACGTAAGCGCCATATCGTGAAAAAAAGTATAAAGAAATGACATTTTTCTATGACCATATACAAAAAACATATAAAAAGTGCGACGTTACCGGTAAATTCTCGAATTGTCGAATAGCGTCAAGAATAGGGTTGTAAACTGTCGATCGATTTTTCGTGAGACTTTTTCAATCGGCATAATTATAATCTCGCATGCGAGATTTATCAATTGAGATTGGAGCCTGGAGTCCTATTGTCCATTCTCGGCAATTCTTCAACAATTGAGTGACTCTCTACATTTTCAATATTACATTACAATTGTACAATGTTATTTGAATTGTACAAATAAATGGGTAGAAAATAGAAATGCATTATGAATATACAATTGATTGCTTTGTGAAATTTGGTGTTGAAACTGTATTAATGTTCTCTGTGTTTTGTATGAGATTTATGGAGAAAATGATGTGAGATGTACCTATAAGTTAATGAATTAGGTAGGTACTTATATTGTTTTTATTTTTTTAGGAATTGTTAATGCTTTGGACTAGAAATTTGTGAATTTTTATTATGTAATGTATGATTTGATGTAAAAGGCGTTAGCCGTTTAAGTATTAAATAAATGAATAAATACAAATAAATAAAATGTCCTTAAGGCGCTTTGGCAAGTAAGAAAACGACACTTTTGTCAATGTTGTCCAATAGTACTAATACACAGATATTGATTTAAAATGCAAGGGTTTTATATACCTACGAGTAAAATAATGGAAAAAATGATTTTAAATATCGAAGTCGTCCGTACACACGAAAGTTTTAATAATAAGGTTAACCGTACAATCAGAGGTCTTCGTGGTTAATTTACGACTCACTTGGATTATATGGAAGCATTGGAAGGCTCTACACAAAACCGTGGTTCCACTAGTACCGGTTATTCTTATCTACACTTTCTTACTTTTATAAAGTGTCGCTTTTCGTATGTATCGATATTTATGTTTTATTTCATAGTGGACTGAGATGAACACCGCCATGCATGTTGTATTATTTTGTATATTATATTACTAGTATAGGTATATAGTGTTGAACTGGTACTGGAACTGGAGGACGGGTGTAACCAAAACACAAACACGGTCATGCGGCATCATCAGGGCGATGCTCTATAAATTAAATGCACTAAATTATTATTATTGAAATTGTTATAATCTATTGAATGATTATTTTCATAATCAAAATCATAATTATTATCACATGAATCTGTACATTTATTAAGTATTTCACACAATTTTATATCAACCTATATCATCATCATCATCGCCCTAAATGCTCCTCTTGGGACCACAGGGCAGAAACCAGTCTCCTCCATTCAGAGCGTCTCTGTGCCAATCGCGTCACCTCTTTCCACGACATTCCCTACGCTCTGATGTTGTTGTCATAGGAACGGTGTATTGTGAAAGAGGGACGCCCGGGCCGGGAAGAACAGTGCTCTTTTTGGCCAACTATCATTGGGCATTCTCAGAACATGACCCAGCCAGGACCATCACGGTGATCAGTGATCACCTACATATTTTTATAAAACTTGACGCGTTCGAGTAGAAGCTTTTGGTGGTATTGTTGTGAAAGACACAAATAGGTACGCACCGTGGAGACTCCGGCTAAGAATAGGTCACTCATTATTTTTTACATGTCATAGTTTTGAAGTGCCCTTTACGATATTTACATTTCTTATTTGAACGATGACGTAAGTCACCTAGCTTGAATTTGAGGAAAAAATTTTGAGTTTAATAATCAGAAAAGGTAAGACGCTTTTTTTAGCTTAAACGATCTGAAGATAAAGGAAACGAGTGTAGAAAAAGTTATATTTTATTTATTCATTATGGATCATACAGTTATAACAATTAAATACAACAATGAGCAAACCAATCGAGACCCCTTTCTTACCAATTAACAAACAAAAAATAGAGGTATCTACTCTATTTAATAAAAAGATGACGAAAGAAAAAAAGCTGGAAAATACACAGAAAAATGTAAAAACACATATAAAAAATATAATATATCTACTAAAGTCATCAAATCGAATCCCTAACAGTAGAGTTTACTATGTCAAAAATTCATTCAAAACTGCAGAAGTAAAAAAGCAAATTCCCCTATGGAACAACAGATGAATCCAGGCCCCCCGAGTCAGCTCCCCTAAACTCCCGTTCACTCAATGAAAAAAATCCTTGCTTATGAATGAGAAGAGCTTGATAATAAATGGTAGGAATTTGATGAAATGATTGTATGTAGGTACAGAGGTTTATGTGAATGGAAGGAGCTTATTGATAGAGAGTGGAAGGAGTTTGTCAATGGTGGAGTTTTGTGTATGGTAATAACTTGGGGATAAGTGGGAGGAGTGCTTTTTTTTAAATACATGGGAGAAGTTTTATAAACAGAAAGGGGGAAAGAGCTTGTTGCATGTTGTCAAAATGATTACAAGGACAAGTTATATGACTTTGGGCTAGCAAAGGAATATTTCGATTTCGTGGGAGTGCAGTGTGTTGAGCACAACCTATGTGAATGCTCCGTGATGAATGATGCTAGATGATGTGAGTAAGAATAGGCACAGACCAATGTAATTTGAAGAGTTTCTGCAATCTGAGGAACTTTAAGATTTACCAGCCAGGTTTACCCCCACCTGATATAGGAGAGTTTTGAAGACTATAATTATAATATTATGTACCTACTTTTGATTTCAAATACACATACCGATATTTCTTCACCTATCAGCACCAATGAAAGGAATTTATTAAATATAGTCAAGTGTCTCAAAGATTGCCTTTGCTGCCAACTGGACAATGTTTGTTGATTATAAGTAAAAAATAATTATGTACCTGGGTTTTTCGTTATGAACCCAAATACAACCTTATACATCTTCCACAGTAAGCTAAAAGCTTCTGTCGTGAAAGAGAAGTTTGCTGGCACCTGGGATCAAACTGCACACCTCTTGTGCATTAAGTCGAGACTGTACCTTCAGGCTAGGATGACTCATTATAATTTCCAATTAGATATAGGTAGGTATCAAGCCAATAAGATGTAATAATAATAAAATATCAGTTTGGTATTTTCCAATTTTTATATTTTTCATTTAACAATCCAAGCTTCAGTTGCATTAATCAGTCGTAAAAAATCTAATAAAAATAAGAAACATACCCACAGCTAGGTATGGAAGATAGTTTACATTCACAGTAAATCAATATATGGGTAAATTATAAAACTTTGGAACCTAAAAATATGACTATTCAAATAGTACAAGCCTAATTAATAGTAATGTACAAACAATATAGAAAAACACTATGTATAATTTGTGAAACTTTTAACTCCTCATAATATTTATGTATTGAGCTATAGGAGACCATTTTAAAATCAACAAGATTGAAATATAATACTAATTTGTTGTTTCTATAAAGGAAAATAAAACATGTGTTTATTATACTCAGTAACTTTGTAACATCTCGCTTTGCATTTGTGTATATATCATGTAACCATTCCTCCATTTGCGAAAATGAAACAGATTTGAACGGCAGA
The DNA here is from genome assembly GCA_947579605.1 of Athripsodes cinereus. Classification (NCBI taxonomy): domain Eukaryota; kingdom Metazoa; phylum Arthropoda; class Insecta; order Trichoptera; family Leptoceridae; genus Athripsodes; species Athripsodes cinereus. The sequence continues at coordinate 25,438,802 of OX388306.1, read as the reverse complement.
TGCTGGTTATCTACATGGATTGGAAGTTTGTATTTTATGTTTTATTATTATTTTCACATATAAAAGTGATAAAAATGAATGTTGACGTTGTTCAATAATTCACACAACACAAACACACAGAGAAATCAAATATATATATATATTAATTTACAAGTCCATTCTTTGTATACACCATGCCACAGATGGTGTGGAAACATGTTCGGCTATCCTCATCATACTTGTAATGGCAATGTTCTTACAACTCATCATGCTCCTCCGCATCCTGAAACAACAAATAAACCAACATAGATTTATTCATTCTAAATTAAAACATCCAGAACATAAAAACATCAATTTGACCTGATATTTGACCTGATATTTGGACCTCAACGTCTCGGATTTTATTAAAAATTGTGTGCAAATATGACTGAATTAAATTATTGAACAGTTGAAAATGTTTACATTTCCCACAAAGCAATCGCTATTGTTTTGAAATGATTGGTATCTATATAGATAAAATACAACAAAAATATGAACCTTATCTTCAACAACAAAAATTATTTAGAATGATGAGTTCAAAGTCATTTAAGGCAATCAGTGGGACGCAACTTCTTTACAACAAACTTTTGAAGGAATCTTTTTTCCTCTTCCATTCAAAGACCTTGCCCACCTCGGAATTAGTTGCTAATCATAGAAAAAAAATAAGGACAAAACAAGGTGGTTAACATTCAAAACCGAAGAATGAAGAAAACACAGAAGTGATAGTTAATGTGTTGGGAGTAGGGATTGCAATCCAGCAAAGTGGGATCCCGCAATCCAGCGGGATCCGCGCAATTTTAGGGTCTGCGGGATCCCGCAAATGCTTGCGGATCCGCATGTGCGAATCCGTAAACTGAAGATTTTCCGAAAGTTGCCAAGTTGAAAGGTGATACATATTTGCAAAAATACTTAAAGAAGAAACAGGAAAAGAATTATGCTTAATCCTAAATAAAAAAATATGACTAAAAGTTGAAAACGTGCAATTCAATATTTGTAATGCCGAAAAAGAATAAGTTGCGGCAAGAAATGAAAAACATGTTACATCGAGTCATTATAGAAGACGCTCAAAATGTAGAATTTGTAGTTGTAGGTGATGTAATTGCAGATAATTGTCAACAGTCTCTGAATGTGGAAAACAATTTAACTTTACAAATGGAATAAGAAATGCAGCAAGACAATGAAGATTACACTAAACAGACAGAAACTGGACAAGAGAAATGCTTCGAAAAAATATTGAAAAAAGAAATGGCAGCATTTAAAAGTGATGGAGTTAAAGAAAAGTACCTATTTGAATTTGTTGCACGACTTTATCAATAAAGTATCTAACCAACAATTAGTGTGGGGGCAGAAAGAGCCTTTTCGGTCGCTGGCTACATATGTAGTTCCTTAAGAAGTATCTTGGAAGATAACACCATTAACGCTATTTTTTTAAAAATCATTTTTCTAAAAAGAGAAGTGACTTTTCATTTGATATTTTAAAATTTGTTCCATAACACTTGATTGATTAGATAATGAATTAGTAAGAAAAATTAAAGACTAATAGTACCTATAGTTAGTTATGTCAAATTCATAAATGATAGTATAGTTATTTATGTTATATTCAATTATGTACAGTAAGATGTTGTTATTTTTTGCAATTTTTAATAATCCAGCGGGATCCCGCTGGATTGGAGTCAATCCAGCAGAAATCCCGCGGGATTGAAAACGGTGCGGGATTGCAATCCCTAGTTGGGAGTAGATATGTTCAGTTTGTTTACCAAATTTTAAGTTTTAGCATATATTAATAATCGTGTTTATTCATTATGAACAGAAAATCTAGAGAGTGTGCTATTTGTGACAAGTAGGAGAATAAAAATGATGATGTATCTTAATAATATGAAATTTTCTAAGAAAACAAGTACATTTTCAGATCTCCTAATTAACAAATATAGTGTATGGTTTTATATATTTGCGATATATCTATTCATAAAAAAAGTAAACAAGTTTCATTATTTTTTTGCCTCAGAATAAAATAACCTATTGCCCATAACTACATATTGTCAATATTTTTATTTTGACTTTTATTCTGTTAAAATAATAGGAAGATAACATAATCATAATGAATATTGTATTTCTATATTGGCAGGGTTTGGAGTAACAACTTCATACATTTTTTTTTGTTTCTTATCGCTAAGGTGTTATATTTTCTTTGATGGCAATGTGCCAAATGGTCAATGAATATGAAACACAAATTTAGAAAACCATTAATACATAAGAGTAACAAAGACAGCTCCATTTTGTAGTAAATATGAGAATCATTCAGAATATCTAAAATGTAGTCAGGAACTGCTGTTGTGTGGCCTTTTACTAGACACTCTGTACACTATTAAGAATTCTCTATTTGATAATAATGAATTAGAATGAAATCTAAATAATATAATCTGTGATACTTAATAGTGAGAACTTTTCACAGTGCGACATGACCGGTACAAAAAAACATGGATTTAAGAGGCTTATTGGTCTGGAGTTTGCTTAGGAGGTAAACTGAAAATCTTACATTTACACTCCTCCCTCCTTCCCAATCCGCTTTTAAAGTGCCAATTACTTAATATTTGTGAGGGTGGAATAGTAAAAAAAGAGAGTTGAGAAAAAAATTGTAACAAAAATATATGTTGGCAAATGCGTAATGTTTGGTAGTGTATTTTTTCATTATGTTGTTTCAAAAAACATTCTTTGAAATTTAAATATATTTTGGTGTGAATGTATCTGTATGAATGGGTTGTATTTTTTGGGCGAGATTGTGAGTTTTTCTATGTGTATTTTGTATGTTATAGCTGAAGTGTGGACTGTTTGCATGTAAGACCGTTGGAATGTTATTATTGCTTACATATTTGTATTATACATGTCTTTCATCTGTTGTGTACCATTTTGAATTAAATTTAAAAATATGTATATACCTCGCTTGATGGCAGACTGTTAAATTCTTCACTATCCTCATCATCATCTAAATCTTCATCATCTGAAGGAGTTGCCTCTCCGGCTTCCTTCTCTGTTTTTGCTCTTTCTTCAGCATCTTGTTCCTCCTTCATTTTCTTTTCACCTTCCTGAAAATAAATAACAATCAATTGGCGAAGTGACACTGGTATTGTAAATGTAATTAAAATACATCCTACAATCTCCCACGACTCACTGTCACTAATATTGTATCACAACATGACTCACTTGCTTGGTGATAAAATCAATCTATTTAGTTAAGTCATATAAATAGAATAGTGGTGATTTAGGTATGAGCGAATATTTTTTTGATGAATCTGAGTTAGTGGTGATCCTAATTATATCCTGAAATATCCTCGCATAAACAAATAGTGATGTTATTTTGTTCAATCGATAATCTTGAATGGCATTTTTGATAATAAATACAAATGTGAGAATCAAGTAATATTGAGCTTAATTTATGGTAGTGGGGTAGGTGGACAGAATGTAAAAAAAATAGGAAAAGAATTGAGAAGAATACATAATTGAGTTAATTAGTTCTTCAGAAATAAAAATAATAATTTTTAGTTTGTTTACATACCAGGGTCTTCTTTAATTTCTCTCCTACAGCCTTGGCAGTTTCAATATCGTCAGTGATAAGGAAGTTGTCAAAGATGGTACCAGCCTTGACCTGCCATAAGTCTAAACCAACAGCACATATTTCTTTTCTTTCATACAGTTTATCATCAGGCACGTATTCTGGATTATCAATCTCAGGATGTACCCAAACACCTTTGTAAGCGGGGTTGTCAATCTGGAAATAAGACCATAATCATTATAACATTTTGTAATCCACCAATCAATAATATAATAATAATAATAATAATAATAATAGTTTATTAAACACAATATCATTTTACAATAATCGAACAAAAAACACAATACATTTATTTTTCTAATACAATTACTCCCCAAAATTGAGTATAAATAAGTATTGAAATATTTTTCATATTTTCTCTCATGCCCTAAGTAATAATTAAATTATAATGTTGGAACAATACGGAACTCAATATTTTTATGTAGTTATACAAGCAATTATAAATGACAAACATATTGCAATAATATGTTTTTATTATTCCAATGTAATTACTAAACAATGACAGAAAAAATAAGAAACTAATATTTCCGTAGCTGCTTTTACCTAAAAAAAAACTAATGACATATTATACTTTCTTGAAAAGGTTTTCAGGTTTTAGAACCTAAGAAATTAGTGGGCTAATTAAATGTGAATATTTCAGTTATAAATGAGGTAGGTACAAGGGAATGGTAAATTTAGTGAAATATAAAATTATTCTACTTATAGATATATCCAACATTAAAGGATATCAAATAACAATAATCATATTTTTAACTAGGTGAAATCCAGTTTAGAATTTTTTTACGATTTTGTACCTACATATTATTAAGCAGTACCAACATCATTTCTATTATGAGAAAATAAAACAATATGAGTATATTACATGGTATTTACAGTAATTATTGTGAAGTTAGTAATATTTAATATATGTAGTTGATATTGCAAATAATTGTACACCTGTACTCACAATCATGAAATGACTTTCAGTAACACAACACTTACAGTACGGAGATTTTTTTTTCTTTTAAATGTTATCTGGTTATTGTTTTAAACACAAATACAACCTTATACACCTTTCACAGTAAGATAAATGCTTGTGCAGTAAAGGGGAATTTGGTGGCATCTGGGGTTGAGCCACGCATCTCTTGTGCATGAGGTCGAGACTCTAATTCCAGACTACTAACGAATTATTATTTCCACTTTATGTCTGACTAAAATCATCCTCAACTTTCAATATTCTGACCATAGTAAGGGAAGTAATAAGAGTAGGTAAGTGCATCTAAGAACAATTGTTTTTGAAAAAGGTTTTGGTTTGATTATGGAACAGTCTTTTCTAATACAAACCATAATTAGAATGCTCGGTCTAAATTCATATTTTAAGTGATTAAGAGTGGAAATGTTTAGTAATTCAGGTTCTTCACCTGCTTGGGTTTCCACTCTCCCTTGTATTCTGGGTTGTCAATCATTGGAGGTTCCCATTCTCCATCCATTTCATCATCCCAATCTTCTGGTTTGGTGGCATCTGGATCTGGAATGTGTTCAGGTTTCTCCCAATCATCGGGTTTGGTATCATCTGGGTCGGGAATTGTAGGGCGTTCATCCCAGTCTTCTGGTTTCTTAGCTTCTGGATCCTGAAATATGTATGTAAGTTTTAAAAGTGTGCTCTTTCACATTCACATATACATCCACGACACTTATACAAATGGGGTAGCCAGCGGACTAACTGTATAAAAAAACAAAAAGTTGTCCTCTCCATGCAAATAAAATTAAAAGACATTCATCAGGAAGAGGTGGCATACCTCATCACCTAATTGATGATATTAAATACCTTATACACTCTGCTTTATGAATAGCTGCCTTTGACAGAGAAAAAATAAAATTTGAACTTCTTTTCAAAATTCCAGCAAGAGCAAAATATTATAAAGTTAAAATTTATATATTTTATCGAGTCAACTGTAGTGAATGCATTCATCATTATTTTATTATATGTTTTTCGAACACGAAGAGCAAAATTATGTGTGGGCTATATTTTTGACTACTATTTATCATATTCCACCCACATTTGTCATTGGAATCATATAAAAACTAATTATGGTGACAAAAGGAATAGAAATGAAATTGAGTCACAATGTAATGCAAACTTGCAATTTCTATCAATGGTGGGTATAGCCTGAAATGCCAAAATTATCTATGTGCAAATATAAGCAGCATGCATCACATAAATTCAATGAATAAAATATTTTTCTTAGTTTTTGCTGGCATTTATGAAATATACAATATGTAATGAGAAAATAATTATTAATAATAAAATCTATAACAATCAACAGATACAACAAAATGTACCTACAGATTATTTAATGAAAACTATTATCGAAACATATTTGAAGAACAATTTCAGAATTTAAATACATACACATATTTTTTCAACGGAAAGTTTGACATACATTCCACTACATTCTCATTGCAATACACTTCTAAAACGAAATATAGGCTCTCTAGTGGTGCGCTATATGAACTAACATTGCGAGTATTTTAACTGTTTGATAAATTATGTTATTCAATCACAATGAAGCATAGCACAGCACAGGACATGCAGCTTTTTACCAGAGTGATCGCCAACGCCAGGGGGACCTGACATGGCACAAGAAGAAGAACAAATGAGCAGCTCATGAACAACCGCGTGTAATGAATATATATGTCGTCATCAAAAAGTTTTTCCAAATCACCGCTAGTTCATTCAAGTACATTAACCTTTTAGTAATTTTTTTGTTCTCCATCAATAAAAAAAGGTGCAAAACTTTAAAACATTTTTATGGGCCATACTCAATCAAATATACATAATCAAATTCTATGTTAAATTCAGTGATATGTTATACCTAGATTTGCAATATGAATCTCAAACATGTACCATCAATAAAATCTCTTTGCGGTCCTTGGTGCCGCAATTTTTAGTTTGAAAAAAAGCGACACACATAAATTAAATTGTTTGTAGATAACAAGAGATAGACAATATGAGAATGGGGATTATTACAGACGTCAAAGGCCGGTAGAAAGAGATGAATATATACATAAGAAAAGAGATGAATATATGTATATTACTCAGGTATTGTACCTCGACGGGTGGGTACACATTTTTAGAGAATATTTGTATGACATTGCGAATCTAGTTGTAACATATCACTGGTTAAATTTTGTCTAGCTTTCCCACACCAAAGTTGGTGCTAAAAAGAACTTACTTAGATCAATATGCCCTTTATTGTATAAAAATGTCAGATAGTATCATACTGTGAAGTATTTTTATTTTATTATTGTTAACAGTAAACATACCTTGATCTTCTTTGGAGCCAAGAATTCCCAATCAGCTTCCAGAGAGCCAGACTCAACTTTCTCATTATCAATAAGGACCTCATAAGTGTTATCTGGTTTCACAATTAGTGTGTACAGATGAGTATACACATCATCTTTACATCTGATATCCTTGTTGATTAAAAGGTTCTTTCCCTTGTAGCTGAAGATAACATGAACTTTCTTCGTACCTGGACCGCAGATGTCTGGGCCAAACATGATCTCGTATGGTGATTCGCCATGCATGTCCTTCTGATCGAGTTTGCAGTCAAAAACTTTCAAGTAACCGCCTCCACAGTCAATGTCTTGTTCATGTTTTACTGAGAACTGTACAATCAAGTTTTTCTTAGCATTGGAGAATGGTGAAAACTTCTTGGATAAAGCATAGAATCTTGCATCTTGTGATGTCTTCAAACCTGCAACAGAAGATAACAAATGATTTAAATATGAAAATAAACTAGTATTGAAGTAGTTTGGCTTGACACAGAGTTCATTTTACGAAGCATGCAAGTAATTAGAAAGTTGGATGTAACGAACCTTTGTCAGTTTCCTCATTGTTATAGAATTTTCCAGCCGACAGAATGAACTTTCCAAACTCTTTTCCTGGATGTTCACTGTACACCCAAGTTTTCTCCCATGAATCTGTAAAACATTAAGGGATACAATAAATAAAATAATCGATGTGTGTATGTCAAGATGTAGGCGGATACCGGCATTATAAAGTTTTAGGTAAGTGAAAATCCTTATTAAACATATATAATTTTTAATACATACCATCTGCAAAATTGTCCTCGAAGTAAACTTCTGAATTTACACAAGAAATTGCCACAAAAGTGACAAATAATAAAAGAAAACTATTCATTTTGAATCGCACTGCCTAACCCGACGAACAGACAAGCCACGAATAATTTGAGCGCCGACTATGTAACAATTAAATAGTATAGACGTTCACACATTCGATTATATTTCTTTCTTTATTTATCACTCTATCATGCAATGAGACAGACATATGTATTCATGTTATGCTCGGATATTCGCAGTCCTCGTGGTTTTTATGTATGATAGGGGATATAATATACTATCTCTTTTATCACGCTTATATAAAAAGGGAAAGATATATAAACGTATCGCATTACAATTACAAATTGTAACAAGAAGACAGATGGAGTGATTCTATTGGTCGACGTTGGACAAATCAGCCTTCTACACCACACGAGGCGGCTTGTGTGCGCTATTTGATGAAACGTCAGCCAAATAATAGAGCACACATACAATATTTGCGTGTTCAATTGTTTTCATATCAATTGGTGATTATCACTCCTGACAATTATATATGACATGATACTGAAAGATGAGAAGGTCATTTTAACAAATCAATAATAAAACTTCTTATGTTAGAAGGTACCGAAGCCCTTTAATGTACTTACGACGTATCTACCAAATAAACAGCTAATATCTACAAATCATTTCACCTAAAGCCGCGGATTTCAAATCTAAATCGAGAAAGTTCTATTTACCCACCACATTATAAATTTTAGTTTTCAAACATTCTGAAGATACCAAACACATTAATTTGAGAATATAAATTAGTCCAATCAATTTTTATTTATTAATTTATTTATTCACAGTGAACGGCTATATAAGCCTTTAAAATTAATTAAGAAACTGAACACGACAAAATAAATTCTTATTATTTTCAGACACGTCGTTATGCACAAGATTTATAAAGCGCAGTTCACATGCTCAGTATGTTGTTTCTTAATATCAATAATTATTATTGCTAAGACAATTTCATTTTTATTTTTTACTTTTTTGGTGACTTTTAATATAACTTGCTGTGTCTTAATCTATTATGCATATGCTTACCTTATATAAGTACATTATGTATGTAAATCTTCTACTTGTAAATGACTCGAGCCGTGAACAAATAATAAAAAATAAAACCATTCTAAGACTTCCGCAGGCATAAAAATTATCATAAAACAAAATAGGTGGGTATACCTATATGGAAAATAATGACTAAATTATCGACATCACGGCAATGCGATAATTTCACATCTCGTCCAAATTTTGATTCAAGTTTTCAATGTACCTGCGCAGGTAGTTAGAAATTAATGATGAAGTAAATGATTCTATGAGAATATTTATATTAACACAGAAATAAATTTGCTGTTTTTACGGCAGGTGAATAGAACAACCGCCCGGGCCCTGTTCATATGGAACCTTGCGCAAATTACTGAAGATATTCAACTTTTATAGCTCGGATTTAAAATTTAGGGAAAAAAATAAGACTAGTGTCAGTGTCACCTTATTTTTTATTAATATTTTTATATATCAGACTCCTGTAGATCTCTCAAACTAGACTTTAGTTCAGAGCACAATGGTATATCACATAGTAACTTATTATATAGATAGGTTTACATAATAATGTATTGCAGCTATGACAAAAAAAATATTATACTATATACGAATATGAATAAAATATAATATATTATGAATAAAATAACTTATTTTCAAATAAAAAGTGTTTAAAATTTATGCGCATGCATGATGTAGTATTTATATCTATCACCGTTGTAATACCGCGGTCCACAATGTGAACTGTCCTTTACATACAAAATCCTTATGTGCCTAACGAAAAACACGGGATTTATAATGTGAATTTGTTTTTTACTTGAAACTTCGCGCAATTTCTTAGTGTTTTTTATAATTAAATACAAGTTGGGAGTATTATCTTAGTGTTAAATATATTATTTTAGCGATATATTCATTTACCTTGCCAGAAATGTATCTTTTTTTATACAAAAAGAAATGTCTTAATTATACTACCTCTAATATAATAAGCTTTTGAGGTATTTTTTCCAGTTGAATGATATTTCTATGTACTTAAGTAAAGAAATAAAAGTTGGAAGCATACTTAAAACAAAAAAAAATGGCGTTTTATGCAAAATAGAAAAAGAATTTCATATAAAATATCGTTAGGCACAACTGTGCATAACGCAGGAACACGCAGATATTTTAGCTTTTTTTTATTTTGGTGGTAATAAAAAGCGTAATAAAGGGAAAAATAACGAAATCAACTATAGTTTTATTAAACTTAATATTTTTTTTCGTTGAAATATAATGACATTTTTACATTTTGCATTAAAAAGCTATCAAAGTGTTAAGGAACAATGTCAAATTTGTATGGGGCGCAGAATGAAGGGTAATTTAAAAATTCAAATTTAATAGTTAGAAAGTGATGAAAAATTAATATCTTCCGATAATTTATTCAAAAATATATGCAACTTGAGATTAAATCATAAGTTTTTTCGCAATGATATTCGTATATTTTTTAATGTAATATGAAAGTGAGGAACCATCGGTTATTTTAACAACAAGCAACGATTTTGGTTTTAGGCGTTATGCGCCCTGGTGGGCCGAACCATTTGAACCTATTAGTATTGGTAAATCCAGTTCTTTCTCAGGAATCGGTACTTGAGACATCGTTCTTCAAAACAATTCGTTCTTAACATTCGTTCTCGTTCGTGGAATTTGTCACGCGATTTTCACCTTAGTCTCTTTGAAAATAAAGTATTTTAAAGGCCTTTTTCCCAAAAGACGACACGAAGATTTAAATCCTTAAATCTCGTTTGTGATTTATGTCACGCGATTTTAAACCTTAGTCTCTTTGAAAATAGAGTATTCTAATGGTATTTTTACCAAAACAACTTCACAAAGATTTAAATCTTTGAATCATGTTTGTTACATTTGACACGCGATATAAAACCTTAATTCCTTTGAAAATAGAATACTCCAATGGCGTTTTTTCCAAAATAATAACACGTAGATTTAAATCCAAGAATCTCGTTCTCAACGTTTGACACGCAATATGAAACCTTAGTATCTTTGAAAATAGAGTATCTTAAGGTTTTTTTTCCAAAAAAAAACACACACGAAGATTTAAATCTCGTTCGTGTTTATTTGCCACGCGATGTTAAACCTTAGTTTCTTTGAAAATATAGTACTTTAATGTAATTTTTCCCAAAAGAACGAAAAAGACCGAACAGATTTGGCATTGAGGATTTAGTTCTTCGAGTTAAGTTGAAGAACGAATACATAAGAACGAATACTCAGATTCTGAACAATACTAGAACCTATGGTAGATCCGGCGCTGAGAGCGGATGGTCTACGAACAAATTTTCCACTATCTTAACCAACATAATTTACTAAATCCCTTGCAATCAGGTTTCCGTGTACGTCACAGCACCACATCATCCCTTACTCACATATCAGATGACATTAGACTAGAGATGGATAAAGGAAATCTTACCCTCCTAGTATTGTTGGACTTCAGTAATGCGTTCAACTCAGTAGATCATGATGTCCTGATAGGTTACTTAAAACGACTTAAGTTCGGAGACCCTTTGTATCTCCTGGCTTGAATCGTATCTCACTGATCGACGACAACGTGTTAAACAATTAGATGAAGTATCTGATTGGGCTAACATTCATACGGGTGTCCCCCAAGGCGGAGTCTTATCACCCCTACTCTTTTCGTTGTTTATTGATACAATTTCCACCAACATTACCTGTAAACATCATATGTATGCTGATGATCTACAAATCTATGCACACTTCCCCGCGAATAACTGTGCCTCAGGGATCAACCAACTGAATAATGACTTAACATCTATTTTCAATTGGTCCACTGCTAATGGTCTACTCCTCAATCCCTCAAAAACTCAGGCTATCATTATAGGCAGTAAGCGCAAAATAGATAAACTTTCACATGATGATGTGCCTCCCCTTTCTCTTGGCAATTCAGTTGTGCCGCTAACTAAAACCGTAAAGAATCTCGGAGTCACATTTGATCAACATCTTTCTTGGTTACCCCACGTGAAAAACGTGAGCAGTAAAATTTTCGCGAGACTGCACTCATTCAAAAGACTCCAATCATTTCTTCCTCAAAATACAAAACGCATGATAGCTCAAACATTTCTCCTTCCAATCCAATACTACGCAGACTGTACCCTTCCCGATACCTCTGAGGACATATATAATGTTCGACTTAGGGCTAGGAATGTAATTAGTTATAATTAAATTTAGTATTAACTGTTCACATTTAGTATTAATTACACATTGTCAACATAGTATCACACATTATTTTGGTTAGCTGGAAGATATTGCCTCCAGGCAATAAGCTCGCCAATTGCTCATGATTTTTTTTCTGATCAATAAAGTGTTCTTATTATTATTACTTTATATTACTCAAGGCCATTCATTCGTTTGCGAGTGATTTAGATAAGTACTTTAAATTTAATGAATAGCTTGTTTATAGTATTTATACCTACATATATTCATTATTGAGGGTATAAAGACCTTAGACTCGCCGGTACTGGCGAATACCTAATAGAAGTATGAGTGTTATAAGACGATAAAATAGTTTTTAATCCATTTGTATAGGTATCAGTGGCGGGACTAGGCTTTTCATATCGGGCATGCTTTGTACAAATATACTATTTTACTCGCAAACGAGTGGACGTCCTTGAGAATAATATAATATATATATCGGAGACGGGACTAGGCTTTTCATGTTGGTCTAACATTCGTTATAATAAAAAAAATTAAATAAATAAGATATCCAGAATGGTTGACATACCCCTTTGCTGAATTTAAGATATTAAATGGTTTATATGCGACGTCTCTTAAAAGACACTTAAAAACTTTAGTGGGAGATCTATTGTTTGCCAAAGACTTCATGGGTCCTTAATATAAATAAATAAAATACAAGAAGTCTGCGATGCAAATAAATACTATTTTTAAGTATGTAAGTAACTTTAAAGTTAAATGTCGTAATTACTATACAATTTATTTTGTCTCGCGCATCCATCATAATATTAATCAATCCTTTATGAAGAACGTTTCAAGTCTAAAAACTATTAGCGGTTGCCCATAGTATCTACCTTCAAATTATTTTTAACTGCCTAGTACGTTACGCACGACTCACACAATCATCACACAACCAATACAAATAAAAACATACTGCTACGCATTAAATAATCGCTGCGGAAAAGTTCATACTGGCTAATGTTCCTACAGTCATTTGTTGTCTGTGAGTCTTCCGTAATAATAATAATAATTGTACGTTACAAAGAACACGTGACTGGCTGATGCTTCGATCTGCACACGGCACCACATCGTATGATTCTCATTCCCTTGAAGAATAACCGTTAAACGTGCCTGTTCCTCCTCGCGTCGCTTGCAAGCAAATTCAGTTATCCGCAAACCATGGCATAGGTTGGACGAAAGAAGGGTTTGTCCCTTCCCGCCTTAGTCGCGAACAGCGATGTGCGTAACTCCGACACAATAATAATAATAACAATAATTATGTAATAGTACTTAACTTCGTAATGTGATAAACAAGTGTGTTGCCCTCTATTGTATGTAAAACTATCCTTATTGTGTGTCGTTAATAATGTACTTTACAAGTCTGTGTTAGTTTTACGTGCGCGACCAATCTTACCGCCAATATCAAGGAACAATAGTAACGATTAATAATTAATAGTAATTAATAAATTGAATAATGTTATGAACAGGCTTGTGTTACCTTTGAGTTATATATATTAGGTTATTGAAGTGATATTAGGATAACATTTGGAAAGTTTTGAGTAAATAATATATGTCCGTTAGGGTGTGGTTTCGTTGTGTTCCCGCCAATATTCATAACCGTGTGAAATAAGATAATCCATTGTTTCTGAACAACTATTCCATGTTAGGAATCATACAAACCACTTAAACAATTCTTTATACTTGCTCAGTGATGTAAATTTAACATTATGAATGTGTTCATAAGTCTGCAACGTGTACCGCTTCATCTCGGGTAGCCTGCGCATTGCTTATCGGTGATTTACCGATGTAACTCTCATTCCAATGTGAATTTGAAAGGACTATTGAAATAGTGACGCCTTCTACCTTTTACACAGAGGATGGAGTGGAAACATATAAGGTTTCTCAAGCCTCTCGAGAAGTAGTGACCTCTTCCGTCCTGAGAACAGAATCTATCAGATTCTGACACCACCTACGCACCCCTGTACGTCTTTGGAATGGCCAGCGACCGCCATAGATACCTCAGAGTATGTTTCTTTCACGAACCTGCCTTCTACCGTCAATGTGTACAAAATACGTCATCAGTAACATGCACGTCTTTGTGTTATTCAACGACTGTTCGCTTGTCCACCTGTAAGTGACTATATTACTATTGAATATTGTTGGTGATGATAATTTTTCCATAACTTAGTTCCTATTATCATTGAACTGACCTATGTATTAATTTCCTTTGTGTAATAATATCAGATTTTGAGTTTGAATGAAGAATGAATGATTCCACTTAATGTTTATAGATCATATGATAAACCAGGTATTGATTTATATTGATAATACCAGGGTTGGTTTATTTGATAATTACCATCGTTTGTTTTATTGTCTCTGTCCGAATATGGTATAACTTTCATAACTTTGCATATTGTATGTTATTATGTCTCCCTACAAATTTACTTTGAAAATAATTGTCTTGTTATGTAATATATGTTTACACAATAAATGTAAATCACTTCCATCCGATATCTTTCTGTTGAAATCCATTTATTATACCTACAAGTACCTTCTGTGCTTCTATTCTGTTTAAAGTGCATTTCTTAGCCTCTTTGTAAGTGGAATTCAGATAACCTAGTTTATACTTGGAGTAGTTATGTCACAAAGGTTCAATTCCTTGATCAACCAATGGATGAAAGACCCTATTATTTTACTATGAAAGCAACAAAGAGTTAAAGGAATGGCTCCACTGATGGAAATAATATATCCACTTTCTTGGAAAGGTCTGATGTACTTATGATAATCTTTGTTCCAATTGATATAATTTTTGATGGTTTACTTGGAGATATTTATCTATAATTTTACTCAAGAAAAGATATAAGTAGAATCTTTGCAATATAAAGTATACTAACAGAAGAAACATTATTGCTGAAATTACCTATGTATTCTATAATGATATGATGACCATAAGAAAATGATGAAACCGAAGGATAAAGAATTCTCTGAACTTTACGTAAGTATAATATGTATAATTGAAGTATGTACCTGTCACCCACACACAATGCATTCCTCTTGCACAGACTAAGTAGAATCATCCCTAGACATGAACTTGAGCCAAAATATTAATCTGTTTTACTTGCAAATATAATTGTAACTTTCTCTATATAATATAATTAATTTTCTATGTGTTTCGCTTACGTACATTGCAAAATGTATGTAGCGAAGCTGGGGGTTACGAGCCAATTTATATACTTTTCTTATGTACAATTCATGTAAATTCATTTCTTTTAATATTTGATAATTTCTCTTTTGATAATTTTGTATTATGATATGATGCGATCGTCCTAGTGGACGAAATCGTATCAATTTGTGTGCTCGTCCGTGGATGTAGCAAGGTGGGCGGACGTGTACGTAACATTTGTGGGCTATGTCCGTGATTTAACAATTCGTATAATTGTTGGCCCGGAATTTTAAATGTATTGTGTGGTGAGGGTGTATAATTGTAAGGTTCAGAATTCTTATCTTTATGGTGTAATTATGTGTATTGATATTAATTGAAAATGTAATAATTTGGTGTGTGTATGTATATGAAAACAATTTTAAAAAATGAAACAGGAATCGTAAGATAAATAATTTAAATGTCCGTATTTAAAAAATAAATGTATTGGTGTATAGCGCAAACGTTTGTCGCGAGTATTGTTATAATGTAAAGTAAAAAATCGATGCCGCATGAGAAAGAATTGTATTGTAGAGAATATTCCATCGTAATGTTTCGTATTAAGCGGTAAGCAAAACATCGCAAACCGACCAACATAACATAATGAATATTAAAATATAGTGTGTATCTAAAATACATCGCGCGCTAAGAAAAGACTGTTATCAGTAGAGACCGCAATAATAATATTATACCGTAGTTGTGCGTCGCGAGAAACGAGCGGTGTGCGAAAGGTGGTATACATAACTATGCAGCGTATAGTATGTACCTATACGTCGCAAGAGAGAAAGAGACATCATACAACCTACCTCAACATTGTAATAGAAATATTCACGCGCGAAACGGGAACTCCAAAATACTGGTAAAATGTATAGTTGAAAATAATAATATTGGAATGAAACGAAATATGTACCTACCTATACTGTAGTATGTATAGTGAACCATTTCGTACAAGGAACTTTGTTTTACCGATAAACAGAATTTCGTTGTAATGTTATTTTGATAGTAAATTCATTTTCGAACTGAGAATAAAAATCGATATTAAATTGAATTAAAATTTTTTGAAACAGTAAAATGTTGCATTTGGAATAAATATTTTTTATTGAACTCTTGGAGAAATAATATTAAAGGAGCGTTGTTGTATAAAATTATGCGTAGTAGAGTTTTGATAAGAATATATGTGTGCGTACGTAGTGATGTGACGAAATAATAATGATGAATAATATTAAATAAATATTTTTGTTTTAAGAAAATTAAAGTTAAAAATAAATCGAAATGAATAATGTTAAACCTTCACGACCGTTCACGGAATTTGAAAAATAAATACACTTAACCCTTAGTGAAACATGACCGAATTTGTTAACCCTTTGTAAATAGTAATTGAATTTTTTTAATGTCAAGTTGTGAACTGTAACTGAATTTTTGAATTTAGTTAAGAAACAGTTAACCCTTTGAAGTCCATCGTTGAAAATTTTGACATTAACGTAAATAGTAGAATGATGTTTTGTAAAATTTTTTTTGGAAATTAAAGAAGTAACCATGTAACGATGTAGAATCTTTTTGCTGTTGAATATTAACCCCTCGTGTACGGAATTTGTTATCTTTTGTGAAGTAATTAATTTTCTTGAAATGTTATAATGAGACTTTTGCGGCTTATTACCATCGTGAAATATTGAAGTAATCTATGCCTTGTTTATTTGAGAACTGAGTCCGTTTAGTGAATTATTCCGTTAAGGTAAACTAACGAACGCTCTTTGATAAAAAATGAGTTATGTTTATGTAATATGTAAAGCCGTGATAGGAGAGATGTGTTTAAATACTTTTTTTTTGTGACTTTTGTGTAATCAATATAGAGACGATGTTATCTGGATGTGTGAAAGATAAATCGTGAAGCTCTTTTTGATGAATGTAGACAATGTGATTGCTAATCGTTCATGCCTATTATTTTGAAGTTTGAGTTTATATGACGTTTAATTCCGCGTAGGACACGTAGTAATCTCTTATGAATTGTAATTGGAAATGTTTGGATGTAGTATATCCTTGTTGAATTAAATAATTTTGTGACTTTGTGTAAAAGTTGTTTATGTTGCTTGAATACATTGGAAAATGTGATAGAACATTTTGACATTGAACGGAATGGCTTATGAAAGACACAGAATAAAACCTGTAGTGGAATGTTGGCTACAGATATTCAATGGGATAATTTTAATTAATTGTATGTTAGTGAATAAAGATGATGTATGAATCTGTTTATGAAAGGTGAGCCCTGAATGAAGAAGTTAATGTTGAATTTGAATAATGATGTATGTAAAGAATTTATTGAACTTGTAACTTGTATATTGTGTAGCAAAGATCGAAAGTTGTTCAATGTATTTGTCATGTATTAAGCCTGTGTGAGGGTAGCTCCCTCTGAGATTTATCTCTGTGTGAGAAATCTGTCTCTGTGTGAGAACTGTGTCTATGTAATATGCGTAGAAGGATTTGACGCCAATAATGAATATCGGTTACTGTAAATGTGATTGCAGTTTTCGTGATTGACCATTATGTCATGTCTGCGTGTAAATTGTTTTTCTAATATGTATATGTCCTTATTATGTATGATTTCTTTCTGTGCTTTGCCAATATCTTTGTATGGTATATGGTACATGAAATCGCTTGTATATGAGTGCTATTAAGCTTAATGGGTAAAATGAAGCGTAATGTAGTATCTCTAATTCCATCTATACAAAATTGTTTATAATTATTTAGATCCCTTTATGTTGCTTTTCCCTTGCCGGATACATGTAACTGGAATCGAAAATAATATGAACCAACTTCTTAAGTATGTAACTTTTGTTTTATATGTTTGTCATGTTTAAAATATTAACTTGTCGTCGATCGTAGTAAATGAATCCATCAGTGAAACGTACGTATATTGAGAAATTGAAAGGAATACATTTTATCATTTGTATAGAACGAACCGTATATTGTAACGTAATAACGATCCTGAGTTTCTATAAAATTGTATTGTAAAATGTTTAAAGTTGTTGTTTTCATAACCTGTGTTTTTCGTATACATACACATATGCACATGTCTATATATATATGTACTCATCTCTATATACTATTGTATTGTTATGATGGTAGCTCTCAAACTTTTGTTAGGAGCCCCGTACTAAAACAACTAAAGTGAATTTTGTGTTATTATTAAGAAGTGTAAGTCAAAATCTGAAAACAGTTCGCATCAATTTTGACTATGGGCAATTTACCGCGAGTGCTTAATAATAATAATTGAACGGGCTATAGGATGTAAGAAACATTGTAATAGTATATAAGCTACCATTTTTTGAATTGTTTGTCTGTAATTGGGTACCTATGTAGTTGCTTATGTATCCAATGGTTCTCAACTTTTATGTAACCAGTGGTACTCAACTTTTTTATATGACCAGTGGTATTCAATCTTTTCATATAACCAGTGGTTCTCAACAATTTTTTGTAGTGGTTCTCAACTTTTTTTTGTATAATTGAGGAACTTGAAAATTTGTCGCTTCTCTTCAAATTTTCAAGAGGGGCCGGAAGGGAGAATGCTACGCATTAAATAATCGCTGCGGAAAAGTTCATACTGGCTAATGTTCCTACAGTCATTTGTTGTCTGTGAGTCTTCCGTAATAATAATAATAATTGTACGTTACAAAGAACACGTGACTGGCTGATGCTTCGATCTGCACACGGCACCACATCGTATGATTCTCATTCCCTTGAAGAATAACCGTTAAACGTGCCTGTTCCTCCTCGCGTCGCTTGCAAGCAAATTCAGTTATCCGCAAACCATGGCATAGGTTGGACGAAAGAAGGGTTTGTCCCTTCCCGCCTTAGTCGCGAACAGCGATGTGCGTAACTCCGACACAATAATAATAATAACAATAATTATGTAATAGTACTTAACTTCGTAATGTGATAAACAAGTGTGTTGCCCTCTATTGTATGTAAAACTATCCTTATTGTGTGTCGTTAATAATGTACTTTACAAGTCTGTGTTAGTTTTACGTGCGCGACCAATCTTACCGCCAATATCAAGGAACAATAGTAACGATTAATAATTAATAGTAATTAATAAATTGAATAATGTTATGAACAGGCTTGTGTTACCTTTGAGTTATATATATTAGGTTATTGAAGTGATATTAGGATAACATTTGGAAAGTTTTGAGTAAATAATATATGTCCGTTAGGGTGTGGTTTCGTTGTGTTCCCGCCAATATTCATAACCGTGTGAAATAAGATAATCCATTGTTTCTGAACAACTATTCCATGTTAGGAATCATACAAACCACTTAAACAATTCTTTATACTTGCTCAGTGATGTAAATTTAACATTATGAATGTGTTCATAAGTCTGCAACGTGTACCGCTTCATCTCGGGTAGCCTGCGCATTGCTTATCGGTGATTTACCGATGTAACTCTCATTCCAATGTGAATTTGAAAGGACTATTGAAATAGTGACGCCTTCTACCTTTTACACAGAGGATGGAGTGGAAACATATAAGGTTTCTCAAGCCTCTCGAGAAGTAGTGACCTCTTCCGTCCTGAGAACAGAATCTATCAGATTCTGACACCACCTACGCACCCCTGTACGTCTTTGGAATGGCCAGCGACCGCCATAGATACCTCAGAGTATGTTTCTTTCACGAACCTGCCTTCTACCGTCAATGTGTACAAAATACGTCATCAGTAACATGCACGTCTTTGTGTTATTCAACGACTGTTCGCTTGTCCACCTGTAAGTGACTATATTACTATTGAATATTGTTGGTGATGATAATTTTTCCATAACTTAGTTCCTATTATCATTGAACTGACCTATGTATTAATTTCCTTTGTGTAATAATATCAGATTTTGAGTTTGAATGAAGAATGAATGATTCCACTTAATGTTTATAGATCATATGATAAACCAGGTATTGATTTATATTGATAATACCAGGGTTGGTTTATTTGATAATTACCATCGTTTGTTTTATTGTCTCTGTCCGAATATGGTATAACTTTCATAACTTTGCATATTGTATGTTATTATGTCTCCCTACAAATTTACTTTGAAAATAATTGTCTTGTTATGTAATATATGTTTACACAATAAATGTAAATCACTTCCATCCGATATCTTTCTGTTGAAATCCATTTATTATACCTACAAGTACCTTCTGTGCTTCTATTCTGTTTAAAGTGCATTTCTTAGCCTCTTTGTAAGTGGAATTCAGATAACCTAGTTTATACTTGGAGTAGTTATGTCACAAAGGTTCAATTCCTTGATCAACCAATGGATGAAAGACCCTATTATTTTACTATGAAAGCAACAAAGAGTTAAAGGAATGGCTCCACTGATGGAAATAATATATCCACTTTCTTGGAAAGGTCTGATGTACTTATGATAATCTTTGTTCCAATTGATATAATTTTTGATGGTTTACTTGGAGATATTTATCTATAATTTTACTCAAGAAAAGATATAAGTAGAATCTTTGCAATATAAAGTATACTAACAGAAGAAACATTATTGCTGAAATTACCTATGTATTCTATAATGATATGATGACCATAAGAAAATGATGAAACCGAAGGATAAAGAATTCTCTGAACTTTACGTAAGTATAATATGTATAATTGAAGTATGTACCTGTCACCCACACACAATGCATTCCTCTTGCACAGACTAAGTAGAATCATCCCTAGACATGAACTTGAGCCAAAATATTAATCTGTTTTACTTGCAAATATAATTGTAACTTTCTCTATATAATATAATTAATTTTCTATGTGTTTCGCTTACGTACATTGCAAAATGTATGTAGCGAAGCTGGGGGTTACGAGCCAATTTATATACTTTTCTTATGTACAATTCATGTAAATTCATTTCTTTTAATATTTGATAATTTCTCTTTTGATAATTTTGTATTATGATATGATGCGATCGTCCTAGTGGACGAAATCGTATCAATTTGTGTGCTCGTCCGTGGATGTAGCAAGGTGGGCGGACGTGTACGTAACAATACTCATATAGGTACATTATGCACCCAAACGTTCTTTGAGATGCTTGCTTATTTTGTCCTTAAGATTGCACACATATAACCAAACATACCCAATAATACACATATATGGCGCGTCATTGCCTACTACGTATTCACACTAAAATTTAAGTGTGTGTTAGTGAGACCAGACGCAACGTATAAAGCAATAACTTACTATTCCATTAATTTAGCTATCACGGTAAATTATTGGATTTTATTAAAAAAAGTCAAAATAACGTATCGATTGTACACGCACTTCAATACAAATAGTACGCGCTTTTGATAAAAACTCTAAAACTTACAAAAATTGTATATTTGCTGCGTATATTTTTGTGAATTGTTCTCTTTGCAACGAAATGTTTGGCGGCAAATTCAAACTAGTTTTTGATGATTTCAATATTTTCTTCATAGATTCTATGGGCATGCTGTGCTTTTTTGCATGTATGGCAGGCACGCGACTGATAGGTATATATACCTACCTATCTATACTCGACATTTTGCTATCAACTTCTTATTTAATACAATACCTAATTGGATAACTGAAAGTTGTTTCTGATAGATGTACCTATGTACCTACTCAAGCTATATTTTTATTCCCACACATCCTGTTAAACATTCAACATAATTTTATTTTGTACAATAAATCAACAAAATATTTATCTCTTATAGGTATTTACTGTAGGTAAATAAAAAGTGTATTTGAGCAAATATTTCATTTAGGTTCTATCGTAATAAATCCAGAGACGATGTTTTTGATTCAGCTTCATTTGAAGTATTATTTTCAAGATAACATTGTTAGATTATATAGGTACCTAATATTTTATATTATACTAACTTATAAACCCGGTGTTTATAAAATAACCAGATATAAAATTGAAAATACGAGTTAAAATGACACGATGTCCTTAAAAATAATATTGAAAAAAAAATAATCCCAATACTGATAAACTTGAAGCGTGGAACCCGAAATGTCCAAATATGTTTAATCTGAGGTCGATTGACCGAAAATTGTACAGACCCCCAATAGAATTCTATACAATCTAGAAAAAATGTTTGGGTACTTACGCAGAAAAAGCATTAAAAACGAGAATTTTGACATCCAACATGCCTATGTAAAATACTAGAAAAAAATGGATAGGATCAAAGTTGTTCATCGAAAGTGAACACGTATATTATATATAATAATATATTGTTTTCGACATTCTTTTAAAGCACGCTTGATTTTCTAATTGGACAAACAAGGTGCGGCAGAAAAATAAATGGACAAGCAAGACTGCAAGTGATCTGGTAATGCTGCACTGCAATAGCGCACGTGTATTAGTACCCTCCCATACATAGCTCAATGTGAGTTTCAACTCCTTCCCGCAAACACAAACACCTGTTGTTATCACCCAATCAAATTGAAAGGAGTCATGTTAGTCCCAGGCTTTGTTAGTTCATTCAATATCTGGTGTAATAGAGCCTGGCTGGCGCAGCAGCTTCCAGTTGGACTTCCATTCTTCAACAAACCTTACAAAACATCCGAAGTCTGTAGGGTTTAAAGTTATAGTTTCCCAAACCACGCTGGTCGAAGAGTATCGCTTCTTTCATGATTTCGCAGTCCCAAAGAATGTGATCAGCTTATTGAGCACCTCCACCACATGGACATCAAGGTTCATCAGCAAGATTGAGCTCGAACAGCTTTGCCTTCAGATCACCATGACCCGTAACCAGCTGCGATGAGATGGTCCAACATGATAAATCTACGTTTCATTCGCACTCTGACATCGGGAAAAAAGCTGTAGACAAGTCTACCATTTGTTCTCGAGTCCCACCGCTCTTGCCACTCCTTCATTGTTCTCTCGTGTATTTCACTTATATCCCTGCTCAAGCCTTTTCTGCCCTCCAGCGGTCCAAGCACAATTGACATTGAAGGAGACCCACCGACCACCCGGATAGCGCAGAAGTCTGGGGACTTCCATTTATCCGAATTCTACACTACACAAATTTTGTCCATACCGGAGGCGCCATAGTGGGCAGCCTGAGGGGCTGGCCGGCCAAAAACCTCCATGTGTGGAATCTTTTGACTACACTCCTTCGATGTCCCTCTAGCCGAGAGAAGCAAATACATTCACAATATAAAACTAACAATATATTTACAAAGGCATTTCCTTAACCTAGAAAAACAAATCAATATTCAAATAAAATAGAAATAAAAAACAACAAATAAAAATTTAAGAAAACAAGTCCAAGCACAAGTCCAAAGTATTCGACTGAACCCTCCAGCCTGAATCTGCGCTTTGTTGCAAGCTGACGCACATCAAGGTTGGCAAGTAGAACACCGCCGGCAATAGCCGACAGACCATCACTTGCCGCTGTTATATAGGCTCCTGTAACACATAGGAGGGGATATCTTTGTCCTCTAAAGAGACATGAAGCGACAGATCTCACAGAAAGTCTGTGCGACCACACTCGTACAGCGTATGCTACCTGAGGCACAAAAGTTGCATTGTATATTCATGAGCGATTTCGGTCGAAAGACCCAACACAGACACGACTTCTAATCTGCATATTATTTGTAAGAAATGTTTATACCAGTATTCAACTTTGTACGCAGTTTGTAAATATTATATAATTTCTAAAACGCCATAACATATTTCTGTAATAGAGAGATTCGTGTTTTGGTAAAGCATTTGGAATCTGGTAAATCTGGAAAGTGTTGAAAGTGAGATAAAAATGTAATATTAAAATAAAAATGTCTGTTTCATTGATAGGCTTTATGAAGTATTTAGCTAATTAAAGAAATGACTTAAGTCCTGTTTGAAAACACCGCCACGACAGAAAGTCCGCAATATAGTTATTTATAAGAAATATTACCCCAGTATTCAATTTTGATCGCAGCTTGTAAATTTATATATGTAATTTCTAAAACGGCTTAACCTATTTCTGCAATAAAGAGATTCATGTTTTGATATAACATTTGAATCTAAATAAAAATCTCATATTAAAAAAAAACTCCGTTGTGGAACTAGAATAAGTCATTTTTTGATACATGTTCGCAAGCTAGGACAAATTTGAATATCGTGGGTATAATACGTGTGTAGTCCAACAGGATATCCGGTTAACTTGGATATGCGCATGCGTGTGGTATTAGTACGTAGAATCGACGCCAAAGCCATAGAGAGCGCTGCAAACAGTGTGACCAGATTTTATTTTCAAAAACTACTAAATGGGGAAGTCAAAAACTACTAAATTCTCAAAATGGTATAGGAATTTGAAGTATTTCGAAAACTCCTCTCAAAATGGTACAGGAATTTGAAGTATTTCAAAAACTCCTCGGTTTTCTTAAACAATAATTATTTTCTTGCAGTACATTTTTCTACAATGTACCCGGTATTTGTACCGACAATTGTTTTCGGATCATTAAATATCGGGTACTTTTCCCAAGTACCCGTACAATCGAAAATTTGGCGACGGGGGTGTAGAAATACCCGTTACATTTTGAAAAGGTACTGTTGTATTTCTGATGTTTTTCACCGAAGTAAGGTAATTTTGGCTTTTACAAATTACCGTACAACTAATCATCGGTACAAATACCCGTTACATTGTTAAAAAGGTACTGTGTGAGAAAATATTCATTAAGAAAACCGAGGAGTTTTTGAAATATTCCAAATTCCTATACCATTTCAAAAATTTGGCGACAGGGGGTAAAAATACCCGTTACATTTTGAAAAGGTACTGTTGTTTTTCCGATGTGTACGGTATTTTTTTCACCGAAGTAAGGTAATTTTGGCATGGCCACACTAGATAAATGGCCTGCCTACTTACGAGAGTAGTGCGGTGTATTAATGTACTCAAACTGGAAGTGGCATTTTGTAGTTCAAATCTGTCCCCTAGTACCGTAATTTTTAAATTATTCACTCCTCTAGTAGAGTAAATTATTTTAAAATATGATTCTAAGCAGCATGCCTATATTTTATTAATATATTATATATGAATCATACCAACCAAGATAAAGCGAGAAAAACCTGAAGACAGAACTACTTCTTTGTAAATCTTTGTTAAAACAAATTGCCTTATATTTTAAAGTTCTTATTGGGTAGTAAAAAATACCTTGGCTCTTTTCATAACCAAAAATATGATTTAAAATAGAAATAATCAAGATAAGTTTTGAACTTGCGACATCCAGCATTCAATAGTTTTTCCATAATCCTAAAATGAACTATTGAAATATTAATGATATATCAGAATTCAAAATAGTTATATTTGATTCTTATTCCTTACAATGTGATTTTTGTAAATGTTGGGTTCAATATAAAAGAGAAATAATGTGATGGTAAATATGTTTATTGAAAATAGAATATTAACATAGCTAGGTGTGATCTGAAAAAATCAAAACATGAGTAAATTAACATATCAATAAACTACAACATACAGTACTTATTAGTCAACAAATCAAATATGAAAACATACCAACATTACATACAACATGAAGAATATTGTAAAACTATTTTAAAAATTTTCTACGATACAATATAGTACAATATACATTACTATAAAACATATAGTACAAAACAATAGTACTATGAATGCTTAAATGAAATGAAATATATATATACAATATATAAACTTCGGTGAGCTATTCAAAGACTGATAAAATTTCAACTTTTGGTAAAAGTATAATATACAAATACAATCAACGAAGACATTCCAAGTTATCATAAACCTAGTACTTAATTTTGCCTAAGCTTTAGTTTTGGATAAGTTTTATTTTTCTCCAAGCATAATATTTTTCAACTCGTCTAAATGTTATGTTACTCCATAATTACACTCGGTGTCTGGTGCCTTGCCTGAAAAAGAAAAAATGTTATGTAAGTGCGAAGTTATTATACTTCTACTATATATACTATCACGGCATATCCCACAAGTGGGGTAGTCAGCAGACCAGCAGCATGTAATAAACACACAAACTGTCCTCTCTCTGCCAACAATAAAACATTCAGAATGGGTGGCAAACCTCATTGTTGAATTTAAGATGTAAAATGTTATTTTTTTTTATTATAATATATAAAATTTTACATCCATAATCTATTTCGAAACAGAGAGCATTACGCTCTTATTTAGGACTGGAAATACATAGAATTAAACATGTTGTATTGTTATGTAATTTGTGACAAGTGTTTCTTTCTACTATTGATTATTGATTCCTTTATATTCTTAAATATTTTCAAAACAAAATGTCGTATGTTCTTGAACCTTAATATGTAGATACCATGAATGCCTTTTGGAAGAACTGGAATGATGCGCGAATCAAACAAGTTATACTTTGTGCTATATGTAAATTGATGATTATTTTATTTCATGTATAAGTTGATGGCTCTTCTTGGAGGAGATCATCTGGAGTATTTGAAGTTATTGGCTAGGGATATTTCAGTAGTCTCAATTATTATCGCAGTGTACTACTAACAGTTGAATTTTTTTATTTGACTAAGCCATCATATTGTTTATATAGGTTATGTCATGTTAACAACCGAATCTTGAGTCATTAACAATATCCTTGATGCTGAAATTCAAAATGAAAGTACACAATGAAGTATGAAAATCCAAGATTACTAAATATTTTCACAATAATACATTTATATAATCAACTCTCACTTTCGAAGAACATTTCAAAAGGTTTAAGTGAGATTCTGTAAGATTGTGATAGCTCTCTGTAAACTTGCGAATACTACTTTCAGACATTTTTAAAACACGGAATTAGTATAATAGTCAGTTTTACACTTTGCTGTTCCATTAATTAGGTACATAAATCACATGCGCGCAACCTATAAAATGTAACACACAATCACGCCATTATTTCATACGGAGAAGCGTCAAACACTTTTTTCATGTTAAATACACTTGTTTTTACATATAAAATAAATTTTAACGTTCACCAGACAAAAACGATCACTCAATAACCTGGTTAGATCGAAATAAGGTAGATTCATTAAGTTAGTATAAATTCAACAAACAGTAGATAAACTAATTGAAACTACAGCACCATAATCAACAGTAACCGTCAAGCACCAAAACTTCACCGCACCACTTGCGATCTTTCGCAACCGGAAATAGTTTTAGCACGCAGGCCAATATCTTTAGTGTGGCCATGTAATTTTGGCAACACAATCTTGAATCTAGTATTGGTAAATCCAGTTCTTTCTCAGGAATCGGTACTTGAGACATCGTTCTTCAAAACAATTCGTTCTTAACATTCGTTCTCGTTCGTGGAATTTGTCACGCGATTTTCACCCTAGTCTCTTTGAAAATAAAGTATTTTAAAGGCCTTTTTCCCAAAAGACGACACGAAGATTTAAATCCTTAAATCTCGTTTGTGATATATGTTACGCGATTTTAAACCTAAGTCTCTTTGAAAATAGAGTATTCTAATGGTATTTTTACCAAAACAACTTCACAAAGATTTAAATCTTTGAATCATGTTTGTTACATTTGACACGCGATATAAAACCTTAATTCCTTTGAAAATAGAATACTCCAATGGCGTTTTTTCCAAAATAATAACACGTAGATTTAAATCCAAGAATCTCGTTCTCAACGTTTGACACGCAATATGAAACCTTAGTATCTTTGAAAATAGAGTATCTTAAGGTTTTTTTTCCAAAAAAAAACACACACGAAGATTTAAATCTCGTTCGTGTTTATTTGCCACGCGATGTTAAACCTTAGTTTCTTTGAAAATATAGTACTTTAATGTAATTTTTCCCAAAAGAACGAAAAAGACCGAACAGATTTGGCATTGAGGATTTAGTTCTTCGAGTTAAGTTGAAGAACGAATACATAAGAACGAATACTCAGATTCTGAACAATACTACTTGAATCTGGCAACCCTGTGTATATTAAAATTTGACATTTGAGTGCATTTGGGCGCACGTGTGTTTTCCTATTTGTGTAGATATATTACTCAATTAGCAAATTTAGTGCATTTATTTGTGATCAAAACGTGATTTTCGGATAAAATATGGCAAAGTTTTGTTTAAGTTAGTATTATCAATGTTTGCCTAGATTTTTAGGTTATCCAACATGCTTGTTTTTAATTATTATTTAACTTCTTACATTTATACAGACGATTTGTTTCAATAGATTTCATTTTTAAGAATTGGTCTATTGTTTAATTGTCTTCTTTTGAATAATGTGTAATATTAAGTATTGGATTTCGGTTAAAATTTTGAATAGTTTGATAGTAACTAAGAGATTTTAAACATGCAATTTTGTGGAGAACTGTCACATAACATCAACAGATGCGTTTAAATTCCATAAATTTAAGGTAGCTTTGACTTTTGGTCACTAGTAGGTATTGTGATGAATAAGTAAAATTATTGGTATTTACAGATAAGAAATCAAAGAGAGTGAAAGCTGCTATGCGCTATAAGGTTGAGAAAAAAGTTAGGCAACATAATAGAAAATTGAAGAAAGAAGCTAAAAAGAATCCAAAGAAAGGAAAAAAACAAAAATCTGTTATAATTCCCAATATATGTCCTTTCAAAGAGGATATATTAAAAGAAGTTGAACTGGTTAAAAAGCAAAAAATCCTTGAAAGGCAAAAACAAAAAGAAGAAGCTATCATAGAGAAGAAAAAGGAGAAGGAAATTCAAGAGCAGAAAAAAGTTACAGGAGGCATGGAGTTGTTGGTATGTGTTTATCTGCTATATATTGTTAGATTATTTTATTATATGGCTACTGGTTATTCATCTTATCTATTTTATTGATATGATTTATCAATATTTCAGGTTAATAATGCCGATGCTAGAGGAAAAATTCACGACACTTTAGCTCCATTAAAAGCCCAAAATGGTATCGATGATCAGTACGCCGTTAACAAAAAACAAGAGAATTCATTGAAAGCCTTTTATAAAGAGTTCAAGAATGTAGTCCAAGAAGCCGATGTTATTCTAGAAGTAGTGGATGCAAGAGATCCTTTAGGTATTCAATTCAATTCATGTTATTTTATATTGAATTGAAGTGCTTCTAATATGGTTTGTATCTAAGTTTAAATTCTTATTTTTCAGGTACACGCTGTGCTCAAGTGGAACAAGTGGTTCGAGATGCTCCTGGAAATAAAAGACTGGTCATGGTTATGAACAAAGCCGATTTAGTACCAAGAGACAATTTAGATCAATGGTTAAAATATCTTAGAAGAACTGTTCCAGCGATTGCTTTCAAGGCTTCTACACAAGATCAGCAACACAACTTGGGTCGTAAAAAAATGAAAAAAGTTAAACAAAATGAAAAAATCATCAAAGGTTTGTATAAGTGATTTTAACAAACAATTTTGATCCATTAGCTTTCACGAGATGTTACAAAATAATTTACAAAATATATAGGATAACAAATACTTGAAAGACTAATTTTTAACAAGTTCCTGATGTTGATAAAATGTTATTGTCTCTGAGTTAAATATATAAAACTCCAGTAAAATGATAGCTTGTACAGTATTTATTCACACATTCTTTTTTACATGAAACAGGTACTGTCAAAAATGTGACATCTTTATTTTTATTCCGCCTAATCTATTTAATTTTTTATTCAATATTGTAAAATATGTTGTGTGTTTTCGATCTTCATTGATTTAAATCTTGTGCTGTTTAAAAATATTTGATCACTTGTAATCAACTAACTTGCTTAATTACTTATTGTGAAACATACAAAATTATTCATAAGTAATCAAGTAATAAGTTAAAAACTAGATATGTTTTTAGGTTCAGCATGTGTTGGAGCAGAACTTTTAATGTCTCTTTTGGGAAACTATTGTCGCAATAAAGGAATAAAGACATCCATTACTGTGGGTGTGGTGGGATTACCAAATGTTGGTAAAAGTTCCATAATCAACAGTTTAAAACGATCCAGAGCTTGTAACGTTGGCAGCACTCCTGGTGTAACAAAGTAAGTGTAATGTGATAATATAAGTTTGGTATATTAAACAATGTATATATCAAATTATCAGCTTCTTCCTGTGACTCATAAAATTTATTAAAATTGAATTTATTTAATTTTATATATGCTCTTGAGATTACATATAGAATATTGCTCTTTTGTTTTTAGGCAAATGCAAGTCATTCAACTTGACTCTAAAATTAAATTACTAGACAGTCCTGGCATTGTTTTCTCTAGTAATTCTGCAAACAGTGATAGCGCAGTTGCATTAAAGAATGCTTTGAAAGTTGGTAACCTTAAGGATCCAGTGACACCTGCCTCTGCTATTTTAATGAGGGCTAACAAGAACACTCTTATGGAATTATATAATCTACATACATATGATTCACCTCAGGTTTGTTTTATTTATTTTTCTTATCTTATTTATTTATTTACACAGATTTTAATAGGATTCTCAAAAATATAATTTAAAATGATTTTTTACTACATCTCAAAATATTTTATATATTTTAGGATTTCTTTGCTCAGTTAGCTGCTAGAATGGGACGTTTTAAAAAAGGAGGTATCCCAGATCAAATAGCTTCAGCTAGGCAAATAATACAAGACTGGAATACCGGAAAAGTGAAGTATTTCACGCTGCCTCCGATTGACTCAAATTCTGATAATGTTCACATTAGTGCAAAAATTGTGACAGAAATAGCCAAAGAATTTGACATAGATAGTTTTGAAACTATGGAAACAGAAACATTAGAAGCCTTGAAGACATCGAATATTGGAGATGAGGCAATCCAGGTACTTATTATAAAATTGCTTTACTTAGTAAATCAGTGTGGATACATCGGCGTCGACAGAGTCTATCCATCGCAGTTTGGGCCTTCCTGGTCTTCGTCCTTGTGTGTTTTACAGGGCTGTCGTCGTCCTTTCTGATTATGTGACCAGCCCATCTTAAGCACCCCACCTTGATGGAGCTGATCATATCGGGCTCTATACATGTCATAAAGCTCTGTATTGTATCGACAAAGCCAGCCAATATGATCTCTCACAGGACCGTAGATTGTTCTGAGGATCCTTCTCTCAAATGCTGCAATGCATTTCTCTAGGGCTTTTGTTAGTACTTGATGACAGTTAGAAATGATGGTGACGGTTGGTTGGATGAAATGGTTCACACCGATGAGTCCAGTCACTTGTTACAAACAAAAGTAATATGTGAGATATAATGAATGTAAACCAGCCGAAGCCAATTCGTAAGCATTGGAAACACCCATACTCTGTATCTCTCTCTACCCTCTCTCTCTCATCATCACCCTCAAAGCTCCTCTGGAGCACTGGGCAGAATCCAGCCTCCTCCATTCAGAGCATCTCTGTGCCAATCGTGTCACCTCTTCCCACGACATTCCATGCACTCTTATGTCGTTGTCATAGGAACGGTGTATTGTGAAAGAGGGACGGCCGGGCCGACGAAACCCTTCCGGACAGAAGTGTTTTGTTGGCCCGGCCTTCCGTGCTCTTTTGGCCATTGGGCATTCTCAGAACATGACCCAGCCAGTACCATCGTTTCTCCTGTATCACAGATTACAGATCTCTGCCGGGTGCATCGGCGTACAGCATCATTTGTGACATGTTCATACCATTTTACATCCAAAATCCTCCTAAGCCACTTGCTTTCAAAGCTTAGTATCTTCCACTCTTGAGCCTTGGTTAAGTACCAGGACTCACAGCCATATAGAAGGATTGGGATGTACACGTATTGAACAGGTGACATTTTGTCCTGATGCTGAGTCTACCCGCAAAGGGATTTGTATTAAAACATATGTGATCACAGATGTCTGTTGAAAATTAATCTCATATATATACGAGGAGGTCTGTTCAAAAAGTATCGCGAATTTTGAATTTCCGCGGGTTACGTATATATGATTTTTGATTTTTTTGTAGCGTTATGTTGGTACTCATATCCCTTACTTATGCTGACAAGGTCAGCCATTTTTAACGTTTAGTTAATTTTTGACGGCTGTTTTGATTGGATGTGTTTTGGCTCGTCTTCGATTTTTGCCTATTCCAAAAAATGGATCTATTCCAATGAATGGAGCTATGGTTTCCACGTCATAATCATAAAACCATGATTCATCACCAGTTATGATCCTCTGGAGCACATTTGGGTCGTCACGGACCGAGTCCAACATCTCCTGAGCAATGTTAACGCGATACTGTTTTTGGTCGAAAGTGAACAATTTAGGCACGAATTTCGCGGCGACCCGACTCATGCCCAAATCATAGGTTAAAATCGAATGGCACGAGCCAGTCGATATGTTTAGGTCCTCAGCAACTTCTCTAATGGTGATTCGACGATTGGCTTAAACTATTTTCTTCACTTTATCAATGTTTTTGTCTGTTGTTGATGTGCTTCGGCGCGTCCGGCACGATCACATCTTCTCGGCTCTCTGAGAACATTTTGTACCACCAATAAACGTTGCTTTGGTCCAAGGTAGCCTCACCATATGCCACAGTCAACATTCGGAATGTATTTGCGCACTTTATTTTGTTTTGTCACACAAAAATTGATACAGATTCTTTGATCCATTTTTTTTGAATAGGCAAAAATCGAAGACGAGCCAAAACACATCCAAGCAAAACAGCTGTCAAAAATTAACTAAAGATTCACAATGGCCGACCTTGTCAGCATAAATAAGAGACATAAGTACCAATATAACGCTACAAAAAAATCAAAAATCAGATATACGTAGCCCACGGAAATTCAAAATTCGCGATACTTTTTGAACAGAGTAGTATATTGAGATTGTAATAATCTTTACATAAGTACATTTTTAAAATTCTTGAATTGTAAATGTCAAATGTCTTGTATGTAATGTTTAGGTACCTTCATTTTATGGGACACTGGAAAACTTACAGAAGAGACTGGGAGACCTAGTCTTCACTGGGGACTCCATGAGACACTCATTTATGATAAATATAAAATATTACCCATTATTATTTTGTGGCTAAATTATTAGAAAAGTACGCAACAACATCAGTCGGTATACCTATATCACATGGCACCTTTTCTAAATTTATTTATTTATTCATCATTATTACAAAACATTTAAAAATACATATGGACAGAAACAATACACACAATGACAAACCAAAGACAATGCGTTATCCTACTCAACCTGCACTCATTATCCAACCCTTTGCTATATAACACCAAGCCCACAAGTTTGTCATTTATTACAAAAGTTATACAAAAAATGAAAAAAAAAGAAAAACAACAAAACACCAAACCAAACCAAACCAAATGCAGTGCATAGTCTTGTTGTGTGTAATGTTTTTGCATAAAACAATATATTTTTTGTTCCTTAAATGTTTGCAGATGGAAAGCACGGGTCCTGTGAAACTATTGCAAGAGGATAGTATGCAAGTGGATGGTGTGGATACAAATCCCTTGATTTCATCTTCAGTGAATATTTTTACTTCTGGGAAAAAAATATCCATAAAAAATAAGGCGTTAGATTCTAACAGGAAAAAGAAAGCTGATCCTGAAATGGAACTTGAAGGAAATACACAGTTAAATAAGTTGAGGAAGAGGGAAATCAAGAAATCTAAGAAAAATAAAGTAAGACTCAACAAAAAAGCCGTAGCTTTGGCTGGTCTACTTGAGTCGGTTAATTTACTTGACAAGAATTCACATAATGATGACAATTATGATTTTAGTGAACATTTTACTGAATTAAAACAATAAACATGTATTTATTTAAACCTGAATTTTAATTATACAATAGACCATTAAAGGATGACGTCACAGAAAAATGTTTGGAGGACAACAACGGAACAAAAACCAAACAAACAAAAAGGTGGTATCTCTCTCTAACTGCGCAGTTCTAAAACAAAAACAAAAAAGCGGTATCTCTTTCTAACTGCGCAGTTCTACCTATGCGTGAAAAAGAGATAAAGTACCATAACACATGCTATCTCAGATAGTAAATTATTTCAAAGAAGAGCATTGCCGTGTAGGTATTATCCTCCCAACAGTCAGTATTGCAAAATCACTCAATATTGGGTGGAACGCCTAAAGAATACCTAATAATAAAAAAAACTGTCAGTGTCGTTTTTGTTATTATTTTGTCGTCTGACTTTCTTTTTTTTCTCTTATGGCATAGCACCCTACAAGGATGATTTGCTCAATCAGACGGTTTGCCCTCCAAGCAAAAGCAAATCCATAGACAAGACCACGTGACCTTTAATGGTCTATTGTTCTAAAACCATGTTGTTTATTCAATAGAATTTCCATATCAATTTTTTGTCTTCCTAGAGTTTTGCTATTTTTCACCTTCACAATTCTTATACTATTATTTCAGTGATCAGTATGATTAACATAAAAAAATGAGCATGCTTTGATTTCGCCATATTTTGCCTTAAAACAAATAAATTTGTCGTCTATATATTTTAATTTTAAAGTTTTTTCTTCTCAACTATGCATTTCTTCTATGAATTCAAGTTATTTAGAAGTATTGTATGGTCTGCGGTACAAATAATAAATTTATATAACTTGGGGTCATCGGTAAATAATAATAGGTACTTCTGTCTCTGATAATTAGGACTATGTCATTTGTAAATATATTAAATAAAATTGGTCCTTGCTGCAGTACATTTTAAATTTTGTATTGTTTTATTTGGTATTTTAAATTTTTTGTATTGTTTGTGTGCAAAAAGAATAAATAATGCATATATTATATGTGAGATGCAATTACCAATTTTGACTTAAAGAGTCCTATAGACCATTAACCCTACAATGCGCCGTGATTCATATATGAATCAACCACTTTTATATTTGTTTTTTATTCAATATGTTGATACCGAGTTAGATCCATTGTACACTAGCGCTCTGTGAATAACAGAATGAGTAAGAAAATCATGATTGCATAGTTGCAAACTGTTTTACCGACGAAATTGACAGTTTATGTGCAACAGGCGGGTGAACGAGTCGTGAAATTTTTTCTTCTGTTTTGTATTCAAATAACTTTTTTATTTTCAACCAAGGTAAGGTGATTATTTTTTAAGTATACCTTTGAATGTATTTTATACGAATAATGATGTAAAATTAAGGATATTTGCTCACATACTGATATTAGAGACCAAATTTGATATGATTCATATATGAATCACTGCGCATTTGTGTGACTAATTTTGGTAAGTGAGTATAATACTATTAGAAGAAATATTCAAGATTGAAATTAATACATATTCTTTTACAAATTAAATATTTATTCATTATTATGAAATAAAATATGTTTATACTTTATTTTTAGATGCCATTTATTTATACAAAAGGATCAGAACGTGTGAATTTGGAGGAAATGAGTGCAGATGAATTATTCGACTACATTGAAAGTATACCCTGTGAAAGTGAAGATGAAATTGAGGACATTGATGAAGATATACTAGAAAACAGCGATGATGAAGACATTCCATCTATTGCAGAGGAACAACTGCATAGGATTTTGAATATAGATGAGCTTAATCCGGGGCAGTCAGTTACAGAGCAAGTATCCGAACAACAGTCAACATCATCCAAAGTGCCAACAGCGCTCAATACAAAACCGAGAAATTTGGTTTGGAAAAAGGGACAATTGAGAGATGTGCCATCTGCATTTACTGGAACAACAGAGTTACCAGAAAACTTAAAACAATTGCAAACTCCGTATCAATTCTTCAGATATTTTTTCCACGATGAGCTGATTGATAAAATTTTAGAAGAAAGTATCAAATACAGTCGATCTAAAAATCCAGAAACAACTTTCAGTTTTTCAAAAAATGAATTACTTAGGTATGTTGGGATTTGCACTGCTTCATCGGTCGTTTATGTACCTAATGTCAGATTATATTGGCACCAAATATTTGGTTTTGACATAATTCGGAATGCAATGAGTCAAAAATCTTTTGAACGAATACGCTCAAATTTGCACTTCAATGACAACTCACTTGTTACCGATGATAAATTACAAAAACTGAGACCAGTCATTGATTCTCTAAATTCATCATTTTTGTCGGTACCCATGGAAGAGATGTTGGCTGTCGATGAACAAATTTGTTCAACAAAAACCCGTCACCATTTGAAACAATATCTGCCATTAAAACCCCACAAGTGGGGATTCAAGTTATTTATTTTATCTGGTACAACAGGTTTTTGTTTTAAGTTTGAAATTTACACAGGCACAGAAAATAGCCCTCTGAAGAGATTTCCAGGAGAACCAGATCTTGGTGCAAGTTCCAACGTAGTCGTCAGACTAGCAAGAGAGATAAAAAATAATTGCAGTTACAAAATATATTTTGATAACTATTATACCACGATTCCTTTACTCAATTATTTGGCAAAGAGAGGGATCTATTCACTAGGAACAGCCAGAAAGAACAGAATTCCATCTTGTAAAATTCCCAACGATTCAGAAATAAAAATAATGAAAAGAGGAGACTACGAAGAGTTTACGACAGACTTTGAAGGAACGCCCATCAGCAACGTCTTTTGGAAAGATAACAAGATAGTTGTCATGTTGTCGTCATTTGTGGGAGCTGAACCATCTCAGATAGTCGAGCGATACGACAGAAAAAATAAAGAAAAGGTTCACATATCATGCCCAGCAATTGTCAAACAATATAACAAACATATGGGAGGCGTTGATTTGCTGGATAGCTATATTGGGAAAGGTAGAATCCGGATGAGGTCAAGAAAGTGGTACATGAGGCTATTTTACCACCTTCTGGACATAGCAATAATTAATTCTTGGTTATTGTACCGCAGATGCAACGTTGGCAAATCAACAATGACGCTTGTTAATTTCAGATTGGAATTGGCGCAGACATTGTGCACTATTGGTTCATATCAGACACCAAAGAGAGGCAGACCATCAAATGATAACCAAAGGGAAATAGAAATAAAAAAAAGAAAACCGAATGCATCTTCTTTGCCTCCTTTGGATGTTCGAGTTGACCAGGAAAACCATTTTCCAAAGTGGAATTCTACTAGAGTTCGATGCAAGTTTCCAAATTGCAAAGCACAGACATTTGTTTTTTGTGAAAAATGTAACACTTCCTTGTGTTTCAATAAAGATAAAAACTGTTTCACAAATTTCCATAAATAATTTTTTTTTTAAATATTTCAAAAATGTTTCTCATATTATCTATAAATATTGTTGTTTGTTTTTATACCTACAATTGTTTGTCTATACATTATTATTATTTAATAGTTTTTATCAATATTTATGTTATTAAGATATAGTTGGATTGATTGTGGACCACAAATGCGCAGTGATTCATATATGAATCAACCAAGATTTTTTTAAATAACTTATTAAAAAAATAAAATTTTGATTTTTTGTCTTACAAATGTGTTTTTGTGCTTCTCTCACCCTTTGTACAAATTTTCTTATAAGAAACATAAAAATTGCGCATTGTAGGGTTAAAGGTCACGTGGTATTGTCTATGGATTTGCTTTTGCTTGAGGGGCAAACAGTCAGATTGCGCAAATCATCCTTGTAAGATGTTATGCCATAAGAGAAAAAAAAGAAAGTCAGACGACAAAATAATAACAAAATCGACAATGACAGTTTTTTTGATTATTAGGTATTCTTTAGGCGTTCCACCTAATATTACACCGTAATCGTCTGTTGTGTTGGGATGCCTGATGCCCCTCAATGATTTTTCTGTGACGTCATCCTTTAATGGTCTATTTATAGATTCCGTATCAAGGTAGCTTATTAAGAAGCATGTCATGAGACACCTTGTCATATGCTTTAGAGAAATTGGTGTACACGGAGTCAACTTTGCATCTTTGTGAGTGTGTTAATAATATAATTTTGATATGTAAGCAATATATTTTTTCACTACTCTACTCATGAAAATGTCCACTATGAAACGAAAACAAATGTTAAAATTATTGAAGCAAGTGTTTGGAAAAATAATTACAAGATATTATTGAATAAAAATATATTTTATTAGAGACATACAATTATAATATGTAAATATTATTACAGGACATCATATGGAAGATTGATACATAAATATTAATTACATTGTTCTTTTCCTTTAAAGTAGAAAATACTTTTTAACTAATTATGAATGACTGGAGAGTATGCACCTGTATGGATTTCTATTAACAAATTTCATAATCTACTGAAAAAAGGAGAATATTGTTGGTTAGTATGCTTTACCTACGGGAGTGGAATTTAGGCTACCAACAACTTGAGCTTTAACTGTGAGTTTCAATCTGTGAACTTGATTTAGTCTGTTCCAACTCGGTCATAACTACCTTAAATTCAAACAGTTTCTTTTTGTAAAATTGTGTTCTCAATAAGATTCTGGAAGTAACTTTCTGCCTAAAATATCTGAAGTGATTCATTATACATGTAACAAAATAGTGGGAGATGTGACGTAGAATTTTATTATTTTTAGAGAACAGTATTTTTATAAGGTTGTTTGTAATCATGCAGCAGATGCTCTATGCATCGATGATGTCATTGGACTTCTACTGTCTAGAACAGCCATAATTAACCTTTTAACCTAATAA
The DNA here is from genome assembly GCA_947579605.1 of Athripsodes cinereus. Classification (NCBI taxonomy): domain Eukaryota; kingdom Metazoa; phylum Arthropoda; class Insecta; order Trichoptera; family Leptoceridae; genus Athripsodes; species Athripsodes cinereus. The sequence continues at coordinate 25,400,048 of OX388306.1, read as the reverse complement.
AGCCAAGCTTTTATGTGTGGTCCTAAACACATTATGGTTTTAAAAATCTGATATTCTAAATTTCTATTATTATTTGCAGCTCCTATACTATTATTATTCTGTTTAGTTCAATTTTCAATATCTCAAATTTTTTTTAAAAAAAGAGTGGGGCAGGGTGTATGATTTTTTTCGTTATATCAGTATAGTGTTGCGGCCTGTGTAATTTTCAATTATATTATGTATGCGGCCCAAAGAAAAAAGGTTTATTTTGGCTGGTCTAGAAGGTGTAACAAATGTTACATAAAATCAGGAGGGGGTATATTATCTTCTCAATCAATACAAAAAATAATATTATAATATATGTACATAAGTTTGCAGTATCTCAATTATGTACAAGCACGTATGTACCTCAATAACATTGAATATGTTTGGTACATATTATATTTAAATACATAAAATTATATTAAAGAGGTAAATAATTTTAAGATATATACTTAAAAGTATTTGAGCAACTTTTAACACCATTACTTCTAAATAAAATAACCTAGCTAACTACAAAACAGCGGAGAATAAAACTGAAGGAGATAAAATATAATGATATTAGAAAATCACAATTGAAAAACGATTATGGATAATTGTAAATGATAAAAAACTAAGCAAAATAATGTCTCTTTTTTATTCAAGATCAAGAATACTTTGATTATCTAATAGCAATACAAGGAAGCATATAATAGCAAAACAAGGAATAAAAATTGGTAATTTTGGACGAGTTTTCTTTATATTCACCATTAAAATCAAGGAATGAAAAAAAAACAAATGCTGTTAGTTATAATTTCATAGCCTTGAGTTTAGGAATACAAGCCTTGAGTTTCAATCTCCGCTATAGATTTCACAGAAGGTATAAAAATAATTTATTTTATGTCAACCTAATCTAATTTAGTGTTTTTTCATTAAATTAACAATAAAAACAATGTATTCACAGATGCAAAAAATCTAATTCAGAGATAATTATGATTAAAATAAATAAAGTAGCTTAATAAATAAATTATTCGATAAATATTGAAATGACAAGTTACATCCATCGTTTCAGAGTTCAAATTAAAAAAGTTACATTGAAAATTTTACTAAGTAGGTACCTTATATTTATTAGGACCTGTTTGATTTAAATTCATGATTGTGTATCACTTTATTGACTGTGCGAGTTGAAAGGCATATTAATTTGTATTATATGTATTAAATTTTATCACCACTTCAATGCCGTGGTTTGATTTTGATTAAATATTAGTGGGTAACTTTCTCTATATTTATGTGGGTATGATTATGGACGATACAGTTTCTGGTACTGCTTATAACTTGCTTTAATAGCACCGCTATTATACTTCACTCACATAATTATATATTTTTACTTAACTTATTACATATTATCATAACTACATTATACAATGAGACTATTCTAGCCATTGACATGCTTTAGATTACAACCTATATTACATACATTTTCTGATTAGTTTAGACCTTTACCCACTATTATGGGATTCTAGTGGGTTGGTTTATATTATGTTAAGTCCTTGCTAGAGTTATCACATAAAAGAGTATAATAATCTAAATATAACAATAAAGTAAAAATATATTCTTCTTTAGAAGATACCACCAATGTTATATTTCTTTTTAAATTTAAATAATTATTCAATCTTCAATATTTAAATTATGTATAGGTATATAAATATATTTCAATCTGCAGGTATTGTTTCATAATTATACATATTTAGGCACATTTATATCAAAAAGGTACATAAGTATAGAATACGAAAATGAAATATAAATAAAATAAAATACCTTAAGAAATACAAACACTGTCTCTCCTGTATTTTCTTCATCTTTATAAATAAAGAGAAGAATAGAAAGACAGATCATTCAATTCATTCGCTCAGTGTGGAAATAGCTAATAGAAAACTACCGGCAGCTATTTTACACATTTTAAACATAAATATTATGTACATATTCGTGAAATAAAAAAAATATTTGAAAAATCTATTATTATATTCAAAGATACCCAGTTCATTATTCATGATAATTTACATAATATTGTATATTGTGAATTGAGCAATCAAATTTATTGTGATTTAGTCTTTTATAAAGTCGTAGTAGGTACTTACATTTTTAGACTGTTTATCGACTATCAAATTTACCACCAATAAATGGAATAATTATACATAATATACCCATGTCAAACAACAAATTTCAGTTTCAGTTAGTAAGTGTGAATTAAATTATTAAATTTTGTAAGCACAATGTTTGAGTCATAAAATACGGATTCCTGAAAAAAAAAACACATTTATGCTAACAATGCTATAAAAACCATTTTGAACAAATTAACAACAAGAGATAATCTAATTCATTATATTGAGGTAATGACTTGTATTGAATAATTAAATTTTATTGATTTTAAAATCTGATTAATACCTATCAACTAGATACTGATTAAAGATTTCCGCGTAGTAATACGACAATAATGTTATTATTAATATAATGACTGAAAACACTCCTTATATAAAATACGTTTAATCTTATAAATGTAAAGTCTTCACTTCTCTATTGCGTTTTCTTCGCTTCTACTGCTGCTAATCTTGGCTCCTTCTTGTAACTCTGAACATAGAAGTTGGTGAATAGTACAATGAATATCACAGAGTGCAACATCAGTCCTCCGGATATGAGTCTGCAAAAGAAGTAAAATATTTTTCAAATTAAACAATAATTTTAATAATTTTCAAATTAACTTGAAATAAATTAAGGTTTGGGAATATTATTTAAAAACTCTTGTGATATTTCAAGGTAAAAGTTTTGAGAAAAAGTATTATAAATTTTTATAAAAAGATGCTTACTTTGGATATCCGCAATCGCAAACCAGTGCACTGGCTGAGTGGAAGAATACGAGGAAGAATTGTAACTAAAAAAAAGATATTAATTCCTGGTTAGTATCTAAGTTACAAGTTTGTATTTTGGCAAGATGACATGATTGTATAAAAATGAGTTTTACTGTTTAATTCAAGGGATTATACACATATTCATTAATACCTACTATTTTTCATTCAATAAATGTGTAATTCATATTGATGTAATTGCAAATTAAATTCTCAATTGCAACACCATGCAATAGTGCGTGTCTGTTAAATTACACAGTCATATCCATTATTTAGATTATCTAAGTGTTACTTAAGTGTACGTAATGTATCCAATATTTTGTTAAAGAGTTCGGTAAAGCAGTGCGCGTGTCAAATATAAATAACCTTGACAGGAAGTGTCGAAAACTGTCATCTTTGTGTGACTTATTTGACCCTGGACGGGAGGCCTGGCTGTAGTATAATATAGCATCATCATTTACAGATCATTACATCTATACATAGCATCTATACATACCTACGTACTAATTATATAATAGATGTCACATCTACAATTGTACTAAAACTATCAAAACTATTTGATGAGATTGTTAAATCATTTGAACGGTGTTTTGAGAAAATAAATTCAACATTTTGATTATAAAATTTGCAAATAATTGTGGATGTAGGTAGGTGCTTATATTTCTTTTGAAAAAGGCATGATAACTTGTAAAGGCATAATTATGAAAGATTGCCTTACTTTAAAGTCGCGATATATACGAATAACAAAATAAGTTCACAAAAAATATTGCCACCCATCCTGAATGCCTTAATTTTTTGTAGTACGGAGATGATAGCTTTTATGTTTATTGCATGCGGCTGGGCTGCTGGCTACCTCACTTGTGGGATATGCCATAATGGAATAGTGGTAGTAGCGGTAAAAAAATATACACAAGTGTTTGAACATTGTATCTACTTTAATGAACAATATTTATCCACAATTAATTATGTCCGACCATTTTTATGTTTGTAGCATTGGTATTACTTATTGAGTAACACTGACATCCACCGCATTTCATAACAAACGTGTGTGTTTGTCCAATATCCTTAGCAGATTTAATGATGCCTTCAAAACTGGTATTATGTAGGATATCCGTCAGAAATGGTTAATAAATAATTAGTCATTCCAACTTTATCCGATTAAGGTTTACAATATATTCCGAAATGTAACTGAAATCTACACAGTGTTAAATTAAAATATTCAAACTGAAAAAGATTTTAAGAACGAGTTCTTTTACTATGTTTTAATAATTATGCTATATTTTCAATTCCGCGACCGGTTTCGACACGTAAGTGTCATTAACGAGCAGTTCGAAAACAAACTAGTTTTCAAACTGCTAGTGACACTAACGTGTTGAAACCGGTCGCGGAATTTAAAATTTATCATAATAAATAAACACAGTAAAATAGCTCATTCTTAAAATATTTTTCAGTTTGAATTTTTTAATTTAACACTGTGTAGATTTCAGTTACATTTCTGAATGTATTGTAAACCTTAATCGGTTAAAGTGGAATTACGATTTTATCATTTCTATAATTTATTGTAATAATTAAAACACAGTAAGAGAACTCGTTCGTAAAATCACAGACCTATCTATCTGTAGTATCATACTTCTCCCACATATTTAATAGGCACCTAATGGTATTAATAGTATTAATACACATTAATGAATATGCAGACTGTACACGTAAAGAAGAGTCAATGTCATAGACAGATGTCAAATGCATTCAACAGGACAATCAAACATTATGTTCACACAAATTATGTTCGGGGCTCATTTGTGAGACGTACTTGTACGTTGTATAATAGATCATATATAAATCTTGATTTCTTCTCGATCAGCAAGGCAGAGTTCAGAAGGGGTGTAAGGAGTACACTGAATTCTTGATTCTAAAGAGAGACAGAAATTCGATCAATTCATAATTTGAACTATTTTAATCTCAATTGTTTTAATTCTTAATTATTATATGTTCTTATAAATTCTATTGTAGTGTAATTTTAAGCTTCTCATTTTCAAGAGGCTTGTTTTGATTTTTGCATTTGATATGGGTGGGGTGAGTTTGTGTTATAACTGTTTACTTGCAACTTTACTTGTTCGTCATACGCTTCGGTAATTTGCGGGACCTTGATTGGTTTGTTTTCTGGAAAAATATGACTGTTAATATTTGTTAATTTGAACTGTTTGTGTCCTTTAAGAGCAATAAAATAAAATAAAATTTGTACAGAGAAGAGTTGGGAACATATGTTTTTGTAATCTTTAAATATGCACTTTATACGAAGAAGTGCATAATCTCATAGTGTTTATACAAGATAATGTGCATTAGTTATATGAAGGTTCATATTAGGTATAAAGGTATACTTTACTAATAATAATTGTCTTATATGTTTGGATATTCAAGTCAAGGAGAAATATTGCAGGATGCTTTAATGAGCGGACAATTATTAGGTACAAGTATGTGCAATTCAGTGAACCTTATGGTACGTACAATGTACATGCGTGTAATGTATACTCATAATTTATTATTGCAGGCGGGTATATATGTATGTGTAAAATATGCAAATATCACGCTATGCATTTCCTGCATACAGGGGATCGTACTGCGACTCTAGCAAACAATTTTACAAGATTGTTGATATTAATACAAGAAAAGTATATTCTGGATTGAGTAGGTACCTACCTACCCACAGTTGTTCCTATAGGTACTCAATTACTTGTTTCCTTATTTTTATATTTGTTTCAGGATATTTTAACATCGATTCATAAATATTACATGTATTTAAATGTTTGTAATGTACCGAATTTTTAATTTTGTTTTCTAATGTATTTTATGTACTTACTCCCTCACAAAAATGTAACATTATTTCACATTATTGTTTAAATATATGTGTTTTTTTATTGACAAACTGTTTCATTAAACGTTACATACAAATTTTTACAGACAGACATGCGACCAAAATATAGGCACGTAGGTACGAGTGTAAGTGGGAACCAAATTCAATAATCTGGCCAATATGCTCGCAATAAAATTGACATAAAACCTTGTAGTGGGTGAAATTTAGAGTTGATATAAAAAAGTTGGACCGATGAAAAGGTAGGGAAGTGTTTGTGAACTATATGATGACTAGTTAAGTGAGGGGTTTTGCTATAAACCACGCACAGGTGGGTACTTTTAACTGTGACCTTCGATTTCATAAGGACATCGTATATATTATTATTATTATGTAGGTATTAACACCTGTCACTGTCTCTCACCTTACTCAATACCACCCGGAGTTATTGACAATCTTTTAGAAACTTTAGGTGTGAAGGTTTGTCAAAACATTGTTGCCGAAGAATCTCGTAAATTTCGTAGGTAACAAAGTGTAGCATTTGCATAATAATATTTCTACATAATTCTGTAAAAGGCAGTTGTTCGAAAAAATCTAGACATTGATTGATTTGGTATATAATTTTTTTATGAATTCTTAATTGCATCTACAAAACATAAATTGATCAATTTTATGTCGTAGGTTTTATTTATATTTGGATGATTTACATCAATTTCAAACAATAATATTTAATCTGTGGTTTTTGCCATTATTATAAGATGTTATTATTTTGAATCGTAATATTTTGTGAAACGTAATACCAGTAGTTAATCAAGCAGAAATATATTAAATAATAAAAATATAAATCATTTGAAATAAATGGTACCAATTAGTGTACAGATTTCAGTTATTTGATCAAAGATTAAGATTTAATATTTCAAATAGTTAAAGAGGATCTGCGATTATGGAACGTCTATAGGAAAAAAGGTATATGAAAATACATTTATAACAAAAAAGGATTTCCTTACTTTTGATAGAATAATTACCTACATGATATTAATATAAGACAATAACTTTTATCAATGAAAATGTGATATTCATGTTTCAGGATGTATTATGAATAAATAACACTCTGATGCGATAAACGAAAAAATATCTATAATTAGTAGTGGTATTTTATATTTTTGTTGTGTTTTTCTTATAAGAAAGAGTTATATTTTCGTATTGAAAAGGAAATAGTTTTGTAAACCTACACCGCATAAATACGTCGAATACTCGGCAGTGTATCTATTGTTGAGAATGAAAATCTTATTTTAATTATTTGTTTTTCACGGAAACATAATATTTATTGTATATCGTGTTAATGTACAATATTCTTTTGTATATTTAATATATACCTTCGCTTATCTGAGTGCTCATCATTGATTATAGTTGTTACATCCACATTATATCAAATACAATGATAATAATTTGATTAAAGTTGCAAGGTGATTAATGCAATTAAATTATTGTTGTTCATACACATGAATGAGCACAAATAAAGATGGTTGTTTTGATTTTGTTTACATTTATTATATTTACTAACAATACCTACGCTCTAACCTCCGGATATAGGAGGTACGATTCATACACTAATACAATATACCACATTAAAGATAATTTTATGAATATATATATATATACATACTTATTTAATAACATCACGATACTTCAAGACGTTCGTGATGACAACTGTCAATGACACAACATGTTAAAAGTCAGTTGATGACTACCAATCGCGCATTCTTTTTAGAAAAATAATACAAGTATTGAAGAAGCTTTATTCACAGATTTTATTAAAAATTTTTGTCTTCAATTTCATCAGGTCATTATCTAAACTATTATCTTTAATGACACCATGACGTAAATACAAGGTAGAGTAATTTTCTGATATCTTACGTATGAAAAAATATAAATTATTTAATACATTCCTCTATACATTCATTTAAACATCCTAGTAATGCAGTTTATTTAACAGCCATCATTATTATTAATTATAAATTAACTTATAATTGAATATCAAAGTACAATACCTACTTTATTAAGTAAGCATTTAGATTTTTTTTTCCTATTTAAAATGTCGTTAATAAAGGTACGACATTAATTATGTCTACCTGCAGCAGTGTATCTATAGATAGAAATTATTGTATTTATGTTAGATAACATATTACAGATGAAGTAAGCAGTTCGGTAGGAACCTACTTAATAATCAAATCTAGAAATTATAACATCACATATAATTAATCAAAAGATTTTTATTCACATAATCTTTATGTATGTAGAAAACATATCCATTATTTTATTCTGCAACTTCATATTCCTACCGACTGGTTTTTTTATCTACGTGCTATTTAGGTATTTTGTTGTTTGACAAAATATAAATAAATGCGTATTATTTAATTTATTTTTATAAAGATATTATGATACATTTCTTACCAATTGTAGAGTTGTCAGATGCTTCTTCCACCAGATGTACTTTTGATATTCAGGTCCCATGGCAGCTACCATGTAATAAAAGTACATGATGATATGGACCAAGTTGTTGATTATATTTGAGAAAGTACCATGACCCCCTGTAAATTATAAATAATACAACATTGTGATGGCGAATTTAAGGCATTTAACTAATAAAATATGCATGAAAAACATTTAGGTATAAACTTGACCAGTAAATAATCATTAAAACATATTTGAACTTAAAATATAACTCATTATTTTTCTTGAATTACGCAAGTTTACTAAGATAATGTATAATTACAAAGTTAAATTTCATACCTGCAATGAATTTGACCAACACCCATGCTTCGAAAGGTGTGAGACTGTGATGATACAGATGTAGCCAAGTGACTTGGTTATTCTTTTTACGTAGAACGAAGAATACGGTGTCTGCGAACTCAGAGAGTTTAGAATAATAGTAGACCCAGCATAAGTGTAACATCTGAAAATTAAAAACACATACGTACATATTTTTGTTTAGATAATTTTCTTTGATAGGTGAAGGTAACATAATAGGTAGGTATCCCATCCAAGGGATCCCAAACTGGGAGGTTGACCCCCCAGTAGGATCTCGAAAATAGTACGAAAATGGATAAATTTGTAGTAAAGTATGAAAAATTGGCAAAGCGGGTTCTGCCCTCCTCCTAAAAATTTGACTAAATATAAGGTGAATTCCTATACCAATACCATATTGAAAGTTTAATGACGGGGATGAGGGGGGCTGGGGTAGAACTGCTGCCTCCTCCGAAACAGAATCTTGGGTAACCCTTGGTAGGTAATTAACTTTTATTAATGAGAATATAATGTATTACTACTAATTTCAATAAATCCATCAAGATCACAATTTTCATAATGCTTTTCATAAGGGCTATCAACCATCGCAATTAAACAAATAAATCTATAATATTAATTAATTTAAGATGCCGAAGAAAATTTCCGTTCAGTTCCCGGCCTCCCACTCTTGTCTGTAAGTTTTCGAGAAAACATCGTGTTTTAAGACATTTAACATCCTTGATTCGGAAATAAGGTTTGCCATTTATCATAGCTTGTCTTACGAATGTCTTAACTTTTATTGACATGGATAGGATGACTTGAATGTCTATTAAAAGTATTTTGTCCGATGCCTAGCCCGCTTGTGGGAAATGCAGTGATGGGATGGATGGACTGATTGGAAAAATTATATAGTATCTTTAATTAATTTACAAAAAATGTAAAAGTTAAGGCAATTCATTTCAAGTCTATTGATGCTTATTATCAGAAAAAGAAGATTTTCCTAAAAAAACATTGGAATTAGTGAAAAGTTTATTAAAAATTATAGTTTCACTATATCAAATGTAGGTATACTTATAATATTAAATCTATATACTGATGAATGGCTATGCGTGTTGATGTATATAATATAAACTTGTATAGCAAGTTTAAGGTCGTATTAATGAATATTCGGCACTATCATTTATACACACACAGCACTATACTATACATAATAATATACGCATAAGTAATCACAAAAAGAAAGTTAAACATGTTCCGTTTCAAACCGCTTCACATGTTTCGGTCGTCGGCGTCGCCGCATTTAGTTGGCCGTAATTTTTGTATTTATTTATTAAAATAATACTTATACAAACAAGTTTTGAGAGATTTACAAATAATCATTTATAAAATATAATATAAATATTATTAACAGGCAAGTATTCGAAAGTGAACGGCGAAATAAAAACGACTATTAACATTACTTCAAAGTATCTATTTTTAAATAATTTGTTATTACATTATGAGGTACGGCCATGCAGGTATGTCGTGTGGGTAAATTTACAATACATTTGAGTACATAGATAACAATAATTTAATAATTTCAACAATATTATGTTTGGGATTGAAAATTTATGTAAATACAATAATTATGATATTATTAATTGATTTGTCAACCATAGCGATCCTAGTTTTTGCGAGGCCACGGGCAAACCAAATTGTATGGGGCTTCGGGCAAGATTATTTTGCAGGGTTCCTGAGACAAGTTAATATACAAATTTCAAAAAATATCCAGGTTTTCAAATTTCTATTCTACCCCCTCTGTCGTTAAACGTTTTTTTTGGTACCTAAAGTAATTTGAGATAATACGCGATCCCTTCATCTTTGCACAGAAGTTTTGTAAAAAATAATGGAAAAAACTTTTATATTAAATCTTTCTTTCCAGTTCCAAAAATTCAATATCATAAAGCTATTGCGCGGGGCCTCAAACAATTCAGGGCTCCATCTAAGCTCTTTGTTGCTCGGCTCGCCCGTCGTACTCGTAAATACTGCGATTGTTTGTCATAAGAGATGCAATCATAATCAAAGTACAAAGTTATGAGGCATCAATAGATAGATAATTGTTGTATTTATATATACGAGGTTTTGTGATATTTTGAATGAATAAAATGATAATATATTCATTTAGTACATTTTATTGTACTAAAAAACAATATATATATACATATATGCAAGCTTATAACTTCTAAAGTCATTATAACATTATATTATTCTGTTATTAAGATGAAAGTAATTTATAAATATTAATAGAAAAACAATTCACCTACTTGTTAATTACATAGTACTTTTATTCATTAAAATATTGAATAGTTTAATTACTGTGGAGAACCCGGTAAAGAATTGGTCTCTCACTCTTCTCCATAAGTTTTCGAGTGTCCTGTAAAAGGCAGGTGTTCGAAAAAATAAGACATTTTACATCTTAAATTCAGCGATGAGGTTTGCCACCCATCCTGAATGTCTTGATTTTATATTGGCACGGAGAAGACAGCTTGCATATTTTATATGCAGCTGGTCTGCTGGCTACCCCACTTGTGGGATATGCCGTGATGGTATAGATAGATAGATTAATTACTGTGACGTTTAATCTGAATTTTAATATAACTCATATACGAAACTGGATAAATTTGATTTTTTCAAATAATAATACTTAAATATATGATGTTTTTCTAGTGCGAACTGCATTGGTAAATTCCTCACTCACTAAAATATCTGACCCGAAAACGGAACAGCTACACAGTCATCATAATTTACAACCATAGTTGAATGGTGAAGAATATATTTCTTCACAAAGTATGTAACCTATCAGACGTTAATTAAATAAGACTTCAATATTATTTTCCACATCATTATGAACCTACATACTTGACTACTTGATGAATTACAATGACATTTTAATAACACATGTGTTAAATTACATTATACATAATATGTACCTGTCTACTTATGTCACATTAAACAATTATTATACAGACAGATATTAAACAATTTGCATGTTTATATATTTCGCGAGTCTAAAAACTTTATTCATTTATTATTTTTGCACATCATCATTATATAACAGTGTTATCAAAACAATACAAAATTTCGAATACCTACCTACTAAATAAAATAATATCAAATTTAAAATAGTAGGACGATATGCAGTGGCAAATTAACACTATCAATCGATTTCTTTCATCTAGTCACTTTAGGTGACTGATACAGCTACATTGTACTACCTACCCATTGCGGAATGATGATTAGTTGTTTTGATAAAAAGAAAGTGACGATAACATTAAACTTGAATAACAGATGATTATAGATTTGAATCTGTCACGTAGGTATCTAAAGATTGTAAGTATGTGTATATTAATAAAAATCATGCTTATTTATTTATAAATCATTATAAATAAATAGTAATACTCACAAATATGCGTATTTAGACTTTGCCGTCCAAACATCTCTAAAGTTTATCTTGATTCAATGAAAAACTTTAATCGCAAAACAATTTGTTATTCATGGTTTGATCAGAATCTTACTTTTAAAACAACTTTTATGCTGCATTTATATTAACTTATAATATCGAAATTTGTAACATATAAGGAATAATTTTAAATCAGGAATAAGTCGAAACAATCTTTATGTCGCCTTAGATGATTACGATGGTATAAAAATTACATGCACAAGAGAAGTATGTGGTGAAACTATCGTTAGACGCAAAAAAGGTGATACATGGTGGGATGATGATGTGAAAAAGGCCGTAGAAAAATAGAAGAATGCACTGAAGGATCTGATGAGTGCGAGATATTGTAATAATAATGAGAAGAAACGAAAGACAGACATTTATAGGGCGTGTAAGAAAGGGATACGAGAGGTAGTGAAAATGAATAAATAACATAAGAAAGTAAAGCGAAAGTGAATAATGAAGGTGTGAATGCAAGCGAGCATAAGAGAGAAGGATATAACGTGAGTGATGAGTTTTTTTTACTTATAGCATAGCAACTGCAAGGATAATTTGTATCAAAAACAGTCTCATCAAGTCTTTCAAGTGAGCTTACCAAGGACTCTTGCATGGTGCCTGGAGCTTTTCAATACTTGTTGGAGAAAATGCGTGACTCCAGAGGACTGGAGGATGGCTAATATCTGTGGACGCGGACGTCCGAGAGCACCATGTATGAGAAATTGCATGAACGTGGAAGAAGCGAAAGAAGTATGTAAGGATAGGTTACCCTACTTGGGATGCAGTGTGAGGGTATAGGTATATTAGAATGGAATAGAATAGAATAAAATGAGTAAGATGTATATATTTGGAATAGAAGTTATTAATTGTTTGTGAGCATGGCTCTATGTGACTTTGTTGAACTTACCCTTGTGGCAGTATCGTTGTCGCTGTAATCCACAGGCTGACATGTTAGGCTGTAGTCTCTCCACCAACCAGACATTAGATGCTATATAAATTAGAAAACAGACATTATAAGAGTTAAAAAAAACTATACGTTGTTACGTTAATAAGGTTACACAAGTATGAAAATATAATATGATGCGCAGCATAAAGTGCGACTCTATAGTAGAGTATGTCGCTATATACCTACTCATATTTCAAAGACTTGTCTGTCACATGTTTTGTGAAAAAATAAATACGGGTAAGGATAAGCTGATTCACAAGCGGCGAAACACCTAATACTCTATCTCTATCCTCTATCCTGTAAGTGATACATATCTATCATATCGAAGTTTATATATAGTTTGATATCAATTAATATTGACTAAAAGAACACTAATATAAACATTTTATATGACTTTAAAGATTTACGACCAATCAGAATGAGAAATACGAGAACATTTTATTATAATCTACATTATTTTATGTAAGATTCTCACCTCGTACTCGTATTACGTTAAACAATACAAGTGAAAGAGATGCTAATACAGTTTTATGTTGCTATCGTCTATGCGAAATATTATGCTACAACTTTCTCCGAAAAATTAAATATCTACCAAATTGATGTTAACTTTAGTCTACGTATTAAAAATTGTTATAACAATCTGCGCGGGCACCTTGTGCAATTATTATTTAGATACGTGCCAAATTAATTCACATATAAAACTAATTACATTTACGAAAATTCAATTTTAACTGAACACTTAATTTAAATACACCTCTATATGTAAAAAATAAGTAATTAATGTACATTGTGCAAATTAATATGGAGTTCATTATTTGAAATATTTATTAAACAATTATTTTGTGAATGTAATGAATTTAATTTTTGTGATGCCCGTTACTATTTATTTTTATTTATTGATATTGTTGGGTGATTATTTAAATATTATTGATTTACATATTTATATCGAAATAAATAAAACAAGTGTTTTATTCTACTATTGTTTTATTCGGTGAGAGAGACGTCTTTCGTCTTATAAGGACATTGTCAATCGACAATGACAATGATTGACAATGTCCTTATAAGACGAAAGACGTCTCTCTCACCGAATAAAACAATATTAGAATAATACGCTTGTTTTATTTATTTCTATATGGAATTCTACTACCTAAACACCGACACAGTGAATACATATGTATACATTTTTTTCAAAATCAGGGTGTATTGAGTTTATTTAAAATCCAGATTAATTTAACAAAAAAAAAAATATAGGGCGGGGTGTAGTTGAATCACTTACCTCATAGAACATATAACTAGAAAGTAAAACTTGAAAGGCATTGTATGTGATAAGTGTGTTCTTGAGACGGAATGGTTTTCTGTTGTTCATTATTTGTGGTAGAATTATTACAACAATTGCCAAATATATAAGAACCATCACTAGTGTGGGAAGGGGAGTATCGAATAGGAACCATCCCTCTACTCTTGGATCTGAAAATAAATAAATAAAAAAAACATATTAACATAATGAAATGCTTGTTACTTTAGTTTTAAATTCTTTATTGATATATTAGAGCACTTTGAATTAACAATTGTTAAAAAATCAAAAAATATTTATTTAACTATGTTTATAGATAATATGTATGTGTAATCTACGTGTAAGAAAATTTAAATTTGAGAAAAGTCAATGGATTTCCGTATATGGTTATAGAATTTTTATCACATTTCACTACGGGCGCACACTTTCTTAGCCTGATATGATTAAAAATTTATTATAAATTTTGGATTATCTTTTTCTTTGCATAATTTATGGTGTGATTATTGTTTTGTTCTTTTTTATTGTTTTATTGACTTTTAATTAAATTTATTACTTGTTGTGACTTAATCCATCATACTTCTGTGCACATTACACAAATCATATATTTAAATCTTTGACTTGTATGTAAAAGAAAAAATATAAATTAATAAATATGATATATTTGATGACAATTATGTTGAACTATGTATGTAATTGAAAACTATGGTTTTTCAAACAGCAATTCAATTCACAAAATGTAATCAACATCATGTGTCAAAATAAGAACGAATATATCTATTAATATTTTCTAAAATAGGATACTATTTTTAGTTTTAGTGTTGAAATTAAGTAAAACGATTCTCATTGACAGAGTTAATGAATTTTAATATTCTTTTGGGATTAATAATTTAAAACACATTCAGTTCATCAAAAAGATAAAAGTAATTTAAGCAATTCTTATTTATTCAATCACTTAACAGCTTTTACTTTTTATTAGGTACGTTTTAATATTGATTTTTAATGGAAAAATATTAGTGGCTGTTTCAACCAATAAAAAAACACTGAAAACAAAAAAATATTAAATATAAAGCAAAGAAATTAAAAACCTTTAAAAGTTTAGTCCTCACGCTAGTCTGATGATGAGACCAGAAGCTTTTGAAAGTCGACCCGTGGTAGAAAAGTCACCGTGAAAGTATTAATATATATTTATTTATTTTATTCTTCACTGTACATTGATTACAATTATACAAATTAAAAGATTCATTATTAAACAGAGGGCGAGTTTATCGCTAAAATGCGATGTCTTCCAACTAACCCGGGTTATATAATACATAAGGGTTTTATTTTTAATACTTTAACATGAACTTCCAATAAGTAGTGTCGGTCGACAACATCAACTGAGTTAACAAATATTCGACGTTCAGAGTGTGATAATAATAATATCGTGTGAAATGACATTGAATATTTTTTATCAGAATAAAATTGGCATTGTTTGATACTGTGTCATCATGCGAATCTGTTGAAGTGTCAACAACGTGGTATGAAAAGGTAGATTTGTTTAGATAGATTGTTGGTGTTAGGTCAATATTTATCTATTCGTCATCTGGGTACAATACATCATAGCTTTGCAGTCTATACCACAAGATGATGCACATGACATTAACCTAATGTGTCTTCTCAGCCTTAACCTAAATCTTAAAGAAACATTACTATTGTCAAAGAGTATGAAATCTTCAAGAGTTCTCCTGTCATGATTGTTATCAATAGATTCACAATTTGCTCTATGATGTATTCTTTTTTGCACGCAAATCTATTTGTAAACGTTTCATTTTATGGTATTTGTTAAAGGCTATTGGACATGTGGTGTTTTAGAACTAGGTATATAAATACACATAATTATGATCAAATGTGAATTATATAAATGTTATTTAAAATATGAAAACGTAATTTTTATTTTGAATACTGAAAAAAAGCTTAAAGCAGCAAAGGAGCATTTTTATTATTCAATTACGTTCTACTCATGGTTGGCACGTCAACAAACTATTCAGAGATTAAGGGTGGGAAGGATGAATGGGTAGCATACCTCATCGTTGAATTGTTGATTATTTTATACATGAGGTTTTACGAACACCTGCCTTTTACAGGACATTCGAAAATTTAGGGAAAAGAGTGTGAGACCTATTCTTTACCGGAGTCTCCACGGGGTGTTTATTCTTGGATAATAAGACGTATTGAGAAATTTATATCCTAACTAATTTACTTGATTGATATTTTTGATAAACTGTAAAACTTTCGATAAACGATTGGAAAAATTCAAAGTTTTTGAAGTAGTAGGTACAAACAAAATATCAATACTAAAAACATGAAACATATTCAAAGAATAGTAAAAAAATATTTTCATCAAAATATAAAGTTTTGTGGAGCTTATCAACATTTTTATTCAGAAAATAATAACAAATCAATTATCTTTCATATACTAATATAATAAGTTTAATAATAACATATCTCTATTGAAATATTTCTATTTACCTACATTTGTTTTTAATAGAGCTTAACATAATAATATAGCTAACAATAGAATGTCATTGTTCAATAGACTAATCTTTCAAGTTTAACTAACTTAATACGGTTGAGTGTATAAACTTAGAAGAACTATTATCTTAGTAGTAATAACAAGTGCATATTATTTATGGATATTATTTATCGTAGCTGGTATTTTAACTTGCATCATTGCAATACATAGGTACTGAACAAGTTCTTATCTGAGATCTAGAAGTTGAATGTTGATGCAGTTGAGATTTGGTACAAGGTAACGACTGCTTTGTGCAATATTTCCGTATTAAATATTGTAAACTACTCAATACCCCATAGGCATAAGTACTACTAAATAAAATTAAGTAGATACTAAACACAATTTAGTTTCCTTTACTGGTTAGTTTGTCTTTACTATAATACATTGGTAATATACTTACGAGTATATTCATGAAGCATAGATGCGCAACATTATGTATGTTAGTGAAAAATTTATATTATTTTTAGAAAATGATATTACTGTCATTTTTCTAACGCTGTCAAAATATTTTTTGCTATGTAATATAGTTTATTAATTTACAAGAGTAACGTAAGTAGGTATATATGTATATAGATACCTATGCGAAATGATTTTTATTCTTATAATTTGGAAATTTACACCTACGAAATTAGTGTTTTTTTAAGATATATCTAGGTTTTGTTATAAACCCAAATACAACCTTATACACCTTTCACTCTAAGCTAAAAGCTTGTGCCGTGAAAGAGGAGTTTGCCGGCACCTGGGATCGAACCACGGACCCCTTAGTGTTGGTATGATATATTACACGATATGTATGGTTTTAATCGCAATATATGCATCATTTGCAGGGTAGATAAGAGAGTATTAGGTGTTCCGACACTTACACACCGGCCGACGCTGGCTTAAGCGCTTTATACCATGGGAATGTTCACCAATTTCACTCATCTCTATTAGGTATATTTCTCTCATATCAATCCTTTACTTCTAATGTAAATGTATACGTTAGCGTGCGTTGATTTTGTGATGAACTCTGTTAAATATTTCATTAACGGTTTCTGATGTCAAATGTCAATGCGCTTACAATTGGTTTTGCATAATATTCAAGAAAAATCTTTCAAACCAGTTAAGGAAATATTAACTACAAAAGTAAAAGTAACATAATGTCTATTAAATTAAGAGAATGTACACTATTGAATTTGAGATTGTCGTTAGTTTGATGGTCCAGTCTCGGAATTTCGAGTGGGTGATCTGTAAATCGAATCCCGCTGCCGATTTACTTCACCTTCACGAATCAAGTAATTACTTAGTGGGAGCAGTGCATTTCTTGTGGCTTTCTGGTTTTTATTTTATGGGTTAGTTGGAAGATATCGCGCTTCTGCGATAAACTCGCCCATTGGACAAAATTTATTTGTCTAGTTTAAATTGTTTATTTTATTTGTTGATTTTTTGTGCAATAAAGGTTTTTTTTTATTATTATTTTCTATTTTTTTTTATTTTATCTCATAATTTTCTAAACAACTTTGAAAAAAAAATAACATTTTATTAGGCACGTGTTAATAAGGTGATTCGGTAGGTATCACAGATAGAGGTTGTGATTAAATACCTATGTCATGAAAATAAAACAAATTTATTATATTACAAACAATAAACATAACACAATATAGCAAAACATGTATAGATATTTTACATAGATCTAGCTAGTTCCAAACTTAGAAGAATCTTGTATTATGGGTAGGTACTAACGCGACGATACACATATACACAATTCACTTGTACATGTAACATATACATGTGACGCCCAGACCTTGGACAATTTGAAAAACGTCATAAGGTCATTCCTCAATCTGCCCTGGCCGGGAGTCGAACCCGGGACCTCGTGACTCAAAGGTAAGAGCGTTACTTCCACGCCACACCGGCCGCCATGTAGACGTGTAGTCGTGATTTTATGAAATTTCGTCTAGTTTGTAAATTACAAATGTAGAGAGAAGATAATTATTAGTGTGGTGGAAATATTCAAAGAACATATAATAACATTAAATTATAACCAGAATTACAGTTGCGTATGCCTGTAATTCTGTGTGGACAAAGTATTTATTGTATTTGGATTACGTGAGTTTCGTCAGATTTCTATAATACTGTAATGTAAGTAATTAAGATACTACGGTGTGTGATACTACATTGAGAAGAGATACGTATATATCGAAATCCCTGTCATTCGTATACGAAGATTAGGAATTAATAGCGAAACAAGAATGTTTTATTCTACTGTTTGTTTATTAATTTCGCTATTGAATTCTACTACCTAAACACTGACACAGTGAATAGGAATGAATATTTTATCACTTTTAAAAAGTGACACTATTTATGTAATAATATCGAATTGACTAGCGTTCCAAATCATAAATTTGTAAGAAATATTTGAGACACCACAGGTTCTTGATGGATTAGATTTTGTTTATTTATTTATTTAAAAGGTACATAAACGGCTAGCGCTTTTTACATCAAATCATATATATCACAATAATAAAATTACAAATTTCTAATCCGAAGAATTAACAATTACCAAAAAAATAAAAACAATACTATAATTCATTAACTTATCCATCTCACATCATCAGTTACATACAATCCTCCATAAATCTCATACAAAACACAGAGAACATTTAATACACTTTTAATAACAAAAATCACAAAGCAATTAATTGTATATCCATACCTATGCATTTCTACCTATTTATTTCATAAAAAAATTAATCAAAATAACAACGAAATGTATGACATGACGACTCGCCAGCATCAGATGCGTAACACTTATAATTATACTACATGCTTGTGTCTTTTATTATTTGAAAAGGGTACTTATGTAATAAATTTTGTTATAAAAATAAAATCAAAAACACTGTTTACTTTCACTTGTTATTTATTTTAAATATTTTAGCAAAGATCTTTCGTTATATTAACATCATCAGTGCTCACTTACAACTAAACACAAAACAAAATCTGCTGGTATACATAAGCATTATACATTTGTATGGGGATTTCCCATTTCTAAGAAATAATAATTATGTGGTTGGTTTACAAGGTGGATCGGAATATACAAAAGGATAGATAAGAGGTGAGGACAATGGAGGGATCTGTTTATTTATAACAGTACAACTATTATTTATCACATGCCTATTAATTTCAATATTTTCTAAGATATTTAAATTATATCCTTTGGATGATTTATGTAGAATATCAATGTTATCCAGATCTATTGAGTGTCCCGTATCACGACAATGGTCAGCCATTTCTGAGTTTATTGAAATATTTTTTACAGCCTTTTTGTGTTCCTCAATCCTTTGTCTGATTTTTCTTCCTGTTTGTCCAATATATGATGTGGCACAATTCTTACAATTTAACTTGTATACTCCCGAGTAATCCAATTTGTTGATTGTCCTTTTTTTACGATTAAAAATTAGTTTGCCTATATTATTTTTAGTATAGTATGCTGGTTTGAAATCTGCTTTCTTGCATTTTGTACTACATTCATCCGTAGCATTACCCACATACAGTAATTTTCTCCAGTGCTTGATATCTGTGTCTGTTGTTTTTGGATATATAAATTTATGTATTAACTGTTGTTTGATTTTTTTATTTAATAGTGAATGTATTAACATGCTATTGTATCCATTATTGTTTGCAATGTCAATTATAGTGTTCAATTCTTTATTGTAATTATCTTGATTAAGTGGTATGGATAACAGTCGGTGAATCATCGAATGGAATGCCGCCATCTTATGCGTTATTGGATGGTTTGATTTTGAATGAATTATTGTGTCAGTGTATGTAGATTTACGGTATATTTGAAACTCGTATTTATTATCAGTTCTTAATATAGTCAGATCTAGGAAGTTTATTGCGTTATTTTCTTCTAGTTCCATGGTAAATTTAATGTTTTTATTCATACTATTTAAAAAAGTGAAAAATGTATCCAGCTGTCTTCTCGTTCTACTGAATGTGCAAAAAATGTCATCCACGTATCTTGCGTAATTATTAATGAGTTTTAGTAGTGGATGTCCTGACTCAAAGAGGTTTTCTTCAAAATGGTTCATGTAGATGTCCGCTAGTAGAGGTGATAATGGATTACCCATAGGAAGACCATTTATTTGCTGGTATATGCAGTCGTTGAAACAGAGATAATTTTGATTAATGCATTCGTTGAGAGTATCATTTATACCTTGAATTATTTTAGGGTCGGTGCAGTTCTTGGTCAAAATATCATTAACGATTTTCATTGTCTCATTTACAGGAATGTTTGTAAACAAACTCTTTACATCGAAAGACACCATTATGCAGTTTTTAAGGGGTACACTATTTTTTAACTTATTACTGAATTCGATCGAATTTTTAATGGAATATTTAGGTTTAAAATTTGTGGTATTTAGAAATAACGTATTAATATATTTGGATAGATGTGATGCTGGAGCTTGTGTGTATGAACAAACTGGTCTAATCGGATTACCTTCTTTGTGCATCTTGACTAATCCATATAATTGTGGAGGCATTGGGTTCATAACCGATAGTTTATATTTTTGAAAATTATCAAAAATATATCCATGTTTATTAACAACACTTTTTACATTTCGTTGATATTTTTCCGTCGGATCCTTTTCAATTTTCTTGAAGACATTGGTATCCATCAGCAATTCATCCATTTTATTTATGTAATCACTATCATTTAAAATTACAATTGAGTTTCCCTTATCGGCGCGGGTAACTGTCAGACT